>ML785458.1:1402572-1415027 GCA_009831015.1 Picea engelmannii
CAAAATTCTCAATGAGGGACAATTTGCTAAAGGAGAAACATAGTGGAGGATTGGTTGGACATTTTGGCCATGATAAAACATATGCATAGTTGAGTTCTTCATTCTATTGGCCAGGCATGAGGTATGATGTGAAGAATTTCATGGACATATGCAGAATCTACCAGTATGCTAAAGGAAAGCAACAAAACACTGGATTGTATCTACCATTTCCTATTCCAGACAGGCTGTGGGATGCTATAAGTATGGATTTTGTTCTGGGATTGCCAAGAACCTAGAGAGAGAGTGATTCAATATTTGTGTTGGTTGACAAATTTTCGAAGATGGCACATTTCATACCATTTCACAAAACCAATGATGCTACTCACATAGCAAATTTGTTTTTCAAGGAGATTGTGAGATTGCATGGGTTTCCGAGGAGTATAGTTTTAGAAAGAGATACTAAATTTGTGGGATACTTTTGGAGGACCTTATGGAAGAAGATGGGGAAAAGTTTGTCTTTCAGTTCAGCATATCATCCTCAGACATACGTACAGACTGAGGTAGTGAATCAAAGTTTAGGGAATCTGTTAAGGAGTTTGGTCACTAAACATAACAGTTAGTGGGATCAAATTATGCCCCAAGCAGAGTTTTCATATAACAACTCATTGAATAGGAGTATTGGTAAGAGTCCATTCTATATAGTATATGGGATGCATCCAAGAGGAATTTCAGAATTGAGAGATTTGGGACGAGATGAATTTCAAAGTGTAGGATCAGAGGACTTTGCTGCAGAAATGCAGAAGTTGAATGATCATATCAAAGGACAACTACATAATATCAACCAGAAATATAAGAACAAAGTAGACCAGAGGAGAAGAGAGGTGAATTTTGAAATTGGAGATCAAGTCTTAGCATGCCTGAGGAAGGAAATATTTTCGAAGGGGAAATATAACAAGTTGAAGATGAAGAAGATAGGACATTGTAAGATACTCATAAAATTCTCTACAAATTCTTATGAGATTGAACTGCCAGAGGACATTTGAATATTTCCAATATTCAATGTAGCAGACTTATACCCTTACAGGATGGATGATGCAGAAGGGACAGATGATCAAGAGGAGATTCAGTGGAAGTGTCAGATGCCCATAACAAAGAATCCATAGATAGAGAAGATTTTGGACTAGAGGATTGCTAAAAAGACCAAGAAAAAAGTTTATTATGAGTATCTGGTTAAGTGGAAAGATCATCCAGCAGAAGATGATATCCATAAACAAGGAAACAAGGAAACTGATATCCATAAACAAGGAAAGACAATGGAGGATATCATGGACAAGAGTCCATGAATATTTTTTTCTAGAGGAGTATGATGCAGAAGCATCGCCATCAACATTCAATGAGGCCAAGTGGAGGACAACTCAACATCCAACACACGCATTCAAATTGGTTTTGGATTCCAAGGAGAGCGCACCACTTTAATGTTTTGAAAATATTGTAATTAAAGGCCCGTAATATTTTGAGGCATCAACCATTGTAAGAAATCTAGGAGATTGTAATTTCTTTAATGCCCAAAGGATTGTACATATTTGGAGCATCGACTCATATCTGTATTGTATATGATCATTTATTTGTAATAATCTTAGTGGTAGAATTCTTTAATTATGATCCGAAATCACTAGAGTAGTCGGAAGGAAGTCTCGAGAAGCCCCTCCATGTATAAATGTATGTAATCTATGCCCAAAAGAGGTTGATGAAGATTATTGTATTTACTGTTGATATCATTGTGATTACTGCGGAGAAAGAGAGAAGTTGAGAGCTCTGGGAACTCTTGTAAATGTTTTCCCGAAGAAATATAATAGAGTAGATTTACTTCACATGTCTGAGTTTGTTTATCTCTGAGTTATTTGGGTAATGTTATGTTATCTATTTTATGTGTTTATATCCCTGTGGGTGTATTTCATGGTTGAATGAATGAACCTTTTATGTTCTATAAGTTTCAATTATTTCTCTTCTGAAATCCTCATGCAAAGAGTGCACAATGGCCAAACAAGGAGTACGAAGGAAAATTCGTTTACAGACTCGATATCTCAGGAGAGATAGAGTGAATTTCGTAGAGTGAGTGCAAGGAGTGCACATATATTCGTTTGAGTATAAAAATATTTAAGGATAGACTCGTGCAAGGAGTGCACAGGGCCAACACATAGTGAAGTGTTGAGAGAGTCTCAAGGAGAGCGAGCGCAAGATATTTTTTCTAATTCTCAAGATCGAGAGAAGTAGCACAATTTGTGCTCCAAGGTTCGAATCAGTTAGAGTGAAAAATATCAGGAAGAATAGCGAGCGAAGGTCCTTGGAAAAGGATTCATTTTTTTTGGAGGTTGAGAGGATGAGATATGTTTGGGAGAATCCATAGTTTTTCACAACCATCAGATCTCAAGAAGGTGCACGAGTGTTAACTCTTTCAGTCCTTCGGACTTTGCAAATTCAACGTTCAAGAGGATTGTTGTGTGCTATAGTTAGAACTCCCGAAGCCTGGAGCTCTGAAGTGTTGGAGTTCTTTCTCATTAAAGAGCTTAGCCCACGGTTTTGGACTGATGTCACATGGATTTCTCCGCTAACATGATAATACCCTCACACACGCAAATTTGCGCACAGAGAAAAGAGAAAAGGCCTGTGGTACAGTATTTCGAGGGTTCAGGAAGAGCTCGAGATCTAATTCAGCTCCCTTAAGTGAACGATCCTAGATCGGGAGGTCATGCGAACCCCAGGAGTGGTGGGGGTTTGCATCAAGCCATGTTTACCATGATTTGGTTGTTCCAGATTTGCAGAACTGAACTCCCATTTATTCTGGTGCCTACATTTATGCCTGATTTTGACAGCATATCGATAGGCATCTCCCAATTATGAGATGTTTAGGAAATCCATTTCGGTTTGTATGTGATCAAAATCTGGACCAGGGGTCAAAATTTTGCTCAAATTTCAAAGTGTTCAGAATGAGACGAAAATGGTGCCATTGTGTCCGTCTCGTCTTCTTGATTCTGGTGGTATATTTACTTTATCAAACAGAGTCCGTATGGAGAAGTTATCGCGATCTGTTCGCCAAGGCAAACAGGTAAAATTTTTGATGCTGACTGTACCTGTCCGTACAGTGGCCACGTGGTAGGGCTGTACAGTCCGTACGCTGACCATACAGTGCTGACGTGGCGATCGTACGGTGACATGGAAGTTTTTGATTGGTTGACAACGAGCGAATCCGCATGCGACACGTGGCAGATATTGGGTAAATGGCAAGGTGCCACGTGGCACTCGTTTATTGGTTTTATTAAAAGTTAATGGAGACCGCGGGGTTCGACCCCCGGACCTCCCCACCGGTGAACGCTTTAACAAACTCCACCTTACCATCGCGCCCCACTTTAGTTCTTATTATATATATGCATTCATATGTATTTAACTTTGAATTAAGTTGTATACGGTGGGGGGTCAGGCCGGGGCTTAGCCCCGACCCGCGGTCTTGTGTTGTATCCATGTGACCACACTATATATGCAATTGCGAACGGGGGTGTTTCAAATAGCCCATGGTTCTACCGTTTGTTGCATATGACCCTGCCTTCCGGTGGATTGCGCGTGGGGGGATTTTTAATATAACCGCGGTTATATGTGTATTGATATGACCATTGGATTATACCCGGAGCGCGCGGGGGTTCCAATTATTTAAACCATGGTTCTATGTTGTAATATATGACCTTACCTTATATTAAATGGTGTGGAGTTTTGGTTTAAAGCCCGGGGTTATATGCGTCGCCCCATATGACCCTTGCCACATATATGCGCGCGGGAATTCTAAACACGTTTCAAAACGGTTAAGCCCACGCGCCTGGACACTTGTCAAGTCCAGGTTCATTCATGCAACTTAGCCCTTTATGCGCGGGGAACGTGGCCATATGGCCCCCATACGCCCAACACCTCCGTCCTCGGGGGCTTTAGTTTCGCTAACGGTGTGACATTTTGGCACCAATTTCGGAAGGCGCGCATGTGCTGGGTTTAGGCACGGAAAACGTCCAAAAGCCAGATTCATTGACACACAGGTGCGAAATGGCGAACCAGTGACAACAACTTGAAGGAGAAAAATGGCAGGAGGCCTAACTTCTTGAGTTTTTGGCCAAATGAGGTGTCAAAAAAGCCCAGCTAGGTGTTTTTGGACATTCTGAGTCCATTGGCACTGTTTTCACAGGCATTTGAAGACTTCTTTTGCAGGTTTTTAACCATTGAAGTTTGAGGAAGCTCCAGGGAGCTTGAAGCCCTCATTGTTTGAGGCATTGCTCAGATGAGTACAGATCTATTTTCTGAGACTGAATAGTCATTTTTGACTAATTATTATTCTCTGAACACATTGGGATATGTTTCAGATCCATTGGAGGACTTTTACAGGTGTTTTTTCCATAGAGAAGCTCAGGGAAGCTTGGAGGCCACATGTGGAAGAGGTCATGATTGGATGAGACAAGATCCATTTTCAGAGTTCTAATAGTCAATTTTGGGGTTTTTATGTAGTCTGAACCCAATGGTACAGCCTGTAAATCCATTGGAGTTGAGAAGCAGCTTGTAAAATAACATTTGACAAACTAATCCCAAAGAGCCAAGTCCATTGAAGGAGGCTCAAGGAGATGTAGCCCAGAGAGGGGTGAACTCCTTTATCATCTTGGTATTGTTGTGAGTTTGCTGTGTTATTTGATGCACTTTACGTTGCTGTGTATTTGTTTATAGCACATATTTAATCTTTTAAAAGAACATTTCCTCACACATGAACATTGACAAGAAGAAGCATGAACTTCACACATAAACCATCTTGCATATTTTAACACATGAAGCAAGGTCCTGTCAGGTTTATTTTATTGAAGTAGGAGGTGCTTGCATAGCATAACAATCTAGCCTTCTATTTTCAGATCAGTATGAACCTATGTAGATCCCCACAGTATTTTAGAACCAAATGTCACTAGGATTCTTTGATACCCAGCTTGGTGCGCAAAGTATGGAAAGTACTTGTGAACTCCATAACTGTTTGAATCTTCTCTTGCCATAGTGTTGTCCATCTCATGTACCGATCTTCATAGTTATCAATAGGGTAGTATTGTTCCTTGACCACATCAAAAAAAAAATCCCAAGTGGGCTCGACCCCATATATTCCAGATTCCTCTGTGGAACTTTTCTCTCAATAAGTTTCCCACCAATATTTGACATGGGGGAGAGCCTTGAGGAGTGCGAAGGTGATATTTTTTTTAGAATATGATGGATGTGCTTGTTTAACCATAAAAAATATCACTGTTGTCACCCAACCATAGGCCGAAGCCACCCCTGAGCACCTTAACCTTGACAGAGAATCATTTCGGAAGCAAACCCTAGGCTAGATAGCCAAACAAGATAGTACACCTCTCTCTCCAAGGATAATACACCAAACAAGAGCTGATTAGAGAGTCCAAACCATAACCAAGAGATAGTATAAGACAAAACCGAATTCTGCTAGCTGTAGCAGCTACAACGACAACTCTCCTTCAGACTTGCGCACAAACTGGCCAACTGCAATGCGCACAAGTGGTGCTTCTGCAGTTCTGAGAATACCTACCAGAATGAAGACTGACCTCATGTATTTATACTAAATCTGGCAAACTGCCTGGGCCGACTTCTCATTCTGGATACCTATTTACTTAGTATATAATATTTCCTTTAGCCAACTTCTTCTCTTGGAGGCTAATAACCTAATACAAGTTATTCTCTTGAGTCGACTTGTCTTCTAGGGTTATTAGCCAACTAATTAGGGTTTCTTCTTGCTTCCCAGAATATTCTATTCTCATCAGGTTTACATGTGCAACTACCATAATATCAACACTCCCTCCTAGCTAGGGAGGTATTGAAGGTAATGGTCTTGAGCACAAACATACCATTCACCCGGTAGTATCAACATAGTCGTATAGACTATATCATGAGCACCATCATCATTATCAGTGTCATCATCTGCATCATCTACATCATCTCTCAGAACCATACCTCATGTGAGTAATCAGACATGATGCTGGATACGTCACTCACTCCACAGAGTGACACAAGAGCCATTCTTCTAATCCGAGCATATGTCCTAGAAGAATAAATGTTCTGAACCATTTTTCGTCTGGGAAATATTTGTCCATTGATCATCCATCTAGCTGATAATCATTTCCAACACTACCGATAGTCTTCAAGGCGATCAGAACAATGTCATTCAATAGAACACAATTGTGTCTATACATAGTAGTACACAACTACAAATCAATGGTACACTGCCACACCAAGTATCACACATATATTTGATCAGTGACAATCAGTGGAACACATCTACTACAGTAGTATACATCTACTGTCTAGAGACATACAATATCCATAACAATCATATCATCAAATATCAACCTGCACAAAAAACATTGTTATGATATAAACTGAATGATCTGGGCCATTCTTCCACTCACATCTGTGAGATCTGGAAGAGAATCTGCCCTCAGAAGGTAAAACATCAATGATGAGATATCTGGACTATTCTTCTCAAGCAAGGAAGAATATATGTCCTGATTTCTGAGCCTGGACCATTCACCTATCTGGGCCATTCCTCTAACACTAAAAAAAGTGCAACCTGGAGAGAATGAATCTTCCCTAGGGAATGCCTGTCCCTGATTGTTGAAGTTGTACCATTTGCCTATCTAGGCCATTCCTCCGGCACTAAACAAAGTGTATCCTAGAGAGAATGAATCTTCTCTAGGGAATGACTATCCAGACCATTTCCAAAGGAAATGTCTTCCTTGCACCAACCTCCAAAACGAACCATTCTTCGAAACTGCTCACAACTGTGAGCTTCGAAAGAATGATTGTCCGACGAGGTGGACCAATATTCTTGACCACTACTAAGAGTGACCGTCAAGAAGAGAGACTGTCCTAGACCATTCCCTATGTTAACCACAAGGGGAATCGATGTTTATGGTACATCAACAATCCATCGAACCATTTTCATTATGAAAATGACTGTTCAATCTGGACCATTTTCTGAATTGGAAAATGCCTGTCCATTAGAAATCTCAAACCAATTTCCGAACTGGAAAGGAACTTCTCATCCTGGACCATTTTTCGAAATTGAAAAATGACTGTCCATAAATCAATAACACATCAGTGCTCCCTCCCAACCTGGGAGTCATCTCTTCCTTTTTCAATAAGGAAGTCATGTCCACGAGCTCCAGCTTGAGTACACAAACTTTTTCATCTTGGATAGAGGCTTCACCAAGATGTCTACTTATCTGTTCATATGTGGAGATATATATGGGAGAACCACTTTCTCTTTTCTGGACTTCATCACGGAGAGTGTAATTCTTGATCTCAATGTACTTCGATCTTTCTAGAACACTAGTTTTCTCTGAAGGCTTCATATAGCTCCGATCAATGTAGTATATCATTGTTGGATTCATCTTTTGTTTCCTGCTAGCTCATAACATCGTCGTAGGGATCAAACTAGAACATATCTATGAGAATTTGTCCTGGATTAGAAATCTATCATTGTGGATTTCTGAGTAACCATTATGATACAATATCTCTGTTATATAAATATTTTCACCACACTTCTGCTATGTATTGAAGGCTCTGCACCAAGTTGTCTAAATCCATACAAGATCTTCTTCCATCTGCATACAAGGGTCTCTTTCTGGTATACCTCAAATCCTTTTAGGTTTATCTACATGTAAACTCCAACCTATGGATATTGTGGACGATATAATGGCTCATGTAGAGGTATGTCTGGTTTACAAGTAATCATCATAGTCTTCTCCCTCCATCTGGGAGAACCTCTAGTTTTGGATCTTGCAATGCTTTCATTCATAAGTTTTCCATACACTGTTCTTCATCACAACTTTCAGTTCCTCTGCTTGATTGCTTTTAGTTAGTTCATATTAGGTTGGTAGTCTTGTGATTCTCGATACACTGACTGGTTGTTCTTTCTTTTCTTTCTCTCTTGGAATCTTTATGTTCTTCCTCATGTTTCTCTTTAGCTCTTGAGTTCATGGAGTTTTCTATAGATTCCATGCTCTGAAAATTCCAACTTCTTTCTTTCATCATAGGATCATGGATGTGGATGGACAACTAGGTATTACTTTAAGGCTTATTTTCGAAGAAGACTTCTTCTGAAGTCACACTGAACACATGTTGCTTTTCATGGTTGCTACCATGGATAGATACTTCATCATCTTCAATGGATCATATAATTTAGGATTAGCTCCCTCCTAATCCTTGATTCATGCATGAATGCATGTTCTTATTTTGATAATATAATTGACTCCCTCCATCTATGAGAGTCCACGCTTCCATCTGCATCCTTATTGCCATCTGCAAAGTGTCACATATTTTTATTTTTTTTCAATTTCCTCTTGATTGCTGACTTATTTCTATCTTTACTTCTTCTAGGTTTCTTCAAGATTGATTCTGATAATAAATTCTTGTTGGCACAGGAGCAGACCTAGGGTTCAACGCTCAAGAGCGCACCAACAAAAATCTAACTACCGGCCCTTTCGGCAACACCTACGAAGCAGATGAAGTCTCACCCGAGGTAGAGGTAGGGGTGGTTGCAGGACTTAGATGTCTGCAACCTTAGCTGGGACACCGATCTGTGATTATATATTTTATAGGGCACTTAGCATAGATCACTCATCAATATTTAACCCTTATGGTACTTCACAAATAGCACAGAGCATCGCAGTGAATACTTAGACTAAAGATGATTCGGTACTTAGCCACAAAAATATAGATTAGATTCAGCAGATCAAGCACTAAGCATCTTATATATCATATATAACATTCATTCATATAACATAAGCATAGAGCATAACTAGATCTATTTAATCACAACAAGCACTTAGCCAAGAAGAAGATAAACACATTAGGTCAAAGCACAGAGCACAATACACACAATTATCATGGTTCACCCCCACCCTGGGGCTACGTCCACAAAGTTTTCTTCTTTATATTATCTCAGTCAAGAGGTTACAGCACAGAGCTTCAATGAACCTTACTTCGCACAGGATAGAAGATCTACACAACCCGCTAGATCCTTCTTCCTTGCACTTCAACACAAAACTACAACAACTTGCACTTAGTTTTTCAATCTCCTTACAATCATGCATAGAGCACTTGCAATATACATCCAATCACACAGATCCAACTACTAACACTAAGCCTTTAGCTATACATCACATAGATGTACTACTACTCTCTACTTACATTGCCTAAGTATCTATTTATAGATTACAAAATGGGCCTAAGCATGGGTAAACCCACGACCGACATCCCTTTCCCTTTACATCAAACCAAAACCCTAAAAGTGACCCAAAAATAGGTCTTGCTTCCCTAATTTCCGCTTCGCGTTGCGTTCCATATTTGGCAAGATGTCGCAGTCCCAAAAAGGGTCAAATATGACCAAGTATTCTTCAAAACTTGGTCAAGGGCCAACATGCCCCCAACACTCACCTGTGACTCATCCTGAGTCACTCAGGTCTGATTAATTCCGCCTCGAATGCCTTGAGCTTGGATCGAGCTACTTTGACCTGCTGCAGTGCGACAACCTCTTGCTCAGTAAATTCCTGGATCACTTTGTCACTGAGCAGTCCTTCCAGGCACTGTTCTGCAGTGATGACAACCTGTTCGAGTTCAACTCCCTGTATTTCAAGTTCAGGGAATAGTTGGCATGCCTTTTCTTGGACTGGCCGAAGTCATTGGGAGACTTCCATCACTTTACTTTGTAGCATATGTACCTGTTGTTGGGCTATGCATTGTTCTGCAAACCTCTTCATTCTTTCGACTGGGGTCAAAGTCTTTATCTGCACCTGTTGTGTGTCTGCATGCTGCTTTTCTTCTTGGAGTTGTGCCTCCAATGTCTACAATTATGGATTCTCTGCGAGGGTTTCATAGGTCTAGGCACTTATAGCACTCAGCTGCTTTCATTCCAAGGCAAAGGTTTTTAATCGGCCAACTGCGCTTCGAGCAGTGGCCTCTCTTAGATATCTTATTTCTTGGGGGGTCTTGGGCACAGTGTAGAGCTCCATATCCATGATGCGTTGTTGGATTACTTCTTCTAGTTGGGTCACCTGTTGTGGGAGATGGTCTTTCATATTCACTTCTAGGACTGTCACAGAGTGCAGTTCTTTGTGAACCCTTTCCTATACTTCAAGTTTCTCTGCTAGCAACTGTGCCTTTTCCTCGTCCCACTTTACTTTCAGGGCAAAATTTTCCCATTCTGCCTCATTTTGTTGTTCTAGAAGTGCTTTCTGTGCTTGCATCAAAGCCTATGTGGATTGTGTTGTGTCTTCTTGAGCTCGTCAAAGGCGAGCTTCGACTTGATCAATGATCTGGTGTAATTGAGTGGGATCATCGCCTGTTCATGATGTTCTTCTTATCAAGGGTGTTGTAGAAACTTCTTGGCTGGACTAGAGTGCCTGCTGCACTTCTTTGAGTTCGCCCTTGATTCGGTTGAATAGCTCCTCTTGGTTTGTTTCTTGCTTTTCTGCGAGCTCTAGTGAAACATCATTCATCATGGCAATTAAGAAGTCGAAGTCATTCGGGGTAAGGGTAGTTTTAAGTGTGGTCTGGGTGGCCTTAGATTTCTTTCGGGAGGAGGGTTTTGGTGGTGTCATCTTTCTTTTCATGGAGGGATCCTCCTCCTCTCTAGGTGGAGTAACCTCGCCTTTGTTTTGTTCAACTTCTGTACTGCCTAGATCATCACCATCACCTCCCTTCACAGGTGAGATTGAAGTAGTCTTTGTGGACATGCTAGGGACACCTTCAACTTCATCATCCTTCTTAGTCCTGCTTGGCCCAGGTGTATCCGACATAGATTTAGGGATTTCCTCATCGGACATGTCTGCGGGGTCCGTTGCAACAAGGAGGTTCACTGACCATTCCTTGGTAATCTCCTCCAAGTCATCTTCTGTCAGCTTGTAGTAGGATTGGAGTTGTTGTTTATGCTCATCACCACGCGCTGTAATATAGGTGAAGTGGTGGTCCATGCTAAATTTCATCAAAGGTATAAACCTATGAAGTAAGTTTGGGGTGATTCGTGATGTAGACTGAATTGCATTCTTTAGTTGGTTGAAGTACATGTGGAAGACAACATTGGACTGCCACTGCTTGTTCATGTCATTGGAGTACCACAACGTACAAAACTTCACGGCTAGTGGTTCGAAAGGTTCAATCTCTGAAAAAGTGGCTCCCTCTGGCAGTTCCCAAGCGATGAGTATGAGAAACCAACTAAAGTGGAACTCATACCCTTGGTCTTGCGCTCCTCTGAAATCCATCTCTAACTGGTTTACAAGATACTGTGCCCAATTCATCTGTAGTTCCTTGGCACACTTCCCTGTGAGGTCAACTACGAAGCCAGTCACCTGTGTTGGTCTGTTCTTACGAACTAACTTACCAGTGATCAACTGACATGTAAGGCACACTGTGCCACTCTATATAGAGGCTACATTGTAGCCTCGCGTACCCTTCTCTACATCGCCATAAGTTTCCTTTATCTGTTGTGCTAGTGCTCAGTTTGAGGTCTTGCCTGGGTAAAAGTCATGTGGGTCAGGGCCTTGCATGCTAAGTCATGTGATCCGATTGATCATAGTCGAATCCAGAGTGATGCGACGGTCCAACCATAAGTATCCACCATGGTAGCAAGACAACAACAACCTGACGCATGCGTCGACTTCCTGGTGTCTTCCGAAACGAGGGATCTTCATTACGTTGAGCAGTGTGGACTGCGCGAGGTTCTGGGTCCAGGATTGTGAGACAATCTTAAGATTTCTTCCTTTGGTCTTGGTTAAGTATTTATGTGGAGATAACATGTTGTAGGTTTTGCGATCTCCAAGGTTAAAATCATTAAATTTCAGTGTTGCGATCTTATCTTGGTCAGCACATACTGCGCGCACCCCTTTCAGAAGATACGCGATGATCAAGGTGTACTCAAAGTGTCTGGGTACACTGTTGTGGTTAATTTTTCCACTCAAAGGTGGTATGTAAACCGATAGAATGCACAAGATCATCTTGGCATTTGCAATATCATCTATGTGCTTTGTTCTTGTCTTGGTCATGGTTCTGGAAGGTCCTGCTCTGCGAGCAGTGGAGGGAGAAGTTTGGACTCCTCCTGTCGATGATGCTTGCACACTTACAGACATCCTTCTCTCTGACATGACTCTCTCAGCCATTAGGTCAATCAAAACTTCTTCAACTGCTTTCTCAATAGCGTTGATCTGATCCAACATACAAGCTTGGGTCCACTAGTTCAGGTGTGAAAATGAATTCAAAGACTACGATGAACAGTATGGGAACAAGACAATGATCACAGGGTGAAGTAATCTCAAGTTTCGGGCTCAAATTATCACTTAGAAAAAAGTATTCTTGGTGCGTGGCATGACAGACTAAGTAGGGAAACTTAGCAACGGTCT
>ML785458.1:1421261-1436633 GCA_009831015.1 Picea engelmannii
CTCTGACAAACTGACATCCTTATGATCATCTAGGGTTTCTTTTATTTTCAGTAACATGATCTCTGATTCTTTCTGGGGTTCTTCCATAATTTTAGTCTCTTGATCTCCTTCAGAGTTTGCTTGTTCCATATTCAATTTTTCAATTCTAGCAATCATTCTAGGGAAATCCAATACTTCATGGTTCATAGCTTTACAACATAGGCAGCTAGGGTTTCTCCCAGGGCATTCCTTAGCAAGATGTCCTAGTCTTCTGCAATTGTAACAAAGATTTAATCCTCTCTTTCTAGTCCATGATCCCCAACTCTTCTTGTACTGTGCTCTAGGATCATGATGGCTAGCCTGCAAAAAATTCTTTCTAGGATCCTGCATCCATTGGTTAGTCCAAAAATTCTTTCTATGCATAGGTATAACATATCTTTCACTATTCCTATCGGACCTATTCATATCAAACTTTATTTTATCTAACAATGCTCTAGTTTTCAGTCTAGGACAAAATCTATCAAGTGTACCTAAATTCATGCTTATGAAAATAATAATAATAATAATAATAAATAATTATAATAATAATAATTCCACTTATCTTACCTATATAGAGCACAAAGCTTTCAGATCTAAAACTTGAACTATTCTTACCTTTACTAGAGGCTAGATCTTAAAGATCTTACCTCTTTTCTGCATAAGTTTCTACTTTTACCTTTCTTAGAGCATAAAGTGTTCAGATCTCACTTCTTTTCTTCAGTATCAACCTCTTTCTTATAGATCTCACCTATTTCCTTCAGATCTGACCTTTCTTTCTTAGCACAAAGCTTCGTAGGTCAAGTAGAATACTGTGCACTAGGGCAACAGATCTACGCATAGAGCTTATTTCACACAAAGTTTTTTCTTCTTTAGTTCCCAGCAATCACAGCTCCAGGTCCCGGCAACGGAACCATTTGTTGGCACAGGGGCAGACCCAGGGTTCAACGCTCAAGAGCGCACCAACAAAACCCTAACTAACGGCCCTTTCGACAACACCTATGAAGCATATGAAGTCTCACCTGAGGTAGAGGCAGGGGTGGTTGCAGGACTCAGATGTCTGCAACCTTAGCTGGGACATTGATATGTGATTATATCTTTTACAGGGAACTTAGCATAGATCACTCATCAATATTTAACCCTTATGGTACTTCGCAAATAGAACAGATCATCACAGTGAATACTTAGACTAAAGACGATTCAGTACTTAGCCACAGAAATATAGATTAGATTCAACAGATCAAGCACTAAGCATCTTATATATCAGATCTAACATTCATTCATATAACATAAGCACGGAGCATAACTAGATCTATTTAATCACAACAAGCACTTAGACAAGAAAGAGATAAACACATTAGTTCAAAGCATAGAGCACAATACACACAGTTACTATGGTTCACCCCCACCTTGGGGCTACATACACAAAGTCTTCTTCTTTATCTTATCTCGGTCAAGCGGTTACAACACAGAGCTTCAGTGACCCTTACTTCGCACAAGACATAAGATCTGTGCAGCCCGCTAGTTCCTTCTTCCTTGCACTTCAGCACAAAACTACAACAACTTGCACTTAGCTTTTAAATCTCCTTACAATCATGCACAAAGCACTTGCAATATACATCCAATCACACAGATCCAACTACTATCACTAAGCCTTTAGTTATACATCACATAGATGTACTACTACTCTCTACTTACATTGCCTAAGTATCTATTTATAGATTACAAAATGGGCCTAAGCATGGATAAACCCATGGCCGACATCCCTTTCCCTTTACATCAACCCAAAACCCTAAAAGGGACCCAAAAATAGGTCTTGCTTCCCTAATTTCCGCTTCACGTTGCGCTCCATCTTTGGCAAGCTGTCACAATCCCAAAAACAGTCAAATATGACCAAGTATTCTTCAAAACTTGGTCAAGGGCCAACACTTCCACATGAATTGTTACCAGGGGTTGTTGATGTACTTCATCCTTTCATGTGTATTGTCTCACTTGTAGAAATCCTTATCTTGTTTTTCTTCCATAAGTATAGTTTCTCTTTGAAGAAATAGATATGCAAGATATGCACATAAAACATGGTATGTGAAATAACTATGAAGAGTGTTGTTTACCTTGTCTTAGAAGAAGAAGTCTGTTTCATCCTACTTAATCTTCTTTGAAGGTTCCTTTTCTTTGACAACTGAGTCTTCGTGTGTCTCCTTCCTTTTCTTCAACTTGGGACAATGATTCTTGTAGTGACCATACTTTCGACAATTGAAGCATTGTACTTCTGACATATCTTTCTATTGATTTGGCTTCTTCCTTGAACCAAACTTCCTTTTGTACCTGAAATTCTCGAATATTGTTGTGAAGGCTTGATCATCATATTTATTTTGAGGTTTCTCTTTTGCACTAATCCTTGATTCTTCTTATGCACAACAAGTCCAAATTTCTTCGAATGTAGGATACTCCTTCCTTGTGTTCATACTTGCAGATAATGCATCCCATGTCTTGGGAAGATCGTTGAGTACTATATTTACCAGTTCCTTCTCTGAGATGATCTCTTCAATAGATTGTAGTTGATATCTTAACTGAGAGATCCTCACAAAGTATGATGTTATGTTGTCATCATCATTCATCTTCATGTCACAGAGCTCATTCTTCAGACTCATTACTTGTCCAATGTTTCTGACTGAGTATAGGTTTGTTAGGGCATCATACATCTTCTTAGATGAGTCAAGATGGGATATGTAGGGTATCAAGTGGTATTTTATAGAGTCCACTATGATAATCATGGCATTGATGTCACTGTCTTTGAACTTCTCCATAACTGCAACGTTCTGCGATTCCTTCTCTTTTCCTTCTTCAAACTCTGGTTCCAAGATCCTTCCTTTCACGATATCCAACACTTTATTCTTGGAAAGGATGAGGTCAATCCTTGTCTTCCACGCTTTGAATTTAGAAGCCCCATCTAACTTGTTTTCTGACTTCATAGAGTAAGTCATGGTTTCTTTGACTTAGTCAACCCTATATTTGACCAAAAACTCAAACTTGACGTCTTGGCTTGCTGAGAGTAACAGGAGATGCGCTAGGCTAGGGTGCACTAGTCTATCCAAAAATTAGGTAAATACCTTCACTTAAGGTGCCTCAATGAGAGGGTTAGGTTTTTTGTAATTGCACCTGCTAGTAACCCTAGCGACAGTGCTTTGGTAATTGCTCCTGCTAGAAACCCTAGTGACAGTTCTTCAACGAGCTTAGTATCCTTATGGATATGCTCCCTTCCAGTGGTTAGACTGAATGAAGGAGGTGTGGGCCCATAACATGTTAGAATATTATGTATGTGCTCATTTAACCATAGACAATATCACTATTGTCACCCAATCGTAGGTCGAAGCCACCCTCAAGCACCTTAACCTTGACAGAGAATCATTCCAGAAGCAAACCCTAAGCTAGATAGCCAAACAAGATAGCACACCTCTCTCTCCAAGGAAAGTGCACCAAAAAAGAGCTGATCAGAGAGTCCAAACCATAACCAAGAGATAGTCCAAGCCAAAACCGAATTTTGCTAGCTGCAATGACAACTCTCCTCCAGACTTGCGCAAAAACTGGCCAACTACAGTGAGCACAAGTGTTGCTTCTGCAGTTCTGAGAATACCTGCCAGAATGAAGACTGGCCTTCTGTATTTATACTAAATCTGGCAAACTTCCTGGGCCGACTTCTCATTCTGGGTGCCTATTTACTTAGTATATAATATTTCCTTTAGCTGACTTCTTCTATTGGAGGCTAATAACCTAATACAAGTTATCCTCTTGAGCCGACTTGTCTTCTAGGGTTATTAGCCAACTAATTAGGGTTTATTCTTGCTTTCCAGAATATTCTATTCTCGCTAGGTTTACACATGGAGGTAAATACCTCCCGCAGCTACCATAATATCAACACTTTTCCCTGTCGAAAAAATTGTGAACAAAGAAATAACCTTCTAGCAGATTCAACCATTTTTCTAAGGAATCTGCATCTATCCGACTTTCAAATATGGGAATATCAAAATTAACTTGTACCATGAAGGGAGAGGTTCCTCCAAAGTGGTCTCTTGATGAAGATGCACATGTTGCTATCGACATGCATTGAAGGATGTGGGAAAAAATCTCCATTGTTTCATCCCTCTGTCGCGCGAGAGCTTGCTCAAGCAACATGTTAATAGAATATTCTACTACACCATTTTTCTTTACTGTCGCCATAGAGGGTTTCTTGGGCGTGTAAGAGCAATTGTACTCAAGAGAAAGAAGCTCAAGACCCAACTTTCTATACCCGAACCTCATTGGGGACATGCACTCAAAAAAGATCAAGAGCAACCTGCTCTAATACCATTGATCCGGATTATTTTCGAAATGAAATGAAAGAATAGATATTACAATGAGATACACATAAAAAAATTCAGAAACAAAGAAATACAACAATACATGATTTCTATTAATGAAAGAAATGTACAAAGACTATAAAAATACAAAGTGCAAGACTCGTTAGAATGGTTGCAGCTTTATCTTTGAGAAGAGATGTGATGAATACACTCATTCGCAAGAAGATGATTACAATGAGGCTCTGAAGGCCTTTTTATGATAAGCATGAATTCCAAAACCCTGGACATCCAAAAACCTAACCCTAGGAGATGAAGCGCCAAAATTCATGTGGGCCTTGTTGGGGTAAGTTAGTACATTAAATTCTCGGGGTCGTAACGTTTTCATCCGATCTTCGTTTTCGACGTGTGGTAGCTCATTGGAAAGGTATTTTCAAGAAATATGCATTATGTCGTCAAAATCTGACTTTGTCTACAATTTGATTTTGGCAAGCCAAGAAAACATTATTTAGAGCCCCAAAAAATGACCCTAGAAGTACATAAAGATGTACTGACATGAAAACTTCCAAAATAAGCCAGTTGGAATAGGTGGGCAGCCACCAACATCCTCCTGGATGCTATGTAGGGCTTCAAGACAACCCCATAAGTACATAACCCACAATTACAAAGAAATGTCCCCATTACAGAGAAAGGCACTGAAATGAAAATTGTCCAAATGAGCCAGTTAGAAGTTGGAAAAGGTGGGTGGCCACCAATATCCACCTAGATCAATCATCCCCCCTTAGGATGCAATAGTCTCCATTGCATTGAGTGCCTGAGGAAGAGGGGACAACATTTTCTGAATTTGAATCTTGGTGAGTTGTGTGCCTTTTTGGAGAAGTTGTGTTGCTTGGTTTGTGGAAGGTTGTCATGAACTTGTTGTTGGTGGGTTTGAATCTATTCCACCAACCTATTGTCTCTGGGCTTGGCGAGGCATTGTGTAGGCACCATCGTAGGTGAAGAAACAATTTCTGCAATCTACTTTTGTTAGATAGAAGGTGTTGAGGCTGCAGTGGTTGCAGTGGCCTTATGTGCATCCTTTGAATAGACTGTGAAGAGGATGAATTTTGCAGTATGAGAGATTACCTTGTTGCGTTGTTTTGGTGGAATAGTAATCAGAACTACCTCTTGTATCCTGTAGAGCTGACCCCCCAGAGTAATAATGACACTACGGGATCAAGACTCATAAACAACATGACATTTCCACATATATGGTTGGCCCAAAACAACATCATAGACATCAAGAGGGGAAACATCACACATTACCTCATCCTTAAAGGGCTTGATGCCATAGGATAGGCGACACTTCTAGCTGACAAAGATATCTCGTCCCTGGTGAATCCACCCGATGTTGTATGGATACGGGTGTGGTTTTGTTGACAACTCCAATTGTTTTACGACCTCAACTGAGATGAGGTTCTTCTAGCTACTTCTATCAACAATGAAATGCAATGGGGTCCCCTTCACCCACATCTATGAATGGAAGAGGCACTCCCCCTCTTCAGGATCTATGGGTTCTTCTGGTTGAATTGTTGCAGTCGCGATAGTAGCAGTAGGGTCTGCGTCGATGATTTGTTTGTTTTCAATATTTTCTAGATCAGATTCTGAATCAGGGTTCGGCTCCTTTTATTTGACCTTGGTGACCAATGACTATTTCAAGCGACATTCATCGGTGTTGTTCCAGGGGATTTTGTGGAAGTCGCACCACTTCCCAGTGTCATTCTTATTCTTTCCTTTACCCTTCTTTTCCTGTCTTGGACTAGTTGTTGGGAGGCTGTTGGTTAGGGTCATATTTACCATGCTTTGGTTGTTGCGTATTTTCAGACCCAAACTCCCATTTGTTTTGGTACCTAAATTTATGCTTGATTTTGACAACATATCAATAGGAAACTCCCAATGATGATATGTTTAGGAAATCCATTTCGGTTTGGATGTACCTATGCAGAGCCCCACGATATTTCAGAACCAAATGTCATTCGAATTCTTTGATACCCATCTTGGTGTGCAAGGTATGGAAAGTATTTGTGAACTCTGACACTATTTGGCTCTTCTCTTTCCAGAGTGTGGTCCATCTCATGTACTGGTCTTCATAGTTATCAATAGGGTAGTACTCTTCCTTGACCACATACACAAAAAAATCCCAAGTGGGCTCGACTCCATATATTCCGTATTCCTCTGTGGAACTTTTCCCCCAGTAAGTTTCCCACCAATGTTTGACATGGAGGAGATCCTTGAGGAGTGTGAAGGTGATCTTTTCCTTGTTGGAAAAATTGTGAATAGAGAAATAACCTTATAGCATATTCAACCATTTTTCTAAGGCATTCGCATCTATCTGACCTTCAAATACGAGAATATCAAAATTAACGTGTACCTTTAAGGGAGAAGTTCCTCCAAAGTGGTCACTTGATGAAGATGCGCTTGCTGCTATTGGCATGCGTTGAAGGATGTGGGAAAAAATCTCCATCATTTCGTCCCTCTATCGTGTGAGAGCTTGCTCAAGCAACATGTTAATATAATCTTCTTCTCCATCGCCATAGAGGGTTTCTTGGGCATGCAAGAGTGATTGTCCTCAAGAGAGACGAGATCGAGACCCAACTTGCTATACTCTGACCTCATCGGGGACATGCAATGAAAAATGATCAAGAGTATCTTGCTTTGATGCCACCGATCCAGATTATTTTCGGAACGAAATGAAAGCAGAGATATTACAATGAGATACACATAAAAATTGTTAGAAACAAAGAAATACAACAATAAATGATTTCTATTAATGAAATAAATGTACAGAGACTGTAAAAATATAGAGTGAAAGACTCGTTAGAATGGTGGCAGCTTTATCTCTGAGAAGAGATGTGACAAATATGCTCATTAGCAAGAAGATGATTACAATGAGGCTCTGAAGGCCTTTTTATGATAAACATGAATGCCAAAACCCTAGACATCCAAAAACCTAACCCTAGGAGATGAAGCGCCAAAAGTCACGTGGGCCTCATTGGGGTAAGTTAGTACATTAACTTCCCGGGGTTGTAACTTTTGCATACGATCTCCATTTTTGGCATGTGATAGACCATTGGAAAGGTCTTTTAGATAAATATGCATTGTGTCATCAAAATCTAACTCAGTCTATAGTTTGACTGTGACAAGCCAAGAAAACACTATTTAGAGCCCCAAAATGACCTTGGAAGTGCAGAAGGATGTACTGACATGAAAACTTCCAAAATAAGCCAGTTGGAATAGGTGGGAGGCCACCAATATCCACCTGGATGTTGTGTAGGGATTCAAGACAACCCCGTAAGTACAAAACCCACAATTACAAAGAAATGCTCCCATTACAGAGAAACGTGATGAACTAAAAAATGTCCTGATGAGCCAGTTGGAAGTTGGAACATGTGGGTGGCCACCGATATCCACCTAGATCAACAAAGGTTCAGGCAGTGGAGGACCACATAGGGCACGAACAAGAGGTTCTCAAACTCTTGAAGGACAACTTGGTTATGGCACAAAATATGATGAAGCAACAAACAAATCAACATAACAGTGAAAGGGAATTTGAAGTGGGGGATTGGGTATTTTTTAGGATACGACCATATAAAAAGATGTCCCTCAAGAAACAAAAGAAAAACAATAAATTAGCACCCAAATATTATGGCCCCTATATGGTGTTGCAAAGAATTGTAAGTATGGCTTACAAATTGGAGTTTCCTCCATATTCACATGTACATCTAGTCTTATGTGTTTCTTTCTTAAAGACGGTAATTAGTAACAAGACCCGAGTCTAAACTATTTTACCAGTGATTAATAAAGGGGGGGGAATCATACTAGAACCAGAAACAATCCTTGAAACAAGGATTAAGCAACTGAAAAATCGAGCAATTACTGAGTACCTTGTCAAATGGAAGAACCTACCAGTGGAAGAGGTGACATGAGAAGATGAGTTCTTCATGCATAAACACCTACAATTAGTCAAATGTTGAGGACAACACTTGTTTGAAGGGAAGGGGCATGCTAAACCTTAGACAAAACCCCATGTTAAGTATAAAACTCCTTATATCCTTAGATATTGAATTAATACATTTATAGTGTTATATTTGTATGTCGTCTAGAACCCTTCATTGTACCCTTTCATTATAATTGTACCCCTTTGTCTCATATATATATATATATATATATATATCAAGGAGACATAGTCTTAGGATAATATTATCTCATCTTGTACATGGAATATATTGTAAAGGAGGTTTCCCTCTTGAAGTAGACTGATATTCATTGATTTTTTTTATTATTTTTAAGGTGTTGGTTCATAACACAATGTCTCCACTTTTAGAGTATTTGGTAGTCCATCATGGGCCTTAATTACAATTGAAAAGTGAAAGACTATGGAGAAGAAGAACCAACCACTGATATTTGTTGGTTACTGTGAGGATATGAAGGCATATAGGTTATTTGATCCTATTTCTAAAGAAGTCTTCTTTCAAAGAAATGTTCGTTTTGATGAGGGCTTCAACCCCACATCATCTCCTTCTCCACCCTCATATTTTCATCCTGACAATGGTGTAGATCACAAGGAAAATTTTTCTTTTGTATAAGAAGAAGTCGATGACCATTTTGGAGATGACCATAAGCCAGTAGAAAATATGCCACCTGCACCAACAACGCATGAGCAACTTGAATAGGGACAACTTGATCAAGAACTGCATCTTAGGAGGATATTTCATGAGAGAAAGAGGCTTGATAGGTATGGCTATGAGCAAACCGTTTTCATCTAATATGATTCTGTCCTTTACCATATTTATTCAAAAACAACTAATGTCACCTTTTTGAGTCATGCCATTTCAAATGATTCCCAACAATTTTTTGATGCTTTTGGGATACTTGAATGGGATGATGCCATGACAGAGGTGTATTCTTCATTGATGAAGAATCACACGTGGGATCTTTTTCTTCTTCCTAAGGGACAAAATCTAGTTCATTGTAAATGGGTCTATAGGACCAAATATGCAATAGATGGCCATGTTGACAAATATGAGGCATGCCTTGTGGCCAAGGGATTTTCACAGGTTGAAGAGATTTATTACTCTGAGACCTTTACTCCTGTTGCAAAGATAAATTCCAAACGCATTGTGCTTTCTCTTGTTGCTTCATAAGGCTGGTCAGTATACCAGATGGATGTGAAGAGTGCTTTTATGCATGGTGAATTAGATGAGGAAATCTACATGGAGAAATCTCATGGTTTTGTGCATGATTCTTCTCTTGTTTCTAGGATTTAGCGTTCATTGTTTGGTCTCAAAAAAGCTCCTTGATATTGGTATAAGAAGATGGATGGTTTTCTGATTTCTTTAGGGTTCAATCGTTGTCATTCTAATCCTACAATTTGCACTCATAGGTAGCGCACCGATCTCTTGATTTTGGTTCTGTATGCGGATGATTTGATTCTCAAAAGGAGTTCTTCATCTATGATTCATAATGTTTAGGAAGTATTGATGGGATAATTTTATATGACAGATCTAGGACTTCTACATTATTTTCTTGGTTTGCAGGTTCTTCAATCTTCAGAATGAATCTCCATTCTCCAACAAAATTATGCACTTGATTTACTTCAGCGCTTTGGCATGGTTGATTGTAATCCTGCCCCTACTCTATTTCTGTCAGGGGTTACCCTTTCTGCCAGTTTCTCTTCACCACGTGTTAATCCTTCATTATATCAACAATTGGTTGGGAGTTTGTTGTATTCGACTCATACACATCCTAACATCTCTTTTGTAGTAGGGCTTGTCTCTCGATTCTCCCAATATCCTCATAAGAGTCATTCGAAGGTAGCAAAGCGCATTCTGAAGTGCATTCATGGTACTACCAATTTTGGCATTTAATACACCTTTGGTACTTCTCAGCCAGTGGGATTCACCTACTCAGATTGGGTTGGTTCAGTTAATGATTGAAAGTACACATATGGATATTTCTATTTCCTTGGCCCTGATCCAATTGGTTGGTCTTGCAAGAAGAAATCAACAATTGCATTGTCCTCTGCAAAATAGGGACAACTTGATCAAGAACCACATCTTAGGAGGATATTTCGTAAGAGAAAGAGGCTTGATAGGTATGGCTATGAGCCAACCATTTTCATCTATTCTGATTCTGTCCCTTACCATATTTATTCAAAAACAACTAATGTCAACTTTTTGAGTCATGCCATTTCAAATGATTCCCAACAATTTTTTGATGCTTTTGGGATACTTGAATGGGATGATGCCATGACAGAGGCGTATTCTTCATTGATGAAGAATCACACATGGGATCTCTTTCTTCTTCCTAAGGGACAAAATCTAGTTCATTGTAAATGGGTCTATAGGACCAAATATGCAATAGATGGACCTGTTGACAAATATAAGGCATGCCTTGTGGCCAAGGTATTTTCACAGGTTGAAGGGATTTATTACTCTAAGTCCTTTACTCATGTTGCAAAGATAAATTCCAAATGCCTTGTGTTTTCTCTTGCTGCTTCATAAGGCTGGTCAGTATACCAGATGGATGTGAAAAGTTCTTTTATGCATGGTGAATTAGATGAGGAAATCTACATGGAGAAACCTCATGGTTTTGTGCATGATTCTTCTCTTGTTTCTAGGATTTAGCGTTCATTATTTGGTCTCAAAAAAGATCCTTGATATTGGTATAAGAAGATGGATGGTTTTTTTATTTCTTTAGGGTTCAATCATTGTCATTCTAATCCTACAATTTGCACTCATAGGTAGCGCATCGATCTCTTGATTTTGGTTCTGTATGTGGATGATTTGATTCTCACAAGGAGTTCTTCATCTATGATTCATAGTGTTTAGGAAGAATTGATGGGATAGTTTGATATGACATATCTAGGACTTCTACATTATTTTCTTGGTTTGCAGGTTCTTCAATATTCAGAACGAATCTCCATTCTCCAACAAAATTATGCACTTGATTTACTTCAATGCTTTGGCATGGTTGATTGTAATCCTGCCCTACTCCATTTCTATCAGGGGTTACCCTTTCTACCAGTTTCTCTTCACCACGCGTTAATCCTTCGTTATATCAACAATTGGTTGGGAGTTTGTTGTATTTGACTCATACACATCCTGACATCTCTTTTGTTGTAGGGATTGTCTCTCGATTTTCTCAAGATCCTCATGAGAGTCATTCGAAGGTAGCAAAGTGCATTCTGAAGTGCATTCATGGTACTACCAATTTTGGCATTCAATACACCTTTGGTACTTCTCGGCCAATGGGATTCACGGACTCAGATTGGGTTGGTTCAGTTAATGATCGAAAGTACACATATGGATATTTCTATTTCCTTGGCCCTGATCCAATTGGTTGGTCTTGCAAGAAGCAATCAACAATTGCATTATCATTTGCAAAATTTGAGTATCGTGCTATAGTTCTTGCTAGTCAGGAAGTTCTTTGGCTTTGAAAACTAATGATAGAGTTTGGCATTCAACATGATCATCCCACCACTCTTTTGTGCGACAATAAGAGTTACATACACATTTATCACAACCCAATGGAGCACCAAAGGACAAAACACATTGATATTCACATGCACTTCATTAGACAACTTATTCAGGATGGTGTTCTCAGCTTGGAATATTTTCCTACTGAAGAGAAAGTTCTYGACATCTTCCCCAAACMTTTGGCATCACATATTTTTCTTCAATTAAGATCGATGCTTGGGGTGAAGGAATTTGCTTCTAGGGGGTCATCMTGAGTCCTATTACCTTCACTTTTTGTTTATGATGTTTTATTTTGTTTTCCCTCTATAGGGGAGGAGTTTTTTTCCTATGGGTTTTTCTCCTTTTCTCCACTTACGAGAGTTTGTATTTGTGTACCTTAGTAGGCCCAGTAGCCAACACCCATTTTTGAGTTTTAATGTTATTTTTTTTACTTCCCTAAGTTTCACTTATGGGGGGGTGTTGGTGTACATACACCATGTGAATAAGTTTGCTTAGGTCAAGTCATTGTAGTAGGTGAGCTTTCCAACCACCTATTTACTGCAGATAGGTGAACTTCCCAAATACCTACATTCAATGTTGCCTCCTCTCAATCCATAATAAATAGAGGAGCTCTCTCTTGTAAAATACACAAGATATCTAATGCAAGTATTCTCTCTTGTAAAATACACAACATATCTAATGCAAGTATTCTCTCTTGTAGAAGGTTTTTGGCTTGCGTAGTGGTATTTTATGCATGTTATATTGTTTTTCAATATCTAGATTTATATTCAATTTTCCCCATACTTAAGACATGCATATGATTCTCAATGTTGATATATTCAATCCAGCATTTTCAGTGCTCAAACCCTCTATTGTATTACAATTAACTAATCTTTATGTAAAGCACTTTGCACCAACCTCGATCAATACCATTATTGATTTCCATTTAAATGTTTAAAGTCATGAAAATTGAACATATCCACATCAAACTAAGGGGTACATGGTAGATCAGATGAAGGCATAGTTTCCTCAACTATAGAACTATTGAAGGCATAGTTTCCTCAACTATAGAACTATTCAACAATGGGCTGCTTAACATAGGTAAATTGGTTGTGGTTATTTAACATAGATAAATTGTATAAGAGTTATAGATAAATCATATAAGAGTTGTAAGTGTTTTTTTAAAAGGGTAAGATTTATTCATAAACAAACATGTTCAAAGAAACATATCTGTTTAATTATTTTAAAGAAAATTTATTTATATTATTAATTATTTTAGAGGGAATCTATTCTACCATGTATATGTAAGACGTTGTCCAAACTTTCTACATTTTGGTCATGTCTAAATGAAATCACAAATTTTTATTATTAAAATTTCATTTATGAATACATAAATGGATTCAACTTGTTGAAAAACTCCTAAACACTAGAATTATATAGACATAACCACTCAAACCTTCACACGCAATGATTTCTCACCATATTTAGGACAAAATTATTAATGTTGGAAATATTGTCATTGATGTCAACAATCGAAGTGATGATGTCATACAGTGTGTAAGAGATCGATAGCACAAGCTCAAGAAAAGGAGTGAAAAGGGCAAGAAAATAGTATCGAAGATCAAAGTTTAGGAGGGATAGAAGCTTGAAAGAGCTCAGAGGAAGGACAAGAGTTGAGTTAAGCTTAGAAGGGTTGACATCGAGTTCAGAGCAAGGAGCCATCAATAATCTCGATGGACGATAGAGATTGCTCGAGAGGACTAGAACTAATTGTCGTAGGTCATTTTGATCCAGCATAACTGTCAGGAGGATAAGCATCGACATCCATTCCATTCCTTTCGTGGGAAGGAAATCACGATAACAATCCTGGCCATTAGAGCCATAAGACACGTGGAAAAATATCAAAGCACGACGAGCTATTGAGAAAGTGGTTTCAAGAAAACTGCCTTTCGCTCCGATACACTTTTAAGGGCATGACACGTCCACTGTTAAAACCATAATGGTTTTCCCTGGTCCATCCTCGCAAAATTAAGTTTCATGCTAGTCCACTGCCCGATATGTGCCTCAACCGTCGATCTGGGTTGATCTGATAAGTAAAGTGCATGAATGTTTTGCGAGTGGTCATAGCGCATGGTCACATCGTCGAGAGTTGGAGGGAGGAGCTAGTGCAACCAAGCTCTAATTTTGCAATCGCGACATGGATATTAGAGACCCTTCATCACAGGAGTCCTGAAGTTGTGAATCATGAAGTGCTTACTGGATAAGCACCTGGTCACCACCAATGGTCATGAGAAGGGAAGAAGTCAGTCCAGCTAAGATCCTTTTTGGAAGTTTCAGCGATCACGACATGGAGTGTCGAGATCCCTCATCACAAGAATGCCGAAATGAGAAATCACGATAAGATAAGGATCGTCGATTTAGAGGACATAACGAGGATCATTGGATCAGGGTTGTGGGTCAACGAACCATCGTCAGCAAGGATATGTGGCACAGTAAGACACTGATAAATGTCAAGTTGATACATCATTTCAGAGATGTAATGTGGGATGTCCGATCATTTCGGTGAAATTATAATTGGGATTTTTGAACTGTTGGAGGTCATGAAGACTCAATGGGAAAAACGTCGAAATCCTGACAACGGTCCATCTCAGCTGAAGATTGAATTGCAATCACTGAAGTTGATAAACATGATTAAGTCACGATTGTTAGATTAAATAATAAAAGAAATAATATGAGTCGTCTGATCATTTTGGGGATATCGTATTCGAGAGTTTTTGGTATGTTGGAAGAAACAAAAGTCTCGAAGGACAAATAACCCGAAATCTCGTAAATTGCTCATCTCAACAAGTAATTAAATCTTGACCGTTGATTTGAAGGAAGAGCCTCCGTAGAATTTGGTTCCTATGAAAATAACAGAGTTTCAAGATCGAGTTTAAAAGATGAAATTGATCCATCTCTGTGATCAATTTATGAAGAGTCTTCACGCTAAAAATAAATAAACAGTAGTTAATGACTATGGTGAAGTTAATTGAAGAGATGCGATGGTCCAAATGAAAGGACACAATGTTTTTAAATATCACACCAGTTTGAAGATTATATAAACCATAAAGAGTGGGAGAAGAAAAGTGACTCTGCAGTCCAAGTCAGAATATCAATAGTTGAAGCAGAGTCGAGTAAGAAATACAAATACATATGTAATAAGGGTGGTTTGGTGGTGCAAGGGTAGGTTGGTGCCTGCAAAGGGAGTTGGTGCTTCCTTGTCAGTTGTAGCTAACTAAACATGGGGTTGTAGCCTCCTACCAGTTGGTGTTGGTAAACCAGGGTGTGGGTGCATCCTGATCGGTTGGTGCTGATAAAAAAAAAGGAAGCACATCTTCCTTCTATGTAACATGTAAAACAAATTTTGCAGTTAATAGAAAAGAGTTTGTGGTTTTCCCATTTGGGTTCCACGATAAAATACTGTGTTAAAATTCTGTTTGCATTAATAAGTGGAAAATTGATATAATTGTTGTGTCACTGATTCACCC
>ML785458.1:1436649-1459348 GCA_009831015.1 Picea engelmannii
TCTGATCCTTCAATTAATAGAATTAATACATAACACATTAACTCTAGGAAAAAACAATTAATATATTATCTGCAAACAAATTGTATTATATCCAATTTAATTTTTTTACATAGATAATCGAGGGTTATTGGGAGGATTATGTAATGACTGCTCTTTCAAAGAATAAAATTGAGAGGAGAATATGTTTCCTTTCTTAGTATATTTTGATTCCTAGTGTATTGTAACACGCTTAGGATTTTGAAGTTGTTTTTCCAGATCTATAATTTTCTTTGCCTTGCAATCCAAATGGGAAAGGGAATATTATCTTTGACTTTACAACCTATTCAAGACAATCCACATTATTCTTATACTTCACCTTGTATTCTCTCTATTAGTATCACAACTCTTGATTCTTAACTCTTAGTTTATGTTATGTTCATTTCAGTTTCTTGGTCAGGTTCTCTATTATGTTACTTAGATTTTGTTCCCTCTAATATTTATGTTTCTTAGGAAAAACACATGTTATTGTCAAAACTTGGAACTTCTCTTGCTATAATATTTGCTATAATCAATGTTGAGATTTTTTATGTCCATATCACGACACAAATGATATGCTTTCAATTTTTAAATACTTTTTAAATTTATCTAACTAATCTTTCTCAACTAGATTATCTTGCAATGTTAAAATTTGCAGTGTTGAGACATAAATATCTTTTAGGGTTATGATTGCTACAATAATGTTCACTTTGCAATTCTTCCTCACGAACATTTAAGAACTTAGCCTTCGTTGTGATCCTTGATAGACAAAAGATAAAAATCCTTAACCTTAGAAATAATAAAATACAATCTCACAATCTAATGAACACAAGAATTAGAGAAGAACCCTTAAGGTAGGGTAACACCATCAAATACTTGCTATGGAAGGAATCACTCGACAAGCCATGCTTCTACAATGCAAATTTCAACATCCAACATATCTCAATACAATGATACTTGTGTATTTATACTTTGCTATGGGTATTCATGGGGGTCTATGGAAACTACCCCTCATTATTATATTCACTTATATTGCAATGAGTTTTCCGATAGTCAATGCTTCTTATGCCACCTTGGACCCTTCTTATTTAGTAAGAGAAATATCTTGCAATGCAATTTTCTTTTTCTTGTTGCAAAGCTTCATAAAATTATTTTGCACATTAATATTAACTATACCAACTGAGTCCATCCAAGGATAACCAATAATAATATACACATAATCCATATATGTAGCATGGAAATCTAAATGCAAAACATTTTTATCCATAGTAATTCTCAAATCTTTAAAAAATTAAATAGCCTCACCCTCAATGTGTGCTTTGAATATGATTTTCAGGGACTTGCAATCTTTTAGGCTAGTCAACATTAATGAAATTATGTCTTCTCCTAATATTTATAGAGACAATGATTGTCTCTTATTGAAGATATCCATGAACATGGAAGAGAAAGTTTTCATATGAAAATAGAGACTTAATGCTTTCTTTATCATTCTTCTTAGCATGATACCACCTATCTAAAAATAATTGTTCATATTCTTCATCTGAAAGTTCCTTTATCTTTTCATGGTTAGACAACTTCCACCATATGGAAACATCTTCTTTTAAACAATAGTGTAGACAAACTTTCCACTTCTTTTTCCATAATGACATCGGCTTATGTATGTATTTTTCAATACTAGGACTCTAATCTTTTCCTGAAAAAAAGACATATTTCTTGGAAAAAAACCACAAATAAAAGTAGGGTCTTGTAGAAATAAATTACTCTTCAACATAACTTCTTTGTGGGCCCATGTTTTTTCAGGTGGTGAATTTGAAATGATCATAACTCCCTCAATATTGATCATAATCTCTATTATGACCACAACTATGAAATGATACAACCACTTTCCATCTATTAGGACCGATTTAGCAAAAATTTGAGTACTTTGTCAAAAGATATATGCTTTGCAATATGCATGGCCATCACTGGAAAAAAAAAAAACCTAAAACAACATATTTTAAATCAATGATATCTTCACATACCAGACTATGATTTGAATATTTTTTTTGAAATTGAATAATTTTTCGAGAGGAACTTAGATATACAACTTGTTTATTTAGATTCTCCCCTAAATTCTACACTAATGGGTCTGACTATTGTGACACTTTTTTTTTTACATTGAAAATATGCAAAAATAGGGAAAAAATTCCTTTTTGTCTGAAGAAATAGATTTGATACAACTTGGTGTGATCCTTGATAGATACAAAAAAAATCCTTTACCTCATAAATAATAAAGTGCAATCTCACAATAACGAACAAAAGAATATAGAGAAGAACCATTATGGTGGGGTTACACCATCAAATACTTCTTATGTGAGGAATCACTCCACAAGCCATGCTTGATAAAATACAAATCTAAATATCCAACATATTTCAATACAATGATATTCATGTATTTATACTTTCTCATGAGTATTCCTAGGGGTCTATGACAACTACCTTTCATTATTACATTCATTTCCTTGTAAACTTGCAACAATTATATAATATGCTTATTTGTGAACATTCCCTTAAGATATCAACAGTTGAAGCCTCACCCATTGATGCTAATCATTTGTAAAAAAATGCCTGATCAAATAATCCAAACATCAAACTAACATCAAACCCATAAGATGGGTGGTCTATCCTAACCTCTGTTTCATTCCTAGGATTATTATCATCACTATATTGAAGGAGGTTTTTTAGGTATTTTTGCATAAAAACAAGCTTGAGGGTTCAAATTGAAAAAAAAAGGAACCATAGGAATTGAGGAACATCAAAATATTCATTCTCCAAGTTGAATCACTCAATTTTTCTAAGAATTGAAGCATAAGCATGCATTTTGGTCAAAACAAGTCAAATCAAGGTTTTTGTTGTTTTGGTAGATTTATTGAGGGCATTTGGAGATTAATTTAGAAAATATGGAGCAAATTTTCATAGATAATACTTCTAACTTCGTCTCTATACCCTTGGATTCCACATGGAAGGCACCTGTAAGGATTGATGCGCATTTCCTTGATCCACGACATGCATATTTTTAACCAGTTTTAATGGCAAGAATGCAAAATTTTTATTTTTTGCTAAGCTATTACAATCATGACACTTTATAGCCCACGATCACTTTATTTAATGTTTTTTAAGGTATATGAACTAATTTATTTGCATGTAATTTATAAATTTCATGTTTAAAGGGTTTCTCAAGTCACAAGTCTAAATTTGCTAAGTATTCCCATCAAAGGTTCATGGCATGTTATGGAAATCATCCAACATCCTTTGTATTTATATGTATTAGAGAGAGATCAAAGGGGAAGAGGTCAAAGAGAGACTGGGCTAAGGAGAATCATTGAAATATTAGAGAGAATATCTAAAGGGAGAAACAAAAATATTTGATTTTGAAATTGTAAAGCCAGATTTGATGAACTGGTTGGCCACATGCATATGATTTCTTTCTCTTTTTGTTGTACATGATAATTTTTAGATAGGAAAAATCATGCATATTGTAATAAAGGCCCGAAGCATTGGAAATTTTATCATTGAATAAAATAAGTTTATGTTCCACAATCTTATATTTCCCTGTATTTATTGAAAATTAAATTTGTTGAGTGTGATTGTGAATTGCTTTTACTTGGCAACTTTGATCTACAGACCCTTGGGGTTTGCACCAAATTAGATAGAAAGAAGACAAAGACATACATAAATATTAGTTTGTAGAATTTCATATTTCATAGAATCTCAAGTAGTGGCAAATTGATTGGAAGATTTTTTGATAAGTCATACAAATAGGTGTTAAGATATTTTTTTGTTAAAACTAAAAAAATGTAATAACATGTTGAGGCCTCAACAACCCCCCTTTATTTTTGATTTCTTGAATACATAATAATGGGTCCCTTACAAATTTTTGGTTTGTTATGATTTAATTTTCTTTGTATCTTGATTGATTTATTCTTGGTCCAATTAAAACTTTCTAATAAAACCCCTTAAATCAAGAACTAATTAAAGAATAAATTCTAGGTTGGAAGTTTAACAGTGGCTCAGTGGACCGGTGATCCGATGGTCGTGATCATTTTCCTTTCAATAATTTACTTTAACTATACCGATCCTTGGTGGTCTAGCACCTCGGTTATCTGGTTAGACCAGATCGGTTTTTTCTCTAACATTTTAAATCATCCCTCGATCTCCTTGTGAGCTGGTGAGTCGGTGAACTAGTTAGACTGGACCAGGATTATTCACACATCATGTTATGAGTGAGTCGGTTAGTCATAGACCAGATTAACATATTTTGTGCATTGCGTTGTGTTTTGAAATAAGAAACCCTGTTACCCGGTGGCCCGGTGGTTGAAATTTCTCGGTGACCCGATGGGCATAGATTATGCATGGGTGTTTTATTTTTCTTTTTTCTTTTTTATTGTTTATTGGAATTTGAATTTGTTTTATTTTTTATGTCACTGGACCAGACAAGCTTACTTAGGAAATGTATTTTGGTTATTTATTCTCAGTTTGTTGGTGGTTGATTTACATATGCGTGCACGATCAAAACATTTAATACAGGTGTTGGGTGCTAGTTTTGATCCTTTCACCAGGCCCATTCACCTCCAACTTTCACATCAAAACCTCTACTTTTGTTGATTTTCACCTAATTAATGGCATATTGAGCATTAAATAAGTTGTTAATTGAGATTAACTCTCATTTTCTTCTTGTAAACAATGTTAAGAGTTATTTTCCTTTGCAAAATTACCTATAATCTAGTTATTACGAGAATTTACTGTGTTTCATGATATATTACATGAATTACAGGTTGGCATATCTCCACTTATTCTAAGGAAGAATTTTCACTTAGAGATACTTCACTAATACCAAGAGATCGTGATTTATCTATATTTTCATCCTCATGTCATTTGGCACCCGAAGGTCAACAATAGTCAAATTCTACAAGCAGTTATTACAGGAAATCCACAGGCAGATATTATAGGAAATCCATAGGCAGTTACTACAAGAAATTCGTAGAGTTAGCTACAAATCCACTAGTTCACGCAAAGAATCAAGAATTCGATACCATGAATGAGGAAGACGGTTCAGTTAAACAAAAAGATCAAGGATTCAATCCATAGAATCATGGAGAATTCATGTTCAGTGCTAGAATGAAGATCTAATTTTTTTTCTTCTTGTAATCAGTTTTAAAAAAAAAAAAATTTAGGCAATAATATTTAGAGGTGATTTCTGGCACAATGAGGATGAATCAGAGAATTCCACGACATGGGTTTTGTGTGGAATAAGGTCATTTTGGTAGTAAGTGGGGTATATTCCACAAAAATCGAAAGATGTGGGTTGTACGAGTGTTTCTTTAGAATGAAATTTCCCATATTTCCCTGTTGCGACCGATTTTCAACTTTCTTAATCTGTAAAACCCAGCTTGTATTTGATTAATTAGTTCTAGGATTGGGGAATTGGTTATTGAATATTTTGTATAAATAATCCTCAAATAATAGTAAGGGAAGTCAATTAAAGAGTGGGCATATTATTATTATTATTATCCAATACTTGTATTGCAACTGTTGAATTGCTCTGAGGTTTAATACAAATGAAGCTTTGACTTAAATTTATGAGTTAATTCAGATGCATAAAGGTGACTGACAGAGAAGAAATCTCCCACCTGTAATTTGTTGACGATATCTTCTACAGTATAAAGGGCATCATTCGAGATATCAAGTCACTTAAGAAATGCCTAGATATTTTCTGCACAACAACATGGATGTCCATTAACATGGATAAATCATGTATCATCGTTTCAAATTTCCCTGAGCATGATCGAAATGAGATTCTTGCGCTCCTCCCTACGCCAGCCAAATCTTTGGACGAAGGTTTTAAATACCTTGGATTTTCACTGAAACTGGACAACTATAGAGTAACGGATTGAGAGTGGCTCATACAGAAGGTGGAAGCCAGAACTTCACTATGCGTTCACTGTCTCCTATCCAGAGGAGGCAGATTAGTACTTTTGAAATTCATGCTCCAAGGAGTAACAATGTATTGGAATTCCATAGCGAGCATTCCTAAAACGATACTCAACAAGATTCAAAGCATATGCTCTCATTTCCTGTGGATGGGACACAAAAAAGGTCCTCACCTAGCGAATTAGTCCTCGATAGCTGCCCCAAAGGAGTTAGGAGGTTGGGGGATTAAATAGATCCACCTCTTTTCTCAAGCCCTTGCATGAAGAAATATTTGGAGGTTAACCTTGGGCGATTCTCTTTGGACCCGAGTCATTTCGTCGAAATAATTCTCAAACCAATCCATCCATGAATGGTTTTGAGCCCCTTTTAAATCAAATAAAGGGTCAATAGTCTAGAAAGCGTTAGTCAAAGCTTTCCCCCTGGTGGGACTTTGAACTGCTTGTAAAGTAGGAAATGGCAGAAGCATCAGAATAGGGAAAGATCCTTGGTTGGGAGTCGGGGACAACTACACGCTCTCCCCTCGATTGATTCAAGCTTTAGCTGACCACGAGATCTTTTTCCTTAAAGACGTCAAATATAGATTCCCACAACCAAGAGGTCACCCAGGATGGATCTTTGCAATTGCTTTACATCTCTCCGAGGATCTCCATGATTAATGGAACTCTTACGTGGGAAAGTTATGTGAAAACCACATTCTAATAGATGAATACACAACATACTCCTTGGTTTGGATGAAAAATTCTAAGAACAGATCCTTCACAACAAAACTTAGTCTAATTTGCACTCTGTGGGAGAGAAAAAATGGTGGTGGGGAAAAATGTGGAAAATCAATGCCCTGCCTAGATGCAAAATTACCTTGTGTCTCGCCTTAAACAATAAATTACTAACCATGGAGAATATCATCAAAAGGGAATGGAACAGGCCCAACTGGTGCTCTCTATGTAAAACAAGCTCTGAAATAGTTTCTCACCCATTTATTCATTGTCCTTATGCAACACAGGTTTTTCACTCGGTTAAAGAAAATATATAGGTCAAAACCGACTGGAATAAATCGAGCTTGGAGGACTGTGTCAAAGATTGACTATTGGACAGGTCAATCAAAATTTGTGCCACCTTACCGAGCATCCTTGTCAACAATCTGTGGTGGGCCCGCAATTCAAATATTCACAAATATAGACTTGTCCACCCGAAAGTGACGACAACCTTGACAGTTGGGAAAACGATGAAAATTATGAACAAACAAAAAACAAAGACCCAGTGGTTCCCTTTGCTCCTTGAAATAGACTATGGTACCCCTTGGGGGTATTTCTATGGTGTCAGTCAGGGCCATCCTCCTAAGTGTGGAGTCGGGGTGGTTCTCTACATCAGTCATAAACACTATATTTTCATTAGATATGCGTCAGGCCCTGGTTCCAACAACCGGATAGAATTTATAACCTTATGGAATCTTCTAGAGACAATGAAAGAAAAAAATGTCAAGAAGTTACAGGTGATGGGGGATTCAAATCTTATGATAGATTGGGCAAACAGAAAAAACTTAGTGCAAGATATTAGACTTCAAAATATTATGCAGGATATCAAGCTCACTTTTTGTGCCTTTGAGGGGCTCTCCTTCTTACACGTCCTCCGAGAGATGAACTCCAAAGCAGATGATCTATCCAAAGAAGCATTGAGCCTTCCAATTGGAGCATTTGGGTACTACAAGTTCCTTGATGGGGAGGAAATATAAGCTATGGAATTCTGGTTCCAGTTTATGTTCAAACAATGCTAGGTATTGACAATAATGTGCTAGAAAAAATCTTTTTGTATTTTTTTTGATAAAAGATTAGTGGACTGGTCAAATGAGTTTGACAAAGGGAAGGGGAAACGTATGAAAAAGACTGACATTTTTTTATTAAGACATGTATGCAACAATTAGGATGCAGACAAAAACATGTATTACACTTACAGTGATAATAAAGAAAAATATTTCTCGGAAAATAAAATAAAATTATGAGTTAAGATTTCTTCTACAATCTGATTTTCCCTTAACAACACATTCTGGGAGCCCCCCTGGCATGTCTTGTACTTCCAGAGTTGTTTTAGAAGTAGTTTTTATTACTTTCATGTATTTGTTGTAGAGTTACATGCACTGTTTCAATTTCTTGTAGAATAATAATTTATTTTAGTTAGTTTGCAAGCAATGTTACTTTGACTATGTGATTCACAATTGTTCCAGATATTGATGCTAAAGACAACAACTTGATTGATTGGTCTTTCATCTACCGTTCCATACAAACAATCATCACACAAATATACTCAGAGTTGAACTATGTCTAAAATTCCTTTTTGTCTTTCTTATCAACTTGTTTCCTTATTGCAATTTACCTTTCATTCAACCTTTTAACTCACATTTCAAATTAACCCTTGTTGGACTTGAAGCTTGGTTGACTAAAAGAAAGTGCATTTGCTAGTAGACACACTTTGAAAAAGTGAATCATTTACTTGTGATCTGTTTCCCTACCATAGACAGTCAAGTCTGAGTGATCATGACCAAAGAACCAATTTCTATTTGTGAGTCTGGCATTTTACTGCTTTGATTTTAGTAGGATTTCTTAGGCAATTTCAAGACTAGTTATGCACATATTGTGCATCTGAGTCATAAATTTACTTACCCGGATTGATAATAAATGTTAAGGAATCTAGACCACTAGATAATCCCAACAACGGGCTCCGCCCTCTATTCCTTCCATAGCTCTTTATACAAACAACCATGGTAATCAAATCCATTATAAACCCATAAAAGTTCTTTTCCCTGGGGCATGTGGGATATTGAATTTAACTTTTAAAGTCAATGGATGAGATCAACCCATGAATTTGATCAATGGTGTATGAGCGTTGTTTATATGAGGCTATATTGGGAGTTCTAGAAGGTCAAATCGAGCAAGAAATAGCTCGTTGAAAAGATGAGACTATGAGGAGCATTTTAAAAGAGTTAGTTTCCCGAATTAATGGTAGAATTGCTTGAAAAAATTGAGAGAAATTGGTTCACGATTTTACTTTTATTTTTATTACGTTGATGACAAATTTTAGTAATTTTTACTATTAATTATTTGCGTACATGTGTCAACATTAGAGTTGGAATATCAAAGAATGGACAATAATGGTTCGAGATCTTCATTTTGATGGGAACGTGTATTTAACAAATTAATTTTTTTTATTCATTTTTAGAAATGAATCTCAAATTTTGAGGAACAGTTGTAACAATAGCTAGGAGAAGAGGAATTGAGTTGAGATCGAGACGAGTTATAAAAAAGAATTTTGGTCTGAAGACCAAGGGGAGGTGTTCAATGAGGATGGACCAGGAGAAAGGAGCTCAGGTGATCATGAGATGTTCTTTTGAAACTACAGTCAAAGGGGAAAAATCATTTGGAGGAGAACGACTTGAGCAATGTTGTCAAGCTTCTCATCAAATGATTGAAGACCTAAAAAAGAAGGACTGACATAAAGAGTTAGGCTTGTGTATCGTTATCATGTCTATTTCAGATGTTAGTATTTTCTTCAACTAGAGGATCCAATATTTGATTTTGTATATTGTTATTTGAATTAAATAAATGATTTGAAAGATGATAATTAGTGAAAAGATATTCTAAGTAATAGTGTTTGGATTGTTCTAGCACTTTTCCACGAATATGTTATATTATTCATTTTCGAGACTTGAAACTATTTTTATTTCTTGAATTGGATCATCGTATTTCTTTTCATTGATTATATTTGGATGTTGAAATGTTAATGCAATCTTATCTAATTTACATTATGCATTGTATTTAATAATTGTTGAAACAATGAACTATTTCTTGTTTATGATGATTTATCTTCCCCTCAACATCTAACATTTTATGTGCTTTTGCTCCCAATTGGGATTCTACAAACTACTTATTTATCCCAATTGGGATAATTATATTTAGATTAGGAAGTAGATATAGATAGATTAGTTAGTTTATTTATTTTTAATAGATTAGACTGTGTTTAGGTTTAGGGAAGCATTATAGAAAGTCTCCTTTCGAGGAGAAATTCATTCAGTGGTAGTTGGGCCCACATACCGGTGGACATCTCCAACGTAAACATGTATAGGTCTATTTTTCTACCTTGATCGGGTGATGCTCCCCTGTTGTAAGAGGAATTTTTCCACCTGTCAACATAACAAAACCATGTATTTGTTTTCACTAGCAAATAATTATTGACTTTTATTGTTCCCAATTTCAAACACGAATACAAACCATGGGACTTAGTAGGAAGTATAGGCTCAAGGAAACTTTGCTTCATGCCCTATCACAAGAAAATGACTTACAACTAGAATGATCAGGTAAGTATAAACAACCGTCGATAATACAACATTGATATATCAAGATAAAAACAACTCGATGTAACAAATATAATTTCATAAATATCAAAACATAGAATTCACCATAACTATTACATGTGGCACTCTTCAATTGGCCAGTAATGGCTAAGGGAGAATAAAATTTGTTGGAGGTCGAATGGAATAGAACCCTCGACCTCCCATAAGAGTTCCACACACATTTCTCATTCTTTTGTGTGACAATAAGAGTTCCATACACATTTCTCACAACCAAATGGAGCACCAAAGGACAAAACACATTGAAATTCACATGCACTTCATTAGACAACTTATTCAGGATGGTGTTCTCAGCTTAAAATATTTTCCTACTGAAGAGCACGTTCTCGATATCTTCACCAAACCTTTGGCATCACCTTGTTTTCTTCAATTAAGATCGATGCTTGGGGTGAAGGAAGTTGCCTCTAGGGGGTCATCTTGAGTCCTCTTACCTTCACTTTTTGTTTATGATGTTTTCTTTTGCTTTCTCTCTTTAGGGGAGGGGTTTTTTTCCTATGGGTTTTTCTCCTTTTCTCCACTTATGAGAGTTTGTATTTGCGTACCTTAGTAGGCCTAGTAGCCAGGACCCATTTTTGAGTTTTAATGTATTTTTGTTTACTTCCCTAAGTTGCACTTATGGGGGGTGTTGGTGTACATACACCATGTGACTAAGTTTACTTAGGTCAATTCACTGCAGTAGGTGAGCTTCCCAACCATCTATTTATTGCAAATAGGTGAACTTCCCAAATACCTACATTCAATGTTGCCTCCTCTCAATCCATAATAAATAGAGGAGCTCTCTATTGTAAAATACACAACATATCTAATGCAAGTATTCTCTCTTGTAGAAAGTTTTTGGCTTGTATATTGGTCTTTTATGCCTGTGATATTGTTTTTCGAATATCAACATTTATATTCAGTTTTCCCCATACTTAAGACATGCATATGATTCTCAATGTTGATATATTCAATCCATCTTTTCAGTGTTCAAACCCTCTATTGTATTACAATTAACTAATCTTGATGCAAAGCACTTTGCACCAACCTCGATCAATACCATTATCGACTGTCATTTAAATGTTTAAAGTCATGAAAATTGAACATATCCACATCAAACTAAGGGTATATGGTAGATCAGATGAAGGCATAGTTTCCTCAACTATAGAACTATTGAAGGCATAGTTTCCTCAACTATAGAACTATTCAACAATGGGTGCCTTAACATAGGTAAATTGGTTGTGGTTATTTAACATAAATAAATTGTATAAGAGTTATAGATAAATTGTATAAGAGTCGTAAGTGTTTTTTTAAAAGGGTAAAATTTATTCATAAACAAACATGTTAAAAAAACATTTTAATTATTTAAAAAAATATATATTATTTATATTTAAGCTGAAAGGCGTATACCTATTGACAATGGGCAGATTTAATAGGGGTTTAGTGCTTAATAAGTTTTCTATGGACATGATTAAATATGGCTGGAATATTCTTAGTAGTCACACAAAATAAATGGCTGTGATTTCAATCATTAACTTCCTAGCTATTATAAAGACATCAGTTTATGTGTTTACTTTTTTACATTTACCTAATCATATTTAAAAATTACTTTGATAGCTAACTGATTGCCACTTAAGTGATTAACAAAAATTAAAATATTAACACCAGATAAATGAAGCCCAACAGTTTATTTGTTAATAGATAATAAAATTTAATATATTCTTTTAAAGATTCATTTCATCTTCTCAGCCTTGTTCACCAGCAGCTATTTTGYTGTTGTGCTAGTATTAATTATTTTAAAGGAAATCTATTCTACCATGTATATGTTAGACGTTGTCCAAACTTTCTACATTTTGATCATATCTAAATAAAATCACAAATTTCTGTTATTAAAATTACATTTATAAATACATAAATTATTGAAAAACTCCTAGACACTCAAATTATATAGACATAACCACACTCAAACCTTTAAATGACAAAATTATTAAAAAAACATATACAAAATGTATGGACTTCCTTTACTATATGTGAATTCCCTGAGTGAATTGTATTCCTTTACTATATGTGAATTCCCAGGCGCAAATCCCGGAGTTAGCACGTGATGGTCTCATCAACCTTTATTGGGGCCGGTGTTTGGCCTTTTTTTAATGGTGTCATGTTCTTGTTATGATTTATTTGTTGTTTAGTCCACGTGGCAGATAGAAATGGGCAACTGAATTGCCACGTGGCAGGGCTCCCCTTTATAATAGTTTCCATCTTGTCCACCGACACAAATCAAGAATCGATAAATATATTCCCCATTCAGTCTAACATCACTTGTAAGAAGAAGATAGTTCATGGAGAAAATGGAAACTAAAAACCCCGAGTTGCAGCATTCCCCCGGCGATTCTCAGCCTGCGAATCTCCTCTGTGAAGAAAGCACTTACACCTCCTCGGTTGGGGATATTATCTCCTCATCTGCCGTCACTGTGAAGGAAATGGTGCTGAGCAGGGTTAGTGTCACTGGACATCTCGACGGAGCGCCGTCAGTTGACGGACCGTTTTCGTCCGCAAATACTACGCAGCAAGGGGAAGAATTGGATTCTGGAGGCTCAAAGATGGAGGAGGATATTTATGATGATAATAATAAGGGAGTTATGGAGACGGTCGGAGATTTTATTTCTCCGACTGTAACTCATCATGTTAAGGAAGTTATAAATATTGTGGCCAGCCATGGCGAAGGCGACAGCGGCGAGTTGATTGCCGGTAAGTAACAGGATCTGAATAAGTATTATTTCTTTTCCGCCAAATCTGGAGGCTTTTTCTAATTTTGGATGAAGTTTGATGCAGATGCCGCCGCCCGTTTTCCCGAGACAGACGAAGTCTCCATTTTGATCAACTCTATTATTCGCGATTGAAATTCATGGACAGGTCACGAGTTCGAAACTCGGGGATCGGAGGTGACGGTCTTTAATTATTGATTAATTCTGTTAATTCTGTTGATACTTGCAGTTATTATCTCAAACATTATCCATTGTTTTTTGTTTTTTCATCATCTATGTATTGAGTGACCTATTGTTGTGATTAGTGGTTTTTGTTAAAAATGTTTTACTCGAAGTCGTGTTACTTTTAATTCAGATTTAAAAGCCTTTCACTAGGTTTTACTGGCAAGAATATTAACTATGTTCTTAGTTTTTACTGTGTAACAGAAAATAAAAAAATTTAAATATCTTTAAAAGGAGAATTTATTAACCCTAAATATTATGATTTCGGAAATACTTTTATGCATTGCTTTTAAAGCTATATCGTTTAAATGTCTTACGGCTTATCAAAATAAGATTTCCTTGCTGGTAATTTTTTATGGTTACTACACGGATTGAATCTTTTCATTTATTCAGTACAAAGTTGTAATTTGGTGATTGTATTAGTTAGTTTTATAGTTTTTAGTCCATGCGAGTGACTGACTAAGATTAATTTTAGAAATACTTTTTGCAATTTTTAAAAAGGATTTAAGAGCAAAATTGTGGGGTTTTGATTGGGTGGCTGGAAGTGATGGGACTTTTACCTCCTGGGGGTGGGAGGTGGCAAAAAGCTTGGGAAAATTTTGGAATATTGTGGTGGGATACATGCACTCCCCTTGTATGCCCAAACATCGATGGTGAATGTGCTTTATTGTGCTTAATTGCATGTAGTTGTGGTGGTGTTGGTGGTAGGAGTAAATGGAGGTGTGTTGTCAAGGTTTTCCTTTTTCATTGACTATTGTGAATGTTGTTGGTGTTTATGGTTTGATTGTCTTGTGAGTTTCTGGTTGGTTGGTTGTTGGGTTGGTGGTGGGAGTGAATGGAGGCTCACCTTGGTTGTTTGAAGTTCTTATCATATGTGTTGGTATGCTCTTATTAGTATGTTAGCTATTATGAATGGTGTTGGTCTTTTTGGTTTATTCATTTTCAGGAATTCATGATGCTAAGGCCTCATTGGTTCTGGTGTTGGTGGCAGAAGTTTGTCTATTTTATTTGCGTTGTTGAGTTCTCGATGTTTTGTTTGCCATTGAGAATTGTGGTAGTCTTTCTAGTTCGTTTGTCAATGTGAATTTATGTAGCTAGGGTCTTACTGGTTATGGTGTTGGTGGCATGACTGAATTTGGTAAGGCCATGTTCATTGTGGTGTTGGTGGTGAGAGTGATTGCAGGCTTTCCTTGCCTATATGAGGTTCTTCGTTGTTTGTGTTGCTCTAGGTCAATTCATTGTGTTATCATAATTGTCGAAGCCATTGGTTTTCAATAGTTTTGTTCATCGTTTATGTTGTTGAGGTGTTATCATCAATGGGTATCCTTTGTTGTCATTACTACAATGATCGTGGTATCGGCAAGGTGAATGGATGCTTGTGTTGGGTATACATTAACAATAGTGGGGATGAGGGTTTAGTTGTTTGGGGTTGTTTACTACATCTTTAGGATTGTTATAGGCAGTAACTAGTGGGATTTGGTGCCTTTGGAGAGTTGTCGGTTGAATTGGTCAAGGAGTATGATGCGATTTTGGTTGAAAAGAGTTTGAGGTTTTTTTTCAGGGGTTTGGTCACTTTGGAGGGTTATTAGTTGAACTGGCAAAAGCTTATGTGAAGGTGTGCTATTGAAATGAACAAAATTTTATTCGCTAAGGAATATCCAACATAAGAAGGAAAATAAATTGAAATTCATATAGGACCAAGAATATGTAAATAATGAATGAATATGATAGAAAAACTTTATTTTTACAATAACCTATGTGACAATTATATACGCATTAATGGGCCATAAGGTGAAATGTTATGATGAAGAGTTATGAACCTTAGTTATGATGTGCCACTTCATTTATTATTATTATGTATTTGATGTTTACTTATATATTTATGTTTATTACATTGCATATCCCTTCAAATATGCTTTGTCTTCAAAGCATTTAACGGATATTGTTGTCTTCTTTTTGGCTTATAGAGCCTTGCCATAATTATTCATTCTTGAGGTCGAAGACATGGGATGATATGATTTACTAAGAGTTTAATATAATAGTCGAATTGTGAAAGGGTCTAACCACCCTAATTTAATCCTTTGTTGAATTGCGCATTTATAGAGTTTTTATGATGAACTTTTATTTTGAAACTCGGTTATACTAACATTAATATTCTTCAGAATATAGGTCAATTGCTTTTGTTCAAAGCAATGTTGATATACTAATTGGTTAAAGTATCAACTATTGGGATTAACATGTTGAAAATGTGTCCCTATAAAATGATTTTTTTCCATCATACTTGCAATGTTTTATTGTTTTACTTTTGGTACTATGTCTTCTTTGTACACTTGTGTTGCTCCGTTGATCATTAAATGCTTATTAGTAGAGATACTTGTATTTTCAATTGTTTGTACTTCGACGTCTAAAAAGACATCCCTATTCGAATTGGATTTGCATTATTTTTTATTTTTATTTTTTATCTTAACTAGATCTGTATTGGTTCCTTCCTCAATGGTTTGGATCTTTACACCTATTGACTCTTCTACTTCAATTGGATCGGTCATTGTCTTTTTACCGATAAATGTTTCCTTATTGATGTGTTTCTCTAGCTTCTCCTATAACAACTTCTTATCATTCTTTAACTTTTTAACTTGTGTAAGGAAGCTTTGATTATGATCCCTTAAGCGTGAAAGTTCTTTATCATTTTGACTTGTCGACTTTATTTTTAAGGTCTTGATTCTCAAGTTTCTCGTCTTTTAACATTTTGATTTGTTCAAGCAACCTTTGATTAAGATTCCTAGTCGGGAATTTTCTTTATCTTTCTCTGATAAGTTTTTGTGGAAATTTTCCTTAAGTTCTTGCATCTTCTGTTGTGAATTTTGATCATTTTGAAGGATCTTATCCAATACATTTTCTATGTCTTTTGTTGAGGGAACTTCAATGCATGACTTCACTATGAGTTCCTACAATGTTATCTTCTTAAATTTATTATGGAAAAATAAGTCTTTTTTTTTCCAAATTTAAGGGGAAAATGCTATATGCTTCCAACTATGACCAACCCAAAATGATGTCGATGTTTTTGCACATTTAATACACTTTTAAGTCAAATTTGGACAAATATTTACCAATTGACAATTATAGATTTTTTACTTCATATCTTCTTTCGTCAAACCATGGTGTTTCACTTATATTTGATTTAGGAATTTGTGATTGGTTAGACAACTCGACATTTGATGTAATTGTCCCTTTCCTCTAGAATAATAGTTATGAGAATGGATTATCCTTTAAGAACACCTTTTATCTTAAATTTTATGTTAACACTTAAAATTGATTGGAATAAATCTTCTTTCTTTTTCAATGTCACAATCCATTTTTTCTTTTTGTTAGATGATGCCATCATTGTTAAAACTTCTACCATTTTCGATAATAAATGCAAGCACACAATACAAGAATTCCCCCTTTTTTTTTTTTAATGAAATTCTCCTTCATTCTTCTTTGGTACTATGGATCCCTTTTATATAATGCAAAGTTTTAAAGTTGACGTCAATTTCATTTAATATAAAAAAAAAATTGCAATTTGATTTAAGTTTCCAAATAAAGTTTTTTATTTTATTTTTTAAATTGAATTAAGACTTTTGTAACTTTTGTTGCTAACCTTTTGTTGAAAGTGGTTGTTTTTCTTTTTTTCTCTTGATCTCTCATAACGACCTAAACACCCCCCTTTTTGTTTGTTTGTTTTGAAAGTAGTTATTTTTTCTTTTTTTTCTTAATCCCTAATAACAACCTAAACTTGTGATACTCTCTAATAACTCGTTTATATCAAAAAAAAAAAATATATATATATATATATGCAACTTTAAATCTATAAATTTTATATGTATTCTACGTGCACTGTAATAACCTTATGAAATTTTGTTCTTTTTTCTTCTATGGATACCTTTAAAACTCCACAATTTTAGTAAATGAAATTTTGATTCAATGTTTAGTCAAAGTTACATTGTTAGTGATTGTCTTAGAAGGTACAAAGACATGCTAATGGAAGGGCTATTGCATTGAAATTAACAATTAGAAAAATGAGATGCAACATTGTTCAATTTTCAAAATAACACATTGTCGAGAGCAACTATATGGTTTTCGTTGATACGAGGAACAATGAATAATATAAGATTTATTAATTACATTTGGCAGTTTAATTGCACTAATAGATTGGTAAGTAATTATGACTGCAATCGGGTATGTGTTGAACTTATTCTTATACTGAGAAGGTGGGGGTGAATCAGTATAAGATATGTGTGTAAAATCAAATCACAGTACACAGTTTTATTTGGAAACCCTTGTGGAAGAAAACCACAAAAACTTGTATTTATAAATGTCTATAGGCACCAACCTACTGTTACAAAGCTAGTAGGAACCAACCTACTAGAGACACCAATCTCTTCAGTTGAGAACCAACTCAACAAGATATTATGTAGACACCAATCTCCTCAGCTGAGCACCAACTTAGTGAGATATTGTGTAGGCACTAACCTACTGGAGACACCAATCTCCTCATCTAAGCACCAACTCAGTAAGACTTGTACGAGGACCAATCTAATATTTTCATACATACAGTACTTCTAAATTCACTTGCATGCTTCATACTTCATGTATTTCACAACATCATCATACCCTAAACTTTCATGCTCCAACGCCTCTCCTTGCTTCATACCCCAGACACAGCTTCAAACCCTAGTCAGATTTAGCCTTCATTCCCTAGTGAAGCTCATAGCATCATTCCGAAAATATAATTCTAGACTGCAACATCAGAACCTCAAAACAACGCACTTTGCATCATCATAGACCTTAGTCCTTCTAGTGCACCCTTAAAACTCCAAGAAAACTCCTCTTGTGCACCTTTAGACCCCAAGAATATTCCCCACCTCCTCTTGTGCACCTCAGATCTATTTTGTGCACTTGTACTTTCTCTTCTAGCTTGGATACTCTTCAAATGCACACATATATTATGCATTTATAGTGTTTTTGCGTTCACTTATGGAGTTTGTTATAGCACAAGTTGTAGGTTGGGTAAAGCTCGACCCAACCACAAAAGAAAGTGCTACAACTTGGGAATCGTACACCCAATGTCACCTCGATGTAGATCCCACACTTCAAGGGTGACTAGGTCACTCTAGGGAGGCGATCACGGTGACCCTAGGGGGATTGAGATGTAGATCAATGGATATGGAAGTGGAGCCCCTAGAGGTCAAATCTAAATGGAGTGAAATGTAGAAAGAGATTCCTTGTAAGTCAAATGATTGTTGCCCCAAAGGTATAGTACTTCTCCGGATGATTGTACCTTCCCGAGACATAAGAAAATCCAACTTACAATGATATATATTAGTATGGATCATCAAGTTAAGCTTGTTGCCCCTGATTTGCAGCAGTAGATGACAATTTATATCAACAAGTAAGACATTCAAATCGACATGTAAAGCATAAGATCAATCAATAATATTATCAATGAGTATGACAATCAATTATGACTAGAAAATGACACTTTGAGGCTAAACAAAGCAAGTTCTTGTAACATTTATTTTCTGCAAAAAATTGCAGCCTTATGGCTGTAGCATTCATTCACTTTTATAAGCAAATTACACCATCAAAAGATGCCAACAAGTAGCCCAAAAGATGCGCCCTAGTTAGTAGAGTTAGTGTGCAAAATCTAGGAGCTAGTCTAGGGTTAGTTTAGGAGTTAAGAATGAATTAGCAGTTAGGGTTATGCAACCATAATGGTTGTAGGTTAAAGTTTATAACAACAATTTAAGTAGTGGGAGAGAGGGGACGCCCCAGTAGAGGAAGACTCTTCTCAATGTGCCAAACCAACTCCAAGCAAGAGATCTTTCAAAAGACAAATTCATGTTTCCCAAGGCAATGATTTTATATCTCCAATGCAAAAAATAAATGACTAGTGCCTTTACTATTGGGTTATTGGAGTCAAATAAATGAACTAGAGATGCTACTTCCTTGGGGGTGTAAATCCTTTTACTTCCCAAGACAAGTATCTCTAGTTAGGGTTTGAGAATGAGGGGTGTAAATCTTCTTACTTCCTCAAACAAACCCTTGCAACATCAATGAAATTTAAGCAATAAATGATAGAGACTAGAGTTGGGGTGTAAATACTCTTACTTCTCACTTAGCTCCTAGCACAACAATCCTTGACTTGAAAAAATGATAGCATAAGAGTAAAAGACCATACCAAAATTAAGAAATATGCTAAGATAATCTACCATAAAAGTTAGAAAGCATTCATCCAATTCTAGCGTCTCACTCCTCCATCAACCATTTACAAGAGATAGCCATAAACAAGTGCACAAAAGACAAGAGGGACAGTTATGTTCAAATGAGATCTTATGATCTCTTATTTATACAAAATGTCACCAAGGTGACTTGTCCACGTATTTAGGGGTAAACCAAAAGACTAGGGGTCAACAACCCTAATCTTGCCCCCTTAACAAAGTAATATTAAACAATTCATTAAAAATTCACTTTTGCACATAAGAAAAACCCTAATTCATATGGATGTCACCCCTTTAGGGGATGTTTTGGCACAAAGAGGAGGTCGTTGGTGATGGAGGAGAGTGGAGGGGCTTCCCAAAGCCATATATCAAGCAATACAATCATTTCCTTCATGATTCCTTCAAAACGTCCATGTGTCATTGCATGTCACCTCACAACCATGAACTAACCCCCTTAGGTGACGTCATGCTAAAAAAGGAGATGTTTTTCCCCTCCTGGGAAAATCATTTGGCATGTGAGGGTTGGGTTAGGTCTTCCACATCATCTTCTCAGTCTCCAACACTTTGTCTTTCTCATCCAGCATGTGGGCCCTTGGCATCCACTTGTGGGCTTCAAGCCCAATGGAAGCCCAAGCTACGCTTGTTCTTCCAAAATTGTCCACCAACTAGGTCCCGCAAAGACAAATAAACATTAACTCCAAGGAACTCAAGTCATAACATCATGATAAGTGAATCCAGTCAATAAATGAGCCACCTAAGCATGTGCATCAAAGATCACTATATCAAACAATTAATTGCTCAAAGACATTATGTGAGTTGTCAAGCCTCGATATGGGAGGGTTGATGAGGTGTGATATTGGGTAGATCTTGCCCGAGGTCAAGGAAAGTTTCCAATATATCCCTCTGTAAGCCATGTAAAGTGGGTGAGGTGGTTAGGGTCAAGACTCAATGGGCATAGAGCTCATGACATACAAGAGGTCATAGTGTCTCATTCACGGGTGCCTTTGTAGAGAGTGTGTGGTACCTTCATCCGTAATGCACTTTTTCCAAGCCCATTATTTTTCATTCTTTCATTCTTTCATAATTTTAAGGAAAGGTTGAAGGCCACTGCCCTGGCGTGGTGTCTAGATAATGGCAATGTCACCCACAAACACCTAGTTGAAATGAGAAGGTTGCCTCGTGATGAGACACCCTTTCTCTCAGGCATGCAACTAAGAGTCATTACTCTAGTTTGGTGACCAAATGATGGTAATTTCATACCACTAAATATTTATGGACATGATAGATTGACTCGTGATGAGACCTCATATCCTTCAACTAACCTTTTAAGCATTTTAAATCATATTTCATTGTGGGTCCCCCTTTACTCAAAGATAAGTGTTTCATTGCTTTCTTGGGTGATCCATGGGTGAAGCATCTATAAGGTTCATATATAGGCTTTTATCGTTTACCCAACATCAATCCCTATGGGCCTTCAATCCCTTCTTCTCATAGAATGAGGGGCAACTCCTTCTTGGGTCAATACACCCTAAAATCCCAAGAGATAAGGAAAATAGGGGGGAACAGTGATGGAAAGTGGTAAGTATGGCCGAGAACAGTATGATGGCTCTTCAAGGGAGTTCCTAGTAGCAAACCCATCCGCAAAGAAGACCACTTACTAGGGCACAATGTCAACCACCAAGGTGAAGCAGGGAAAAAAGGAATAATGTCCAAGCATATATCATGAAATCTAGAAGAATCTAAGATACAACATACTCAGATGGATTAAGTATTGAAATGATGCTCACCATAATATTGCCTTGTACCTCATGGAGCAAGGCCCACTGCCTTCCAGAAGCCAACTGACGTGGTGGATGCCATCAGGAAATCTACGACCTTTGTGGTGGTGAGAAGGGTCTCCATCTGTGCAAAAGGATATTGTTGGTCATGTAGTCTTTCAATACTCCATATCTGCAACTTGAGGGCCTCGAGACATAATCTCCTTGGTTATCCACAAAATGGGGATAACATCTGGCTTCTACATGGGGACATGTGCTCGTCGTAGAGTGCATGAGAACCACAACATTTTCGGGTAGACCTGTGCCTGCCAAAAACTCAGACAAAGGGATCAAAACATCTAGGGTGGGGCTAACACCCTTCATCCACACACACACACACACACACACACACATATATATCCAAAAATGAAAATTAATCTAGAAAAGAAAAAATTTGACATTTAAAAAAAAAATCTATGTTAAACATGAAATCAATATGCAAGTAGAGCAAAATGAAAATGAAATGCATCTAAACTAATATGAGCGATCAAGATGCAAATGCAGGGAATCAAACTGACTTACCTACTTACCTAGGGCCTTGGGGCCCTAAAGATCATGTGTTGGATGATGTCATGTGTTATGAACATAATATATAATAATGAATATGAATACACTATAATAGTTAATGAATAATTAATGAAGGGACACCTTCCCAATGAAAGGTCACGTCTCTTCATGGAAGGGCACCCCGGCGTGGGTATATAAGTGTTGGATTACTGAGAGGGAGGGGTGAATCAGTAATAACATAATTATAATCATTTTTCTTCAAATGTTATATCAATGTAGAATTATTATCCAATAATGAGCAGTACGAAATAAACAATCATACACATACACAGTACACTAGTGTTTTACGTGGAAACCCAAGTCGGGAGAAAACCACGGAATGTTTTTTCTTATATGTCTTGAAGAATTACATTTATTGGAAGCATCAACTTCCTTTGTTTTCCAGCTGCAACTGGAAGGAGACTCCAACCCCCTAGTTTCTCAGGCTACAACCTGAGGGAAGCTCCAACTCCCCAATTCTCTGGCTACAACCAGAAAGAGGCTACAACCCACAATGTTCTCCGGCTACAACCGGAAGGTGACTACAACCACCTGTCATTTCCACGTCCTGCCACCCTGAAGTATAAGTAGAATGATGGAACCACTGTCACACTATCACTGTTAGATATACCACTGTAAACCTATACCAATAAATTTGAACCATGCATCAACCATTACCTCAACCTATACCATAAACAAGTGCATCAACCATGCACCAACCTGTACCATAAA
>ML785458.1:1484365-1501222 GCA_009831015.1 Picea engelmannii
TTTTGAACAATTACAGATTCTTCGATTTCTTCTCCCAATCCTATGATTGCATTCACTGTTTCATCGACTCGTAAGAAGTAGGTTGTGATATCTTCATCTTCCTTCATTTTTAGTTGTTCGAACTGACCTCTGTAAGTTTGAAGTTTTGTTGCTTTAACTTTTGAATATCCTTCATAAATATTTCGAAGCTTGTCCCAAATCTCTTTAGCAGATTTATAATGTGCAACTTTGGTGAATACCGTATCACTGAGACCATTCAAAAGTGCATTTATGGCTTGGAATTATTCTCACCAAGTTTCACTGCTTTGTCATTTGTTGGTGGAACTGTTGGTGATGTGTATCCATCTACAATTGATTGTCAAACTTGAAATACATGTGCCTGTATATATGCCTTCATCCTTATGCTCCAAAAAACATACTTATGTCCATCAAACTGTGGTATTCCATTTTTATACGAGTTGGTACTCTTCATGATCTACCTTTCAGTGGTTAAACTGATTTCTGAAGGAACCTGCTCTGATACCAATTGTTGGATTACTGAGAGGGAGGGGTGAATCAGTAATAACATAATTATAATCATTTTTCTTCAAATGTTATATCAATGTAGAATTATTATCCAATAATGAGCAGTAAGAAATAAACAATGACAGATATACACAGTACACCAGTGTTTTACGTGGAACCCCAAATCGGGAGAAAACCACGAAATGTTTTTTCTTATATGTCTTGAAGAATTACATTCATTTGAAGCACCAACTTCCTTTGTTTTCCAGCTGCAACTGAAAGGAGGCTCCAACCCCCTAGTTTCTTAGGCTACAACCTGAGGCAAGCTCCAACTCCCCAATTCTCTGGCTACAACCCCCAATGTTCTCCGGCTACAACTGGAAGGTGGCTACAACTACTTGTCCTTGCCCCGTCCTGCCACCCTGAAATAGAAGTAGAATGATGGAACCACTGTCACACTATCACTGTTAGATATACCACTGTAAACATGTACCAATAAATATGAACCATGCATCAACCTGTACCATAAACAAGTGCATCAACCATGCACCAACCCGTAATCAACCTATAACATAAACAAGTGCATCCAACCATGTACCAAGTATGTACCAATCATGTGTCATCTACTCATCAACTATGACTCATCAATATGTACCAACATCATCAACTATACACCTCATGTATCTGTGTCAACTCATCAACTACTTGTCTCAACCATCTACTCAACATGTACCACAACCAAAAGCCCTCATCAATTTCATCATCCAAATCTGATTTGTACGTCTGTAATAGACCCGGTGTATATGATCACATTCCTGCAAACCTTCCTTAACTTTAAAAACAGGAGACTGACATTTTCATCAAACTTTTCTTTAGTCTCACATGTCTAGTTTTGGATTAGTCAACAACCCTAACTTGAAGTAATCATAACTTTGAACCTGTAATTTATAAAGTCTGAAACTGATACACAATGTTCTTTAGTGTGTTTAATGCAATTCCTCCAAGTGTCACTACTTGGAACCTCTCAGAAAAGGAGTTATAGCAAAAATGGCATACCTTGTTGAATTCTGACTTATTCTAGAGAGCGACCTTGTAGAGTGTGCCCCGCACAAAATATTTGATGAAATGATCTGAAAATATTACAAAGCATATTACAGATGGTACCCTAACCAACACATTTTGTCTTACTGAATTTGGATATGTTATGAAGAATTTATGACGTTTTTACCCGAAACACCTAATTTTGACTAGTTTCAGGACTTGCCACAAACCTATTTTCCACGGAGTGTAACTCCCAAAATACAACGACCCACAAGCTGAATTTTTTTCCACGGATACTTGGATATGTTTTCTCACTTGCATAGCAATTTCACGGTCTGAATCATTATAGAAAAAAGTTATAGCGAAAATGGTGAGATGACCAGTAAATAACATACCTTAGAGAGTACCATCAAAATAATTTATCCTTCCTTGCATTTCGTCCTTGTTTTCTTCACCTTCACTCAGAATTCTAGTTTAGATATCCTTGGTTACCTCAGACACATATAGATATTCAATATTCTCAAGTGTAATTCAAATGAGAGAGCCTTGCCTCTTATTTATACTCTCCAAGTAGTTTCCTTAAAAACATCTTCTAGGTCACTTGGCTCACTTTCCTTATTTTAGGGTTGGGTCCACTTCTAATTTCTCCATTAAATTTATTATTGAAATATTTTTTTTTGTATTCACTTTGAATTATAACACTCATCACGTCACTTTATTATTTATCTTTTAAAATCTCTTAAACCACTTTGACTACTTTGACCTTTTGGGGCTTCTAGATGACATATGAGGGTCCTCCAACTTCGTAAGGCCATAACTCTCAAAACGTGAGGAGTTATGTGACGTTCTACATACCACCAAAAATGACATGACATGTACTATCCATATAGAATAGTATTATTTTAAAATATATCATAACTCATACCGTTACCCATCAAACAAACTTGGGTTCATTACCCAAACCTGGGGTCTCCGACTTCTCATGGCCATAACTCTCTAATCGTGAGGAATTATGTGACGTTCCACATACCACTGAAAATGAAGTGACAAGCACTATCCATATAGGATATTTTCCCTGACAAAATCACTTTCCTTCATCTCATTATTCCACAATTAAGTATGGGTTCTCTTACTCCATAAAGCGTCTTCCCGTGAGGGATTTCACCATAAGGGGACCACTTTGGATTTCATCCATATTTACTTCTTATCAATCATGACAAAACAATAATGAGTCATATTTACATCAAAAAATATTGGGTCCATTACCCAAGTCTTTGTGCTACGGGGCTTTCTTCAAGGGTTGACATCAATGACAACCAACCTTAATTAACAAAATTTTGAAATCAATATGCAAATAGAGAAAAATGAAAATGAAATGCATCTAAACTAATATGAGCAATCAAGATGCAAATGCATGGAATCAAACTGACTTACCTACTTACCTAGGGCCTTTGGGCCCTAAAGATCATGTGTTGGATGATGTCATGTGTTATGAACATAATATATAATAATGAATATAAATACATTATAATAGTTAATGAATAATTAATGAAGGGGCACCTTCCCAATGAAAGGTCACGTCTCTTCATGGAAGGGCACCCCTGCGTGGGTATATAAGGCCCTCATTCTTATTGTATCTCATCATCTCATATTCATATACATTATTATTTAATATATTATCATTTATGGATTATAACCTCTTGTCCTACCTACATTGGGTATTTACCTAGTGAACCGGCTTGGTTCACCACAGTGGTATCAGAGCTTTGTACTAATCTCGACCATTGGCCATATAGGCTTCTAGCCACACTGAAAAATCTCCAGAGTTTCTCTGATCTTCGAATCATATTGACCACAAGTGACCCTTTGTCATTCATCACACAAGTTTACGTGAAGGAAGGAATTATTTCATTGTGCATTAGAAGAACCAAAACATTAAAAATAAAAAATGTCAATGCAAATACAATAATAATAATAATAAAATATTACCAAGCTATGAAATATTATTTCGGCTTCAAAAGTTAGAAGAATTTAAGAAAAAAAAAGAGGAGATAAAAAAAATTAAAAAAGAAATGGTTTCTTAAAGGCACGTGAACAAATTTAAGTGCATAACAAGAAAATGTAAGAAAAGGTAATTAAAAAAAAAGTTTCAAAGAAGTGGAAAAGTGAATATTTTATTTTACCTTTAGAGATTTAACGATCCATGGTTTTGGAAAACCATTGACCCATGGTATTCCATACCATATATATGTATGTGTGTATTTATTTCTAAAAAACTATACAACAGGGTCACGTTTCTTGAGCCCTAGCCACCGCTAACAAATAGTCAAGAATATAAAAAGGAGTATTTAAAGTCTCCTAAGATATTTAAAAATTTTAATTGGTGAAGTATTTATAAGTGGAAAAAGAAAGTTTATAGAAAATGATTTTAAGAGTATTAAAGGGGAAAGTGATAAAGTTTAAAGAGTTATTATTAAATTTTATTTGAGGATCTTCTACATTCAGTACATTTAAGCATTTACTTACTTTCAAAGAAGTACTAAGTGAACTATGACAACTATAAATAATCCTACATTTTTGGCAAAATGCCCATTTTGTGCAATGGTGTTTAATTTTCAAGAATCCTTTAGAAATCAAAATTTTAATTGCATAAATTGTCGAAAACCATTTATTCTAACATAATATCAAAATGACTACAAGAGATTGGAATACAAACTAGCATATTATAAAGAGACCAATAGAAATTTACAAAATGAAGTTGTCATGGAGAAACTTAAGAATAAATTGTATTCTTTCCAAACAAAACGTAATGAGGAGTTGCATGCACAAATTAAAGACGAGAGAAAAAAATATAACAATACCTTACTAGAACGAAATCAATAAATCTCTCGCCTAAAAGATCAAAACCAAAAGTTAGAACAAGTTAATCAAAATCTTATTAAGAAATTATCAGAGAAAGATGAAGAGAATTGTCATTTAAAAATCCATAATCAAAGTTTACTCACTCAGATTAAGAAGATAAAAAGTGATAAGAAGATGGTAGAGGACAAGTTAGAACAACTTATCAATAAAGAATCATTGGTAGATAAAGAGACAATGATTGAACCTATGGAACTACAAAAGTCTTCAAATGGAAAGAACTTGATGGTGGATAAAACAATTAATACAGACTCAGTTGATGTAAAGAGGTATTCACATGTCGAAGTAGAAACAAGCCAGGGCTATGAAGAAAACTCAATTCCAAGCGTTAATCAAGAAGAAGCTACAAGTACACGAAGTAAAGATCAAGTTGCAAGGATTCCTTATAGACATCCTAATCACAAAAATTGATACTTCAACTAATCAATGTATCCATAGAAACAAATGACAAATATGTCAAAAATTATTACCTCCATTACAAATTATGCTCAAGGTAGAAGTTATCATGGGAGTCAAAATACATCAAATTGTCTACAAGAACCACATAAAAGCTCCATTCTGTAGAAGATCGATTTAAGGTGGGCAGACTCACTTACAATTCGATGGTTCTATGCAGTGCTTAGAAGATCCTATCGTTTCAATTCCTCAACGATCACTAATTCATGAATAAAGAATAAGGAGACGATATTACAAGCCAGAGCAAGACATAAGTCTTCCATAAGTATGTTTTGAGGACAAAGCATTTTTAAAGGGAAGACAATGTTATGAACATAATATATAATAATAAATATAAATGCATTATAATAGTTAATGAATAATTAATGAAGAAACACCTTCCCAATGAAAGGTCACGTCTCTTCATGGAAGGGCACCCCTGCGTGGGTATATAAGGCCCTCATTTTTATTGGATCTTATCATTTCATATTCATATGCATTATTATTTAATATATTATCCTTTATGGATTATAACATCTTGTCCTACCTACATTGGGTATTTACCTGGTGAACCAACTTGGTTCACCACATCAGGTGAATCCATACAACCAATGCAACTGTTTGATCATCTCATCAAAGTATCTCCCCATGTGCTTAATCATATAACACAACAAGCATAAGTCAAACACATAATAAACATGAGTATAAACACACATATAATCGATCATGAAATAAAACACATGAAGATGGGTGGGAGGGAGGAAATCATGCTGGAAAGAGAAACTATCACCCCGATCATCCTGCCTGAAAGTGTAGCCACAAGATTGATCAATCCATCTTTGAATAGTCTCAGGTGTAGAAAAACACTGCCCCTTCCCATGGAAATCTTGATGAAAATATCCAAGAAGAAAATACTTTCGTTTTGAAGGATGAATCTCTAATTGCTCTACGGTAACCACGTCCTAGTAATCCTCAAAATCTAAGCACAATGGTTGAGAATCCTCATAAACAAAATATGCATCATCAAAAGGGTATGTTTTAAAGGATGAATGAAGATCATACTGTGACAAGTCATCCTAGAAAGGGCAGAACAAATATGTAACCATGTCATCACTAGGCATCCAAACATCTTAATCATAGATGCATTGTAACATCTTGGTTCTAACCCTTATGAACTGTAATGTATTATGTAAATATGATTAGGTTGGTGAGCCGGTAAAGTTGAAAAGGAGCCAGAGTGCCTAGGAAATGTAATACTTCATATACCTTAATAAAATACACCACTGGCTGCAAGACGAACAAGGACAAAAGTGATAGGGGACTATGATTCCACGAGAGAGGGGGCTTGAGGGGCTAAGCCTTTTTATTATTATTTTATTTACCCATAATTGATTTTATGGAGAAAAGGGGTTACATGACCTTCTTATGGGAGGCCATGTGGTTCTTGATTTCCAAGTAATTGTATAAACCCATCTTTGGTTTTGGTGGGGGTTCACTGGTTCTTATTCATTCATTTTTACACCTTTTCCACTCTTCATTTTTTGGGAGCCTCTCTCTTGCGGAATTCGTATGCTCTTTGTATGAGCATGGATATGAATGGTTTCATGAGGGTGGCTTGGGGTGAAGTTAGGGGATCATTCTTCCCCTGGTTCATCTTCTTCCCCTTGCTCCCTTGTTCTTCTTCCTCTTCACTCACTACTGCTAGTTTGTGTGCTCTTGGGTTGAGCATGGAAATGAATGGAAGGAAGATGAGAGCCATCATTGAATGGTTGTAATGATTTATTGATCATTCCAGGAGGGAATGGATGCCTGTGTGCATGAGCTTGATGGTAGTTCGGATGGATCTGTACACAGCTAAGAGTCCTTGGATTTTCCAGTAGGGATATTTCCTTACCAATAGCAATGGAGCCCTGGAGAGAAATGGAACAACCTCAGGGACTACATGGTAGAGAAAGGTGTTCATTTCTTGGGGTTGTGCAAGCTGAGGGGGAAAGAGAGCTGGAAATTAGGATTTGTTGTGATGTTGGGAAACCTGAGAGCTACTTAGCCAACTATTGTGTGTTTAGACTTGGCCTAGGACCCGTCCTTGTGGATTCATAGCCCTGGCTCGGGGGTGACCTACTATTGAGAGTAAATGAACATCAATGTCTATGGTTGGTAGGAACGTCCTTGGTCTGCATCCAGTTGGTGAATGTTTACTTGCAAAGATAATTGCTCTCTGTGTTTTCTGTGTAATGTTTATTTCCACTGTGTATTTAATTATCTTTGAGATATGTATTCTAATGTGCATGTTTGTTGGCTATTAGTCGTGCATGGCATGTTGTTTATCTCTTTTATGTTGTGGCATGGATCTTGTCTTATGCATGTGGTTTTCATGCCTCCAATGTTCATGAACAGTCCTTTGATTTCAAGATAAGATCAGAAAACTGAGTCTTGGAACTGCTGGTGGTTGGGTGTGTTGCAGCCTATTTAAGTGGCATAACCCAGCCTGTGAGTGGTTGGGTACGATACAGATTGGTATCAGAGCTTTTGGTTGAAACATTGGGCCTATATGGGTCGGATCTGTTGGTCAGAGTCTCCTGGTTGAGATCAATTTATGACCTTGAAGTCATAAAGCTCAGGAGGAATGGCATTGCAGAATCCGCGCAGGAACTAGAACGTTAGATATCCTTTGTAAGGGTTTGAAGGATCGTGACCATCCCTTTCGAATTTGGGAGTGATCACCACTGTGGGATCAAGAGAGATCCAGGATTATTGGATCGGAGGGCAGGTGAAAAAGGGTCGTCTGATGAAGGTGAAGCAAAGGTTAAGTCACAACTATCAGATCTCATTGGAGAGAAATTGACGGTGGGGAGGAATTGCAGGAATCGGGAAGAAAATTAATGTTTTTGCAAGTTGTGAGCCCACAATCACTTAGGATCATTGATCTTGCTAGATCAACATAGAAATTATGGATATCGATCCCACTATGGACGAGCATCTTCGCTTTGCGGAGATCGACAAGGAAATTAAAGAGTGAGCAAGTTGAGTCTCCGCAATCACTCGTGGTTGTTGATCTTCAAGCAAGGGACACGTGTCAGGTGATCTCGTACTCCCAGAGGAAGCAAGAATAATTTGAGTGAGTAAGGACTCCTAAAATATCGAATCTCTGAAGAGCTAGAGTAGATCCATACCATTGATCGAAGTGGACACATGGCAGGAGATCCTGCAATCCAGCGGATAACCACTTCGGAAGAAAGTCAGATGCGAAAATACAGAACTCCCGAAGTCCTGAAGTCCAGAGTTAATCTAGATCGTATGTTAATGGAGACCACGTGTCGACAGATTGGTCAGTTCGGGAATTCGGATTTCGAGAGAATTGGAGTGTGCTAGTGTGGAAAATCCTGAAGCCCGAAGCTCCAAAGCCCGAAGAGTTGAAGTGGTGGGGCATGATGATGTCACCTAGAGGTGATGTGGACCTCGGAAGGTTAAGAAGTTTGGAAATTCAGAGTTCGAGAGATTTGAGGAATGCAAGCGGGAAATCATTCAAAGCTCGAAATTCCGAAGTGACATGGCTCGCTGATGTCACCTGGGATGACGTGGACACATGGGATGTGTGCCATGTGTCAGTGAGTTTTGAACTTGTGGAAGATTGAAATGTCAGTTAGAACGTGACATGTGTCACCCACCTGATTGGGCCACATGTTCGCTTCTAGTATTTCACCATGTGGCGATAGATCATGCAGTCCGAACACTAGGCACTCCAGAGAAAAAAGATGTGACCGTTTGCGTTCGATCGAGAACTCCCGAAGGCCTCAAGGCTGTAGTACATATCGACCATTGATTCCATAAGACACGCAATAGTAGATCTTGTAGTCCGGAGACTTGGTACTCCGGGGGTTTTCAATTCTCTACAACTGAAAAGTGTCGAATCCCGAAGAGCCGAAGAGATTCACAACCGTTGATCTGTGAGAGACACGTGTCGATGGATCATAGACTTCGGGTGAAAGCACTCTGGGAGAAAGTGAAGGCAGAGAATTTGAAACTCTTGAAGCCCGAAGAGCCGAAGTGATTCACAACCGTTGATCTGTGAGAGACACGCATCGACAGATCATCGACTTCGAGTGAAAGCACTCCGAGAGAAAGTGAAGGCGGAGAGTTTGAAACTCTTGAAGCTTGAAGAGACAAAGCAATTCATAGTCGTTGATTTGCAGGAGGAAATGCATCGACATATCGTGAACTCCAGGTGAAAACATTCCGGGAGGAAGCAAGCGAGGAAGTGGAGACTTCTGAAGGCCGAAGTCCCGAAGTGGACTAGAGTCGTTAATTTTAGGTGGACGCGTGGCACCTGATCTAGAACTTTGGGTACAGAGTACTCTGGGGGAAAGTGGACGTCGAAAATGTTGAACTCCTAAAGCACAGAGTCTCGAAGTGGATCTTGATCGTTGATCGTGAATGAGGACAAGGATAGTTGATCTGGTCCTGGCAAAGGCCCTGAAGTTGCGAAGCACCTAGGAGAGTAAGCCCTAGGTCACATCCCAAGGTCACAGGCAAGGAAGGAGCTAGCGCCTGCCAGTGTGATATTGGAACAGGGCGCTAAGGAAGCAGGACCTGCGGTTAGTCGTCAATCTATGAACAAAAAATCGATGGTGGGGGACCATTGTGGGGAGAGGAGGAAAAATTAGTGGACATGCTAGTTCGCAGCCTACTATTTTCCATCTTAGTTAATCTCGTAAGGACAAGGGATAAATGACCACAATTTAAAGGAGATTTGGGTGAGCACTTTTCAGATTGTGGGGACAGAGCTCTCTGATAAAGAGCGAGCACGTTGTCATCCCGCAATTACTGTTGATGGTCGATCTCATCCCTCGATCGATTTTCAACCACACGATCTCTGATATAGTAATTTCTAACACACTAAACTCTATGAAGGATTTGGCCGCGGTTTCGAGCCGTGGTCACCTGGGGAAGTGGTTTGAAGGGAGTGCTTGTGCAGAATTAAATTCTATTTCGGCCAAGGGATAACATGGAAGTGTTATACAGTGCATATTGATACATATATGTTCTTCATAAATTAAACAGAAAAGGTACCTGTAAATTTAATTAACATTTTTTGTATGATATGTATAGTTCTAACAAGATGGTTTCTTCCAAGTTTGTCAAGATTAGAGGTATAAGCAGATCAATTCAAGAATAGGATCAGATGTTAGGGTCAAGGCATGGCATTTCTTACAAAAGTTGGATGAGGTAATAAAGAGCTACAAAGAAAGTAATGGAAAGTGGATAAAGAACTCGAGAAGATCATAATAGAAGAATTATTATGTTGATACTCCAGAATGCGAATAAATTGCAGGTACTACAAAAGAAAGAATCCTCACATGGGCCATGAAGCTAGCAAGTTAATAATGTCATTAATGGGCATAGAAAGGAAAAGTAAGGCTCCATAGCCTTGAAGGTAGAGATGTGTAGATAGTTGCAAGCTTGATGTGGAAGAAAACAAAGAGCTTAAGAGGTGGTGTGTGAATAATCTCTATGTGTCAAGCATAGGAGTTCTAGGGAAGGATTTGTTAGATATGATTTATCTACTTGTCTAAAAGTACTTAGTGAAAGAAATCCACTTCTGATGTCATAATTCATAGTGGAAGATGCCAATGCAGAGAAATTGGAATGCTCTCACTTGAAAAGTGGCACTGAATGAAAATGGATTTCCATTGGGGAATGGTATTAAGTGTGAAAGGTATGGTTTCATAGGGAAAGGTTAATAAAGTAACCTAATGGAAAACTAAGGAGTAATAGTATTTGATTCCAGAACATTGTAATAGGGTGATGGAATGTTTGATCTACTTCATTCTAGGGTGTTGGAATGTTTCATAAAGGTAAACTTGAATATGATTGCCTAGGAGATGTTGCTGAAAATAGAACGCATTGGTTGGATTGCAGAATGGCCAAGTGGAACTTGGTTGGAAAGTGTTCAGATTAGGGAACCATAGTGCATATGAGCAGAATGGGAGTACACAAGGCAGCAAGGATCTGAAGGAGTTCAAGGACAACCATCTACAACATAAATAGATAAATAAATAAGTGAATTGAAACAGAAATGCACTAGAGTGCATGAGGCATACAATGAAGTTAAAATGCATATGCATTAGTAGGCATGCTGATAATAAATTATTGGTGCATATGGATGTGTAGTTTTGCATATGTACATGCTTGGATATGCATATAACATGCTGGTGAATTTAAAATAGTCTATTATTATGTTTGAGTGTGACTAATGATGGATTGTGTATTCAGGAAAACTGATATAGCAAGGTTAAAGATGTGGATGTTGTTGTTTCTTGTGATTTCCATCTAGGTGAAGGCCCATGAGGCTGGAAGGAATGGTGATGAAAAAGATGAAGGATGAATTCTGTGAGCTTCTACAAATATCAGTTGGTCAGATAGAAACAAGTAGGTTGATAACAACCAGGAAGGTATGCATTTATTTTTTGTTGATGCATACATGTTGAAGGGGATTGAGGTAAGAATTCCCTCAGCTAATTTCAATATTTAAATTGATATGTAATGGTCGAAGGCCTAGAGAATGAAAATGTTGTTGATGCTAGAATGCATTTAGATAAAATGTTGGTTGCATATTATGTTATGATTGGTTATGGGATCATAACCGGGTTAATTCGGGAGACATACTCCTTCTATAACAATGAATATCCATAGAGTTACTCATGTGTGAGACCATAATATGGTTGGATATGGAAGGGCTATAGCGTTATGTAAGTTCTCAATGGTATCTACTGTATATTTGATGCTTGGATTGCAAACTCTTTGCCAACACTGAAGAGCACTTAAGGATTATATTCGTGGTGTTGTGTTTGGGTGGAAAAGGAAGGTAACCAAATAGTTAGGCAAGCAATGGGAAGTGTGTGGATGATGTGTTGAGTCGTTGGCTAGACCTTCAAAATCATCATGGTGGAATGCATGACATAGTAATGTGGTATTATGTAATCAATGCATGGATGCATTGTGTAGATGTGGCCATGGGTATTGACACATTGATAATACATGTGTATGTAATGATGAGTTCATTCCAATTGATAGTTGGATTATTAGAAGTAATTGAATTGTAGTTGTAAACAATTCTGGGAGCACTTTTTTATTTTGTTTTGAATCATTGCCATATATATATATATATATATATATATATATCATGTACATGAGATATTGACAATTTGTTTGACTGAGGAATGTTGAAATTGCAGGAGGAAAGGGTCTTGGATATGGCAGTGTTGTAAGCCCATAAAGAAGACCAATGCATATTGATGCAAGAGACAAATTGTTATGAGCAGAAGCTCATGTCTAGAATTTTTATTTTTCCTATATAAAACAGTTTTGGGAATTATGATTTGATAATTACTAACGAATTGTTTTGGCTAAATGTAAATTGAAGAAATTGTAGGTAGAATGGTCTTGGATATGGCAAGGATGTAAGCCAATAAGGAAGACTGATATCTACAGCTGCAAAGTGAACCATTATGAGCATAAAGCTCATGCTTGGAAAATTTTGTTTTCCTGTATAAAACAGATTTGACATTTATGATTGGAAATGGTTATAATGATATCTCATGATGACTGTATGTGTATAATACAAATGAGATGTTGGATATGCAAGATGGTAAGCATGGAAATAGATATTGTTGGGACATGAGGACCTTGTGGTAAGCCATGGTCTCCCTAGAATATGTTGTGTTTTGGTAACACACACCAGAGAGTCGCCTCAGCTGTAAGATTCGATAAAGTCTCTAGAAATCTTCTTGTCCAAGAAAGCCTTGGTCATGCAAGATGGATTGTCTGAGGGACTATATAGCAGATAAGGGGATGCATGAGCCTAGGCCTGGAAGGTGAGTGACCACAAGGAATATGATATTTGATAGTTCTTGTAAACTATTGATTGGGATCATGCACACAATGGGTATGTCAAGGAAAACAATGAACCAAATTTAACGAGAAAACCATATGGATGCAGATCCATGAACTGCATAGATAAGTATTGTATTGGATTATGAAAATTTACTCTTACATTATGAGAAAGAATAAGAATTTTATGCACAAATTGTGAACATACATGCTCGCTAATTTGAAATTTTGTAGGAAAATGATGAATGTTGAAGATATAGAAAAGTACCAGACTGTGAGAGAAAAGAAGGTGATGTTGGAGCAACTAAATGACAAAGGTGTGGAAGGAAGAAAGTCCAATGGACTTTCTACAGTCGGGGTTCTGGAAGCCACAACTCTTAAACTTCCTGGTCGAGTGCACTGAATCCCTGGAGAGAAGTGGAATAGCCTGAGGGAATGCATGGCAGAGAAAGGGGTAAATTTCTTTGGGTTGTGCAAGGATGAGAGGGAAGGAGAGCTTGATGGTTGGAACTGCTGCCAGAAATATAAATTCTGAAGATCATTATACATGTTTTGGGTCGTAATTCCTATGCATACATGTTTAATTTTAGGCCAGAGTTACTATGTATATAAGATTGGGTTGGATTTCCTATGTGAATTAAGGCCAGAGGGCCTCAATTTGTAATGTTAATAACATTGGAATGGTGTTGTGCACTGAGGACAGTGCCAAAATAAGGGGATGGGGATGTAACATCCCAATTCTAACCCTTATGAACTATAATGTATTGTGTAAATATGACTTAGGCTGGTGAGCCGGTAAAGTTGAAAAGGGGCCAGAGTGCCTAGGAAATGTAATAATTCATATACTTTAATAAAAATACATCGTTGGCTACAAGACGGACAAGGACAAAAGAGATAGGGGGCTATGATTCCACGAGACAGGGGGCTTGAGGGGCTAAGCCTTTTTATTATTATTTTATTTACCCATAATTGATTTTATGGAGAAAATGGGTTACATGAGCTTCTTGGGGGAGGCCATGTGGTTCTTGATTTCCAAGTAATTGTATAAACCCATATTTGGTTTGGGTGGGGGTTCACTTGTTCTTATTCATTCATTTTTACACCTTTTCCAATCTTCATTTTTTGGGAGCCTCACTCTTCCAGCATTCATATGCTCTTGGTTTGATCATGGATATGAATGGTTGCATGAGGGTGGATTGGGGTGAAGTTAGGGGATCATTCTTCCCCTGGTTCGTCTTCTTCCCCTTACTCCCTTGTTCTTCTTCCTCTTCACTCACTACTGTTAGTTCGTGTGCTCTTGGGATGAGCATGGAAATGAATGGCAGGAAGAGGAGATCCATCGTTGAATGGCTGTAATGATTTACTGATCATTCCAGGAGGGAATGGATGCCTGTGTGCATGAGCTTGATGGCAGTTTGGATGGAACTGTCCACAACTGAGAGTCCTTGGAGTTTCTAGTAGGGAAATTTTCTGACCAGTAGCACTAGAGCCCTGGAGAGAAATGGAACAGCCTCAGAGACTGCATGGCAGAGAAAGGTGTTCATTTCTTAGGGTTGTGCATGATGAGGGGGAAAGAGAGTTGGAAATTAGGATTTGTGGTGAGGTTGGGAAACCTGAGAGCTACTTAGCCAATTGTTGTGTGTTTAGACTTGGCCTAGGACCCGTCCTTGGGGATTCATAGCCCTGGTTCGGGGGTGACCTGTTGTTGAGAGTAAATGAACAACATTGTCTATGGTTGGGAGGAATTTCCTTGGTCTGCAACCAGTTGGTGAACGTTTACTTTCAAAAATAAGTGCTCTCTGTGTTTTCTATGTAATGTTTATTTCCATTGTATATTTAATTATCTCTGAGATATGTATTCTAATGTGCCTACCTGCTGGCTATTTGTTGTGAATGGCATGTTGTTTATCTCTTTTATGTTGTGGCATGGATCTTGTCTTATGCATGTGGTTTTCATGCCTCCAAATTTCATGAACAGTCCTTTGATTTCGAAATAAGATCAGAAAATTGAGTCTTGGGACTGCAGTGTGCCCCACTTGTTGGTGGTTGGGTGTGTTGCGGCCTATTTAAGTGGCATAGCCCGACCTGTAGGTGGCTGGGTATGTTACATGCATGGAGGCCAGTTATCTGAAGATGACATTTCAACACCGTCTTCTTGATAGCTACCCTCGGTGTCATAAATGGGATCTCTATCAATAATGAAGCAACCCACATCCCATCTACGTCTCCCAACCTGTATGAAATCATCAATGTATTCATCAACTATATCCGAGGGTTGTTCAAAGAATTCATCTGCATCATAGGAGATGATCACTTCCTCACAAGACTGGATAACTTCATTTTATTCAAAAGGGGAAGTAGACAACAAAGTCTCATTCAAGCCTTCCACAAGAGAAACTTCATCGAGGTCCTTTTGGAAATTTTCTTCATTTCCACAGTCATGGTGTTGGAAATACTAAAACAACTGAGAGGGGGGGGGTGAATCAGTTGTATGTGAGCTTAAACAATTTTATACCTTTTAAAACATTATTAATCTTTCTTCATGTGTCATCAACAACATACAGCATATGGACAGTAAAAGTAAAGATCATCAGTCACACATAAAATACACACAGAGATAGATTTTCACGAGGAAACCCGTGAAGGTAGAAAACCTCTTCTTCTTCGAAATGATAGACAGTCTTTTTCTGTTATGTACATCATTTACAATTGAGCACCAACTCAATGTGAGGCTGCTACCTCTGTTTTACAAGCTGCAACTTGTTTGAGAGCTCCAACTCTCTGGTTTCTCTAGCACCCACTAGAAGGAAGCACCAACTCCCTGAGTACTCCAACACCAACTGGATGGAAGCACCAACTTCCTGAAAGTTCCAGCACCAACTGGATGGAAGCACCAACTTCCTGAAAGTTCCAGCACCAATTGGATGGAAGCACCAACTTCCAGTTACACAGGCTCCAACCTGCATAACAGAGAACACATGTTCTCCCTAGCACCACCCTGCCACCCTGGGTTCTCTGGCTGCAACCAGATGGAAGCTACAACTTCCTGTGTTCAAGCACCCACTTGAACTTCTGAGGACTACAGTCCTCCCAAGCACCTCCCAACCTCCCTCTAATATCAAATAATGAACACACAAACAATTACACAGATAAATCAATTCTTACCTATCTTTCTTTGTATTTGATCTTCAACAAATTGTTCTGCAATTCTTTTATTCTTCTGGTTGTTTAGCAGGTCAGCTCTGCATCACCTTTTCTGTTCTGTTCTATCTATCCTTATGTTCTGCTTCTACTCTCCATTTCTTCTCTCTCTGTGCATTTTCTTCATATCCTGCTACACCTCTGCTCATTTTCCTTTTCTTACTATTTCATACTTTTTCCATGCAGAACTTCCAAGCCAACGCAGTCTCGTTCATATTCTTTTATACAAGTTACCTTGACGATTCCACTTCCCCTTCCAATCGGTAATACAAGGACATCTATCTTGGCAACGTAAATGCTAAACGATTTGTCATTATTAGTTTGTTTCTCTTAACGGATTCATAACTGAAGCGTTAACATGTGAGGAAGAACAACAACCCTCCGATCAATACTTGATCCAACGATTCAGATCAAATCGGGATTTCACTCATCGCAATTTCGGCATTTGCGATGTCAAAAATCACAAGTCCTCTGGACTCGCAATTCTCCGATTCCCGATGGCTCCTTTCATACGCTAGCCCTCCTGAGCTTAGCTTCCGGCCAACGTGACCTTCACTCCGTGACCACAACCTTATGTCTCTCTATCGGGATTTCGGCGTTCTTCATGTTCATTGTTCTTTTCACTTATAAATCCATTTCCCGATTCGCGAAACTCTGACATGGTCTAAAATCAATGGTCTAGATCATAGCCTGATCTGACGGCTCAGATTGTATCGCGATTTTTCATATCGCGAAATCGGCACTCCTGAGGTCAAGTGACTTTGTCACTTCAAAGTTCCGATCCCCGATGCCGATGCGCCCCTTTCCACGCGCTAGCCCTGCTGGCTATAGGCCTCGGCCCATATGACTGTCAACACATGACCTCGG
>ML785458.1:1501332-1514125 GCA_009831015.1 Picea engelmannii
ACATGTCACTCTGATTCGTGACTTGCATGTGCCTGAAGTGTTAAATCTGCCTGACACCTGTCATTCCCTGGTTGTGACACGTGTCCCTGGGTGACGTGGTCTACCATCGTGAGTTGGATCAACGGTCTAGATCTCATGTTGATATGACGGTGCAGATTCAGTCGGGATTTCGCATATCGTGAAATCGGGATTTTCATTGCATTGTTTTCTTTGCATATTGAAACCCCGATCCCCGAAACTCCGATGAAGCCTCCTGTCTACAAGTGGATGGTCCCGATATCTGCTTGATTTAATGGCTGCGATAAAATCAAGTGAATTGATCATTTCAAATTCTCGATCCCCGAATCTCTGATGACTTATCTCCCTCGCAACTTCTGTAGATCTGACGGTTGTCGGCCTTTCAGGAAATTTGAATGGAATCCAACGGTCACTGGATCTGTGTCTTCCTTCTTCTCTGTAAGCTCTTGTTGCGCATGTTTTCTTCAATGTTGTTCCTCCTGAGCTTTTACGTCCAAATCCCCAAGGGGTTTTATCCTTCTTATCCTGTCGTCTCCACTGTTTCCATTAATGACAACAACCATCAACATGCACTCGTTTCTTGTTCAATATTTTCCAACACATGGAACAAAGCATCATAAAACTTTTCAAAAGTATTATAAATCATCATGTTATCTTCTTAATGTGCAGGAGGAGCACATGTTTGGATGTACTCATCAAGTGGAAGGGTAGATATGAGCACTTCTTCTTCATCAAATGTCTCATCCATATTTTTTTCATCAGGATCTTCTTCAAGCTTGTTTTCATGAGTATGTTCTTTGAGCATTTATTCATCTATTGTCTCATCATTGTTCGGAAAACTTTCTTTGTAAAGAGTGAGTTTGAGCTCTTGAAAAGCATCTTCCAAACTCTGAGTAATTGGCCAATAATTCATGAGAAATTATTCAATGAGCTTTGTAGAAGAAGGGATACTCTTCAGATTACATGAGTGTGCGAGCCAATCCTTTTGACTTGATTCCAATGAGGATACATACATTTTCATTAGCACATCCTCATGTAGCACATCTAGGCTTGAAACATACTTCATATAATTAACAACATGAGTGACTGCTAGAGCTGGATCACTGTCAAATTTGGGGCAATTTTCCCTCCATTCCGTTGGCCAATGGTTTGGATATCTAGGAATATCCTAAACATCAAAGGAGGGATAAACCTTATGGAATGCCCATGGTGAGTCTCGTGAGACCATGGTTCCATTACTAAGGGTAATACCTCAATGGAGTCGCCAGATGAGTTCAAGGCTCATCAAGGGATGAAAGGGGAAAAAGGGAAAAGTGGGTTCTGGGAAGGTGGAGTCGCCAAATGAGCTTCAAGAAGAGCTCATTAAGAAAAGTGGAAAGGTAACGTCCATTGGGTGGAGTCACCAGACAATCTAGGGGATAAATACTTCGGGATAGCTTGCCAAAGTGTCGTTAGGGTTCGAAAGAAGATTCAAAATCCTCCCCGACAGCGATGTCAAAATGTTATAGCACAAGTTGTAGGTTGGAAAAATCCTGACCCAACCACAAAAACAAGTGCTACAACTTGGGAATCCTACACCCAATGTCACCTCGATGTAGGTCCGACACTTAAAGGGTGACTGGGTCACCCTAGGGAGGTGATCCCAGTGACCCTAGAGGGAATGAGATGTAGATGAATAGATATGGAAGTGGATCCCCTAGAGGTCAAATCTAAATGGAGTAAAATGTGAGAAGAGATTCATTGTAAGTCAAGTGATTGTTTCCCCAAATGTATAGTACTTCTTCGGATGATTGTACCTGACCGAGACACAAGAAAATCCAACGTGCGGTGATATATATTAGTATGGATCAACAAGTTAATCTTTCTGTCCCTAATTTGCAGCAGTATATTATAGTTTATATCAGAAAGTAAGACATTCAAATCAAAATGTAAATCATAAGATCAATCAATAATATTATCAATGAGTATGGCAATTAATTATGACTGAAAATGACACTTTAAGGCTAAACAAAGAAAGTTGTTGTAACATGTATTTCCTGCATAAAATTGCAGCCTTATGGTTGTAGCATTCATTCACTTTTATCAGAAATTTACACCATCAAAATATGCCAAGAAGTATCCCAAAATATTCACCCTGGTTAGTAGAGTTAGTGTGCAAAATTTAGGAGCTAGTCTAGGGTTAGTTTAGGAGTTAAGAATGAATTGGTAGATAGGGTTATGCAACCCTAATGGTTGTAGGTTAAAGTTTATAATAGAAATTTAAGTAGTGGGAGCGCGGGGATGCCCCAATAGGGGGAGACTCTTCTCAATGTGGCAAACCAACTCCAAGAAAGAGATCTTTGAAAAGAAAACAATTGACGTTTCTCAAGCCAATGATTTTATATATCTAATGCAAAAAATAAATGACTAGTGCCTTTACTATTGGGTTAATGGAGTCAAATAAATGAACTAGATATTATACTTCCTTGGGGGTGTAAATCCTCTTACTTCCTCAAACAAAACCTTGCAACATCAATGAAATTTAAGCAATAAATGATAGAGACTAGAGTGGGGATGTAAATACTCTTACTTCCCACTTAGCTCCTAGCACAATTGTCCTTGACTTGAAAAAATGATAGCATAAAAGTAAAAGACCATACCAAAATCAAGAAAGATGTTAAGATGATCCACCATAAAAGCTAGAAAGAATTCATCCAAGGCTAGTGCCTCACTCCTCCATTAACCATTTACAAGAGATAGACATAAACAAGTGCAAAAAAGACAAATATAACCAAGTATAGTGAAAATTTCAGATCAATTCCTCTCACAAGAGGGAGAGTTATGTTCAAATGAGATCTTATGATCTCTTATTTATACAAAATGTCACTAAGGTGACTTGTCCACATATTTAGGGGTAAACCGAAAGACTAGGAGTAAACAACCCTAATATTTCCCCCTTAACAAAGTAATATTAAACAATTCATTAAAAATTCACTTTTGCACCTAATAAAAACCCTAATTCATATGGATGTCACCCCTTTAGGGGACATTTTGGCACAAAGAGGAGGTAGTTGGTGATGGAGGAGAGTGGAGGGGCTTCCCAAATCCATATATCAAGCAATACAACCATTTCCTTCATGGTTCCTTCAAAACGTCCATGTGCCATTGCATGTCACCTCACCACCATGCCCTAACCCCCCGAGTGACGTCATGTTAAAAAAGAAGATGTTTTTCCCCTCCTGGGAAAATCGTTTGGCGTGTAAGGGTTGGGCTAGGTATTCCACATCATATTCTCCATATCCAACACTTTGTATTTCTCATCTGACATGTGGGTCCTTAGCATCCACCTGTGGGCTTCAAGCCCCATGGAAGCCAAATCTAGGCTTGTTATTCCAAAATTGTCCACCGACTAGGTCCTGCAAAGACAAATAAGCATGCCCTCCAAGGATATCAAGTCATAACATCATGATATGTGAATCAAATCAAAAAATGAGCCACCTAAGCATGTGCATCAAATATCACTATATAAAACAGTTAATTGCTCAGACACGTTATGCGACTTGTCAAGCTTGAATATGGGAGGGTTGACGACGTGTCCTATTGGGTAGATCTTTCCCTAGGTCAAGGAAATTTTCCAAGATATCCCTTTCTAAGTCATGTAAAGTGGGTGAGGTGGTTAGGGTCAACACTTAATGGGCATAGGGCTCATGACATACAATAGGTCGTAGTGTCTCATTCATGGGTGCCTTTTTAGAGGGTGTGTGGTACCTTTGTGTACAATTCACTTTTTCCAAACCCATTATTTTTCATTCTTTCATTCTTTCATAATTTTGAGGAAAGGTTGAAGGCCACTTCCCTGGCATGGTATTCAAATAATGACAATGTCACCCACAAACACCTAGTGGAAATGTGAAGTCTAGTTCGTGATGAGACAACATTTCTCTTAGCCATGCAACTAAGAGACATTAGCCTAGTTTGGTGACTAGATGATGGTAATGTCATACCACTAGATATTCATGTCCATGATAGGTTGGCTCGTGATGAGACCTCTTATCCTTCAACTAACCTTTTAATCATTTTAAATCACAGTTAATTGTGGGTCCCCCTTTACTCAAAGATAAGTGTTTTATTGCTTTCTTGGGTGATTCATGGGCAAAGCATCTAGAAGGTTCATATATAGGCTTTTATCGTTTACCCAACATCAATCCCTCTAGGCCTTCAACCCCTTCTTCTCATAGAATGAGGGGCAACCCCTTCTTGGGTCAATACACCCTAAAATCCCAAGAGATAAGGAAAATGGGGGGGAACAGTGATGGAAAGTGGTAAGTATGGTCGAGAACGGTACAATGGCTCTTCAAGGGAGTTCCTAGTAGAAAATCCATCCACAAAGAAGACCACTTACTAGGGCACAATGTCAACCACCAAGGTGAAGCAGGGAAAAAGGCATAATGTCCAATCATATATCATGAAATATAGAGCAATCTAAGATACAACACACTCATATGGATTAAATATTGAAATGATGATGACCATAATAATGAATTTTACCTCATGGAGCATGACCCACTGCCTTCTGGAAGCCAACTAATGTGGTGGATTCCATCTAGAAATATGTGACCTTTGTGGTGGTGAGAAGGGTCTCCATCCGTGAAAAAGGATACTTTTGGTCATGTGGTCTCTCGGTACTCCATATCTTCAACCTGAGGGCCTCAAGACATAATCTCCTTGGTTATCCAAAAATGGGGATAACATCTAGCTCCTACTTTGGGACATGTGCTCGTCGTAGAGTGCATGAGAACCGTAGCATCTCCAGGTAGACCGGTGCCTGTCGAAAACTCAGACAAAGGTATCAGAGAATCTAGGGTGGTGCTACCACCCTTCATCCATATATATATATATATATATATCCAAAAATGAAAATTAATCTAGAAAAAAAAATGACATTTTTTTAGAACTTTCTATGCTAAGTATGAAATCAAGATGCAAGTAGAGAAAAATGAAAATGAAATGCATCTAAACTAATATGAGAAATAAATATGTAAATGTAGGGAATCAAAATGAATTACCTACTTACCTGGGGCCTTGGGGCCCTAAAGAGCATGTGATAGATGATGTCAGGTGAAGTGATACAACCAGTGCAACCAGTTGATCATCTAATCAAAGTATCTCCTCTAGTGCTTAATCATATAACACAACAAAGATAAGTCAAGCACATAATAAAAATGAGTATAAACACACATATAATTGATCATGAAATAAACTCATGAAGATGGGTGGGAGGGAGAAATCATGTTGGAAAGAGAAACCATCAGCCTGATCATCCTACTTGAAAGTGTAGTCAAAAGATTGATCAATTCATCTCTGAAGGGAGCTACTATATGTAAATGAAGGCTCATCTTCATCTACTCATAAAGACTCATTGTTTGTTGAGGACTAAGAGGAAATGAAAGATCGAAAGAATATTGCATGATGTCTTGGAGAAAAGGGTAAGAGGTAAGGAACAGACTCAGGTGTAGAAAAACACTGCCTCTTCCCGTGGAAATCTTGATGAAAATATCCAAAAAAAAAATAATTTTGTTTTTAAGGATGAATCTCTGATTTCTCTTAGGTGGCCATGTCTTGGTAGTCCTCAAAATATGAGCACAATGGCTGAGAATCCTCATAAAACAAATATACATCCTCAAAAGGGTATGTACTAAAGGATGAATGAAGATCATGTTGTGACAATTCATACTCAAAAGGGTAGAAAAAATCTGTAACCATGTCATCACTAGGCTGCCAAACATCTAAATCATAGATGCATGGAGGTCAGTCCTATGAAGATGACATTTCAACCCCATCTTCTTGATAACTACCCTCAATGTCATAAATGGGATCTCTATCAATAATGAAGCAACCCACATCCCATCTACATCTCCCAACCTGTATGAAATCATCAATGTATTCGTCAACTATATATGAGGGTTGTTCCACGAATTCATTTTTATCATGGGAGATGATCACTTCCTCAAAAGACTAGATAACTTCATTTTCTTCAAAAGGGAAATTTGACAACAAATTTTCGTTCAGGCCTTCTGCAAGAGAAACTTCATCGAGGTCCTTTTGGAAATTTTCTTCATTTCCACAGTCATGGAACAAAGCATCATAAAACTTTTCAAAAGGATTATAACTCATCATGTTCTCTTCTTGATGTGCATGAGGAGCACAGGTCTGGATGTACTCATCAAGTGGAAGGGTAGATATGAGCACTTCTTCTTCATCTAATGTTTTGTCCGGATTTTCTTCATCGAGATCTTCTTCAAGCTTGTTTTCATGAATATGTTCTTCGATCATTTCTTCATCTATTACCTCATCATTGGTCGAAAAACCATCTCTACAAAGAGTGAGTTTGATCTCTTGAAAGGCATCTTCCAAACTCTGAGTAGTTGGCCGATAATGCATGAGAAATTCTTCAATGAGCTTTGTAGAATAAGGGATACTCTTCGGATTACATGAGTGTGTGAGCCAATCATTTTGACTTGATTCCAGTGAGGATACAAAAAATTTCATTAGCACATGTAGGATTGAACCATACTTCATATAATTGACAACATGAGTGACTGCTAGAGTTGGATCACTGTCAAATTTGGGGCAATTTTCCCTCCATTTGGTTGGCCAATGGTTTGGATATCTAGGAATATCCTGAACATCAAAGGAGGGTTAAAACTTATGGAATGCCCATGGTAAGTCTTGTGAGGCCATGGTTCCATTACTTAGGGTAATACCTCAATGGAGTCGCCAGATGAGTTCAAGGCTCATTAAGGGATGAAATGGAAAAAATGGAAGAGTCGGTTCTAGGAAGGTGGAGTCGCCAGATAATATTCAAGAAGATCTCATAAAGAAATGTGGAAAGGGAACGTCCCTTGGGTGGAGTCTCCAGGAAATCTAGGGGATAAAGGCTTTGGGATAGCTTGCCAAAGTGTCATTTGGGTTCAGATGAGGATTCAAAATCCTCCCCTATAATGGCTGCAAAATGTTATAGCACAAGTTGTAGGTTGGACAAAGCTCAACTTAACCACAAAAAAAAGTTCTACAACTTGGGAATCCTACACACAATGTCACCTCGATGTAGGTCCCACACTTCAAGGGTGACTAGGTCACTCTAGGGAGGCAATCTTGATGACCCTAGGGGGAATGAGATGTAGATGAATGGATATGAAATTGGATCCCCTAGAGGTCAAATATAAATGGAGTTAAATGTGTGAAGAGATGCCTTGTCAAAGGTATAGTACTTCTCTAGATGATTGTACCTGACTGAGACATAAGAAAATCAAACTTGCAATGATATATATTAGTATCTATCATCAAGTTAAACTTTATGTCCCTAATTTACAACAGTAGATGACAATTTATATCATCAAGTAATACATTCAAACCATCATGTAAATCATAAGATCAATCAATAATATTATCAATGAGTATGGCAATCAATTATGATTGAAAATGGCACTTTGAGGCTAAACAAAGCAAGTTGTTGTAACATGTATTTTCTGCATAAAATTGCAGCCTTATGGTTGTAGCATTCATTCACTTTTATCAGCAATTTACACCATCAAAATATGCCAACAAGTATCCCAAAAGATGCACCCTAGTTAGTAGAGTTAGTGTGCAAAATTTAGGAGCTAGTCTAGGGTTAGTTTAGGAGTTAAGAATGAATTAGTAGTTAGGGTTATGCAACCCTAATGGTTGTAGGTTAAAGTTTATAATAGAAATTTAAGTAGTGGGAGAGAGGGGATTCCCCAGTAGGGGAAGACTCTTCTCAATGTGGCAAACCAACTCCAAGCAAGAGATCTTTCAAAAGACAAAAATTCATGTTTCCCAAGGCAATGATTTTATATCTCCAATGCAAAAAATAAATACCTAGAGCCTTTACTATTGGGTTAATGGAGTCAAATAAATGAACTAGAGATGGTACTTCGTTGGGGGTGTAAATCCTCTTACTTTTCAAGGAAGGTAACTCTAGTTAGGGTTTGAGAATGAGGGGTGTAAATCCTCTTACTTCCTCAAAAAAACCCTTGCAACGTCAATGAACTTTAAGCAATAAATGATAGAGACTAGAGTGGGGATGTAAATACTCTTACTTCCCACTTAGCTCCTAGCACAACAATCCTTGACTTGTAAATATGATAGAATAAGAGTATAACACCATACCAAAATTAAGAAAGATGCTAAGATGCTCCGCCATAAAAGCTAGAAAGCATTCATCCAAGGCTAGTGCCTCACTCATCCATCAACCATTTACAAGAGATAGTCATAAACAAGTGCACAAAAGACAAATATAGCCAAGTGTAGCGAAATTTCAGATCAAGTCCTCTCACAATAGGGAGAGTTATGTTCAAATGAAATCTTATGATCTCTTATTTATACAAAATGTCACCAAGGTGACTTGTCCAGATATTTAAGGGTAAACCACAAGACTAGGGGTCAACAACCGTAATCTTTCCCCATTAACAAAGTAATATTAAAAAATTCATTTAAAGTCACTTTTTCACCTAAGAAAAACCCTAATTCATATGGATGTCACCCCTTTAGGGGACATTTTGGCACAAAGAGGAGGTTGTTGGTGATGGAGGAGAGTGGAGGGGCTTCCCAAATCCATATATCAAGAAATACAACCATTTCCTTCATGAATCCTTCAAAACGTCCATGTTCCATTGCATGTCACCTCACCACCATGCCCTAACCCCCCAGGCATGTCGTGCTAAAAAAAGGAGATGTTTTTCCCCTCTTGGTAAAATCGTTTGGCATGTGAGGGTTGGGCTAAGTCTTCCACATCATCTTCTCGATCTCCAACACTTTGTCTTTATCATCTGACATCCGAGTCCTTGGCATCCACCTATGGGCTTGTTCTTCCGAAACTATCCACCAACTAGGTCCTGCAAAGAAAAATAAGCATGCCCTCTAAGGATATCAAGTCATAACATCATGATAAGTGAATCAAATCAATAAATGAGCCACCTAAGCATGTGCATCAAAGATCGCTATATCAAATAATTAATTTCTCAAACACATTATGCGACTTGTCAAACCTGGATGTGGGAGGGTTGACGAGGTCTCCTATTGGGTATATATTTCCCTGGGTCAAGTAAAGTTCCCAATATATCCCTCTCCAAGCCAAGTAAAGTGGGTGAGGTGGTTGGGGTCAAGACTTAATGGGCATAGGGATCATGACATACAAGAGGTCGTAGTGTCTCATTCATGGGTGCCTTTTTAGAGGGTGTGTTGTACCTTCGTTCACAATTCACTTTTTCCAAGCCCATTATTCTTCATTCTTTCATAATTTTGAGGAAAGCTTGAAGACCGCTACCCTGGCGTGGTGTTCAGATAATGACAATGTCACCCACAAACACCTAGTGGAAATGAGAAGTTTGGTTCACGATGAGACCTCCTTTCTCTTCACCATGCAACTGAGAGCCATTACCCTGGTTTGGTGACTAGATGATGGTAATGTCATACCATTAGATATTCATGTACGTGATAGGTTGGCTCGTGATGAAGCCTCCTATCCTTCAGCTAACCTTTTAATCATTTTAAATCATGTTTCATTGTGGGTCCCCTTTACTCAAAGATAAGTGTTTTATTTCTGTCTTGGGTGATCCCTGGGTGAAGCATATAGAAGGTTTATATATAGGCTTTTATCTTTTACCCAACATCAATCCCTCTGGGCCTTCAACCCCTTCTTCCCATAGAATGAGGGACAATCCCTTCTTGGGTCAATACACCCTAAAATACCAAGAGATAAGGAAAATGGGGGGGAACAATGATGGAAAGTGGTAAGTATGTTCGGGAATGTTACGATGGGTTTTGAAGGGAGTTCCTAGTAGAAATCCAATCCTTAAGGAAGACCACTTACTAGGGCACAATGTCAACCACGAAGGTGAAGCAGGGCAAAAGGCATAATGTCGAAGAATATATCATGAAATCTAGAGAAATCTAAGATACAACATAATCATATGGCTTAAGTATTGAAATGATGCTCACCATAATACTGACTTGTACCTCATGGAGCAAGGCCCACTGCCTTCTGGAAGCCAGCTAATGTGGTGGGTGCCATTTGGAAATATATGACCTTTGTGGTGGTGAGAAGGGTCTCCATTTGTGAAAAAGGATACTATTGGTCATGGAGTCTCTCGGTACTCCATATCTGCAACCTGAGGGCCTCGAGACATAATCTCCTTGGTTATCCAAAAAATGGGGATAACATATGGCTCCTATTAGCGATCAAAATCCACTGGTCTTTTGAGAGCTTCTCTCTCTCTCTCTCTCTCTCTCTCTCTCTCTCTCTCTCACTCATTTTTCTTATTAGCCTTTCGCCCGTGTCTTAAATTTCGAGTTTCCTTATCAGCTCTCATTGATCATGATTGCTCCAAACCTTTGGAATTTAGTCTTCAACCTACATATCACAAATAAAAGTCATTTTATAATCTTTTATGTTTTTAATAATTTAATAAAATCCATATTTTTATTTTATTATAATTCCCCAAAAGCAATAATGGTGTGTGTCTAGGTGAACCTAGTCTATCTTAAATCAAGCCTAAGCGCACCAAGCAATATGTCAAACCTCGAGCCCAAATGTCAAGCACATTCAACACATAAACCATACAAAGCCCAACTCCAATACCAAGCCCATTAGGTGTGGTTTTACATATCTCATCTATTCCACATGGCGAGCTTTGACATATATGAAGGCCATGTGTTTTTCTATTACCATTGCATGTAGGATTATGATTTTCAGTAAATACAAAAATAAAATGCAGACAACTTCTAGATGCCCGATTTTGCAGGCAGAGAATGTGTACGCAGCAATTTGGTGAAGTATAGCTTCTTTCTGGATAGTTTGGCAGGTAAAAAGACAATAGGTTGCATAAAAGTGAGCCACGAATTAAGCCATGAGTCTAGCTACCAGTCAATATTACAGAGATTGAAATTCATTGTTCTGAGTAATAAAACGAAATGCCAAACTCCTCCAGGTTCAAAGCGTTTCAACGTTTCATCTCCAGCTTTGAAAAAAGATTCAGGATTTAGTTGGCTACTTATGAATTTATTCACCTGTTGTGATTAATTGGTTGTGGCATTGCAAAGCCATAAGACAGAAGAGATCAGGTTTTTMTCTGTAATAGATATCACATTTGCAATTGTACCTATAGCAAAGCATGGAATCTCAATCTTAACATCGTGTACAGGTAATGGTGTTTCTTGCTTGGTTGATCGATCATGCAAATCATGCCAACAACAACTTGAAGTGAATTKMTTATCTGGAGAAGATGCATATGGTCAGGTCCTTGGAATGGTTCTTGTCTGTTGTTGGGTAYAGGTTTTTGGTTTCCTTTTGTTCCCCAAAAAAACTTTACGGCGAATTTTTGGATGCAGTCACAGATAAAATTGAAATGGAATTGATTCTTGTTGGTGCAACTGATGCTGAGACAAACTGTAGAAGGGGGTTCCTCAGTGCATTGACAAGCTAGCATAGGTTGGTATTAAGATTTGGGTTTTGACTGGAGATAAATTGGAAACTACCATCAATATTGGATTTGCATGCAGTTTGTTGAGACAAGAGATGAAGCAAATACTGATCACATTGGATACACCTGAGATAAATGTAGTAGCATTGGCCATCGGTTATTTCACATGGATACAACATCTATGCATATGGGGCAGTATTTCATTCTGGTATTTGTTTCTTTTTGTATATGGATCTACAATATCGACGATGGCATACAAAGTTCTTGCTGAAGTTTGTGGCCCCAGTCCTATGTGTCGGTTCATTACACTTCTTGTTGTTATCTCTATTCTAGTTCCTTACTCCACATATACAGCTTTTGAAAGAAGGTTCTTTCCTTTGTATCACAGCCTTATTTCAATGGGCAAGGCATGAAGGTGATTATGAAAACCCGGTGCTAAATAAGATTCCAGTGCATAGGATTCATGTTGGTTTTATAGCAAGAGTTGAAGCTAGCATCGAGCACTTTAATAACTTATTCGCGGAACAACCCAGATAATCAACAAGCTTTCTCAAAGTGGGTGACATTTAACAGGAGTTTGTTTGAAATAAAAGCACAAAGGAATTGCAGAATCCCCAGGTAGGATAATTGCTTGACACAATGTTACGATGTCCTTCCGGAGGGTCTTCATTACAATTCCTCGACTCATACAATTTCAGGAATGGAAAAGTCTATATACCAGAATGGCACCATCTGTGTTCAACAATGTAGTCCATCAACTTATAATGATACAATCTGCCATCAGTACAGTCACAACAAATGGAGGATGATGGCATGGTAGTTGTTCTCAAACATGGAAATATCATTGATGATTCAAAACAAAATGAGGATGGCCTCTCTACTAGCCTTTCCCCCATGGTCAATTTTTTGTTCCCATCATTTTCAGAGGCCCCAAAGATCAGCCTTAAAGATCACAAAGCTGAGACAAAAATGCATTTTTGCGATTTCGAAGATCATTTTCAAAACAGAGTTTTCACCAGCGCAGAAAGCAGAATTATAACCAGTTAGCTGATGAAAAGCAGAGATTTCACCAACTAACCAGCAAATCTTAAGGCAAAATAGCTGGTGAAACCTTAGATGGCCAAAGAAAGAGTATTTTTGCCCATATCGAAGTTTTACTTAGCCAAATCTCTTGAAAACTCTTTCTAAAGATAGGCATTGAATTATAAAGGCAAATCTAAGATCCACTTTTGATATTAACGAGTTAGAGGAAGTATTCAAGTTGTTTTGGCACCTATTTTGGAGGCAGTAAATCA
>ML785458.1:1579745-1603423 GCA_009831015.1 Picea engelmannii
AGTAAGTACATCATCCTTCTTCTCTTGTCCATTCAATACTTTAGAACTAGGAAAAGAGTAGTATTCTGTCACAGTTTGTTCCAGATCCAGGTGGATCTGGGGAGATTGGTCTGTGTCCGCACTCACGAATTTATCCTTGAACAGGGATAAACCTTATGGAATTCCCATGGTAAGTCTCGTGAGGGCATGGTTCCATTACTTAGGGTAATACCTCAATGGAGTCGCCAAATGAGCTCAAGGCTCATCAAGGGATGAAAGGGGAAAAAAAGAAAAGTGGGTTCTGGGAAGGTGGAGTCACCAAATGAGCTTCAAGAAGATCTCATCAAGAAAGGTGGAAAGGGAACGACCCTTGGGTGGATTCGCCAGACAATTTAGGGGATAAAGGCTTCAAGATAGCTTGCCAAACTATCGTTAGGGTTCGAAAGAGGATTCAAAATCCTCCTCGATAGTGACGCCAAAATGTTATAGCACAAGTTGTAGGTTGTACAAAGCCCGACCCATCCACAAACGCAAGTGCTACAATTTGGGAATCCTACACCCAATGTCACCTCGATGTAGGTCCCGCACTTCAAGGGTGGCTAGGTCACTCTAGGGAGGCGATCTCGGTGACCCTAGGGGGAATGAGATGTAAATGAATGGATATAGAGGTGGAGCCCCTAGAGGTCATATCTAAATGTGGGAAGAAATTCCTTGTAAGTCAGGTGATTGCTGCCCCAATGATTGTTTCCCCAAAGGTATCGTACTTCTTCGGATGATTGTACCTCACCAAGACACAAGAAAATACAACTTGCAATGATATATATTAGTATGGATCAACAACTTAAGGTTACTGTCCCTAATTTTCAGCAGTAGATGATAGTTTATATCAACAAGTAATACATTCAAATCAGCATGTAAAGCATAAGATCAATCGATAATATTATCAATGAGTATGGTAATCAATTATGACTGAAAAATGGCACTTTGAGGCTAAACAAAGTAAGTTGTTGTAACATGTATTTTCTGCATAAAATTGCAACCTTATGGTTGTAACATTCATTCATTTTTATCAGCAATTTACACCATCAAAATATGCCAACAAGTAGCCCAAAATATGCACCTTAGTTAGTAGAGTTAGTGTGCAAATTTTAGGAGCTAGTCTAAGGTTAGTTTAGGAGTTACAAATGAATTAGTAGTTAGGGTTATGCAGCGCTAATGGTTGTAGGTTAAAGTTTATAAAAGAAATTTAAGTAGTGGGAGAGAGGGGGTGCCCCATTAGGGGAAGACTCTTCTCAATGTGGAAAACCAACTCCAAGCAAGAGATCTTTCAAAAGACACATTCACATTTCCCAAGGCAATGATTTTATATCTCCAATGCAAAAAATAAATGACTAGTGCCTTTACTATTGGGTTAATGGAGTCAAATAAATGAACTAGAGATGCTACTTCCTTGCGGGTGTAAATCATGTTACTTCCCAAGGCAAGTATCTCTAGTTAGGGTTTGAGAATGAGGGGTGTAAATCCTCTTACTTCCTCGAACAAAACCTTGCAACATCAATGAAATTTAAGCAATAAATGATAGAGACAAGAGTAGGGGTGTAACTACTCTTACTTCCCACTTAGATCCTAGCACAACAATCCTTAACTTGAAAAACTGATAGCATACGAGTAAAAGACCATACCTAAATGAAGAAAGATACTAAGATGATCCACCATAAAATCTAGAAAGCATTCATCCAAGGCTAGCGCCTCACTCCTCCATCAACCATTTACAAGAGATAGCCATAAACCAGTCCACAAAAGACAAATATAGCCAAGTGTAGTGAAAATTTCAGATTAAGTCCTCTCACAAGAGGGAGAGTTGTGTTCAAATGAGATCTTATGATCTCTTGTTTATACAAAATGTCACCAAGGTGACTTGTCCACATATTTAGGAGTAAACCACGAGACTATGGGTCAAAAACCATAATCTTTCTCCCTAAACAAAGTAATATTAATCAATTCATTAAAAATTCACTTTTGCACATAAGAAAAACCCTAATTCATATGGATGTCACCCCTTTAGAGGATGTTTTGGAAAAAAGACGAGGTCATTGTTGATGAAGGAGAGTGGAGGGGCTTCCCAAAGACATATATCAAGAAATATGATCATTTCCTTCATGATTCCTTCAAAATTTCCATGTGCCATTGCATGTCACCTCACCACCATGCACTAACCCCCCTAGGTGACGTCATGTTAAAAAAGGAGGCGTTTTTCCCCTCCTGGGAAAATCTTTTGGCATGTGAGGGTTGGGATAGGTCTTCCACATCATCTTCTCGGTCTCCAACACTCTATCTTTCTCATCTGGCATGCGGGCCCTTGGCATCCACCTGTGGGCTTCAAGCGCCATGGAAGCCAAATCTAGGCTTGTTCTTCCAAAATTGTCCACCAACTAGGTCCTGCAAAGACAAATAAGCACGCCCTCCAAGGATCTCATGTCATAACATCTTGATAAGTGAATCCAATCAATTAATGAGCCACCTAAGAATTTGCATCAAAGATCACTATATCAAACGGTTAATTGTTCAAAGACATTATGTGACTTGTCAAGCCTCAATATGAGAGGGTTGATGAGGTGTCTTATTGGGTAGATCTTTCCCTAGGTCAAGGAAAGTTTCCAAGAGATCCCTCTCTAAGCCATGTAAAGTGGGTGAGGTGGTTGGGGTCAAGACTCAATGGCATATGGCTCATGACATACAAGAGGTTGTAGTGTCTCATTCATGGGTTTCTTTGTAGAGGGTGTGTTGTACCTTCGTCCGCAATGCACTTTTTCCAAGCCCATTAATTTCCATTCTTTCATTCTTTCATAATTTTGAGGAAAGGTTGAAGGACACTACCTTGGCGTGGTGTCCAGATAATGGCAATGTCACCCACAAACACCTAGTGGAAATTAGAAGGTTGGCTCATGATGAGACCCCCTTTCTCTTAGCCATACAACTGAGAGTCATTACCCTGGTTTGGTGACCATATGATGGTAATGTCATACCACTATATATTCATGGACATGATAGGTCGGCTTGTGATGAGACCTCATATCCTTCAACTAAAATTTTAAGAATTTTAAATCAAATTTCATTGTGGGTCCCCTTTTACTCAAAGATAAGTGTTTCATTACTTTCTTGGGTGATCCCTGGGTGAAGCATCTAGAAGGTTCATATGTAGGCTTTTATCTTTTACCCAACATCAATCCCTCTATGCCTTTATCCCCTTCTTCCCATAGAATGAGGGACAACCCCTTCTTGGGTCAATACACCCTAAAATCCCAAGAGATAAGGAAAATGGGGGGGAACGGTGATGGAAATTGGTGTGTATGATCAGGAATGGTACAATGGCTCTTCAAGGGAGTTCCTAGTAGCAAACTCATCCCGAAGAAGGACCAATTACTAGGGGAAAATGTCAACTACCAAGGTGAAGCAGGGAAAAAGGCATAATGTCCAAGCATATAGCATGAGATCTAGAGTAATCTAAGATACAACATACTGAGATGGATTAAGTATTGAAATGATGCTCACCATAATATTGACTTGTACCTCATGGAGCAAGGCCCATTGCCTTCCGGAAGCTAGCGGATGTGGTGGATGACATCTGGAAATCTGCGACCTCTGTCGTGGTGAGAAGGGTCTCCATCTGTGTAAAAGGATATTGTCGGTCATGTAGTCTCTCGGTACTCCATATCTACAACCTCAGGGCCTCGAGACATAATCTCCTTAGTTATCCATAAAATGGGGATAACAGGGCCGAGTTGTAAAACTGGTTGGGTTGACGTGTTCTTTCTGGTTGAGCCAACCTAACATAATCTTTGATATCTCCTCATTCCTTTGGATTTACACGGAGTGCTATATATAGCTGGAAAGGTCTCAGAATAAACTTTTCAACCATGTATCCTATGCTCCCATTTGAGCTAGGTATATAGAGTAAAAAGGCCTTCAAAGATAGGGTATCCAAAATGAGTATCAAAAATCCAAAAACAATATTTCCAACAATCTCCATCTTGCAATATTTATCGTGAAAATTGATAGTCTCCCCTTGTCTTTGACATCAATGACAACAATATTTCCAACAATCTCCCTCTTTGTCATTGATGGAAAACCTTAGTCAATTCTATAATACATGTATGTAACTTCTCCCCCTTTGACATCAATGGAAAATGGATGCTCCCCCTGAGCTTGTACTTCCCTTTACTGATGAGATGAGAGGAATATCACTCCCAAATTTTATTTACTTGTCCCATACAACATTTTTCTCCTTTGACTTCATCAAGAATGTATACACTGCTCAGGATTATGTTTGTATTTACCACTAATCTTCCTGATTATGCTTTCCTTATCTCACATCCTTTAGAATGAAATGTGAGGTTTTAACCTTGATCACACATTTGACTGACACTTAGAAGATTGTGTTTCAACCCTTCAACATACAATACATTTTATGTTTTAGTCTTTCCATTATCAATACTAACGGTACCTTTTCCAACTATCCTTGCAAATGCATTATCCCTATTATAACCCTGTATTTCATAGGATCAGGTGGTGACTAAGATTTCTTCCTTCAGAGATGTTATATGGTAAATGATATTCCATCCTGCAAATAATTTCCCAAAATAAGAAGGGGAAAAAAAACAATAGCAAGGTCTGCACAGTCAAAATACACCCTTGGTCGATTAAATTTGGGTTTTAAGCTTTGGGAATTAAAATTAAGGTAAACTACACGTTGATCTCCTCGACCTTTCTGCCTTTAACGGTGGGGGGGGGGGGTCTGGAATAGTGGTTAATCTCCCTCGATTATCTCAACGACGGTAATTATCAGCGCTCAAATTAACGACTCTGAGGCAAGCCCGGATCCCCCCGACCTTTTTTCCTTTAACGGTGTGGGGGGTTTGAAATAGTGGTTAATCTCCCATGCATATCTCAACGACGGTAATTATCAGCACCTAGATCAATGGCTGAGAGTGATTACGGGGGGTGAAGTTGTGCAGGTTTAAATTTTGAAGGGTGGTCCCACAATTTAAACCGTGATTTCCTATATGGAATACGTGGCACCACCAGATGCATTGCAGAACAAAAAGTAGGTTGCCTCAAACCACTTTCTTGCGCCCCCGCAAAATGGAAAATTTCTCTCCCTACTCAACACCTGTCCTCCACTTACCCTCCCACCTGTCACGTCACCTCGCTAACCACTCTCCCTACTATCACCTTCTGTATATACTTCCCCCTCTAACCTCTCTCCACTTGTCCCATCATTCCCAATATCATCCACCTCTCCGCCTATCCCTATCTCTTACACTTCCGCGTTTGCTCACACCATCTCCACTGGATACCTGCTTCCACGTCACCCTATTCATAGCCAATCACTTTTTCCACATGGATGTTGAACGTTGACTATTTCATAACAAGCCCGCACTGAGATGAGTTGTCATCGCCATCACCCACTTTCAACTGTAATTTTTCTCCCGGCGCAGCTGTTCGAAGAGACAGATGGAAAAATTTTGAAGGTGTTAGCACTAGGAATCACCCTTAGATTGCAAAGAGGATAAGCCCAGTACCCATCAGATAATATGTAAAAGTAAATGAGTGTTTAAATGGTCAAATGGATAAGACTCAATATAATAATGTTCTAACTCAGAAATCTGGGCTAGCATGCACAAACAATTGAGGTCTTGATCAACTTCAGTCAGTGAGTGGGAGTAAAAGTGAATAGAAGGAAGACTTTGGTGAGGAAAATGTAAAGGTCTGCTATGGACATCATGTCTTCAAGCAACCTAAGGAAGAAAAACTCAAAAACAAGATCTTCTTGAATTTCAAAGTTTAGAGAACACTAAAGAACATCATAACAGTACTATAATCAAACATTCATCATAATACAACTATAACAATCTCATGTGAATCATTCAATCATGAACACTCCAATATAAAAGGAAATATGATGGAATAAGAGAAACTGACTTATATTAATCAAAAAGTCTCAAGTTAAGTACATAACCAGAGAACCAATATGCTTCATCAAAATATTACAATAAGGGAGCCTAGCTCAACCATTCGAACCCACTAAAGCATTTAGAATGTCTATTTATAAAAAAGAGGGAAGGCCACTGCTAGAGGTCCGAGATGGCCTTCCTCCCATAGGATTCTCTAAATTAGTTATTCAAAACTAACAGTTGTGCTAACAACTATGCTACAAAAAAGGAAAATGTTGGCAACTAATCCAACAAACTCTTAACTGACAATGTCTTCATTGATGCACATCCCTTTCCATGCCAAGTGTCCTGCAGAGGTTGTAAGTTTTCATCATGCTACCACCTATGGTCTTAGCCATTCTCCACATCATCAGCCACCCACAAGAATGATAACTCAAACCCCTTGATTCCAGGTACCAGATGGTGTCGTCATTCAGTAGTGCACTGGGTAGCGAGTTTTTGTAGCGCCTTCACAAAATACTCTGCACATTTCGTAGCACAATCTCCAAAATAGGCCTGCAAAATTGGTAGCGCCTAAGACTATGTATCTCTGTGTGTAATTCATTAGGGTTGAGCCTATGTATCTCTATGTGCAATTCGGTAGCGCCAATACTGAACTAGTCCTGCTGAATTGGTAGCGCCCGTGATCAAAAAAGAATTTGGTAGCACCACTGTAATATTTCACTGTGAATTCGGTAGCGCTATTGTTACACAACTTAGGATATTTGGTAGCATTCATGTGGAATTCGCAGTGACATCACTAAATTCAGTCTTAGGAGATTTGGTAGCACTGTAGGTACCGAATTAGCAGGATATGCTAAATTAGACGATTTCGCAATGCCATAGCACTACAGAATGTCTGTGCTCTTTTTGTATGAGGAGATTAATCTTTTGAAAAGCACAAAAAAGCTTGAGCTGGTAGGTTAGAAGCCTGTAAATTTCTGTATAAGTGGCAAAAAAGAATACATCCTTGATCACTTATTCTTGCAAAAAGAGACCATTCTAAAAAATGGAGCTTACATTCCCCCAATCATTTCATCAACCTGACACTCCTTCTTGTGGAAGGAGTACTTCCTTCTGGCACAACAACATACTATCCTTTTGTAGTGACAAGCTTCTTAACTACAGGTGTGCTTTTCTTCACTATTGGTTTCTCCTTTTCAATGGCAGCTTCAACCAACACATTCAAATTCCTCTGGGCCACTTCATCCTTGAAGTGTTGCAATTCTGCCTTGATTTTTCTATTTTGAGAATGGAAGTCTTTGTTTTTCCTATAGAGGTTCTTGAGTTATTTATGGAGAGGAAGAGTTCTTATAGCTACAAATCTTGCCAAATCAAGAGTGTTGGTGTAATTATCCATGAGCTCTTTCATCTTAATTCTTTCAGATAAACCCTCTGATTTCAAGGGAGCAACCTCCTTCCTAACCTCCTTGAGATGTCTAATCAATCTTTTGAAGGTGTGATTTCTAGGTGGAGTGCTAATGTTGATAATATCAATAGGATTTTTCATGGTTTCACCTTCATCTTTATGTTGTACAGGGGCTCTGTCTACCACCTCCATAGGCTTCTCAATGTATTTACCCTTGTCTCTCTTTTTCTTCATAATAGAAACCTTTGGTAGGACTTGTGCTTCAACAACCTCCTCGAGAGTTGATGATCTTGTGAAAGGTTTCTTGACTTTTGTGCTAGTTGTTAAGGGAGATGGAGAAAAATGCAATTTTCTTCCTTTCTTGGTTGTGGCTTTAGTAGATGAAGGAACCTCTTCTAATTCTGGTGCAGGAGGGGGTGAAAGGTCTATCTATGGAGAGTGATAAGCATCCCTCTCTGTTTCTTCGACTTCCTTGATGACCTCTTGGTATTGAGTAGGGGCCTTTCTCTTTCTTTTCTTGCTTGTTCCTGTTAGAGCATTACTAGTAGATGGAAAAGTAATTTGCGTCTCAGACTGAGGAGTTGAAGTTGTGTCCAACTTCATGTGAGTAGAAACAATGAATTGCTCCCAAGGAATGTTCCTCTTCTTCGATTCTTCCATTACCAACATTCTGATCAATCCAGAATGAAAGACACTAGTAGCCACAGCCTTGGATTTGGCTTGGACTCTGTCAGACATTTTCCCCATGCCGCTCAACAAGTAGAAATGGATATTCATTTCATCTTTTCTAGTAAAATGAAACAGAAGCCTTATATGGTACTGGTATGACATATTCAACCTCCCCTCACATGTGAAGTATCTTTGGATGATCTTCGACATCTTGTCAAAACCTTCAAATATATGACTTCTAGGAACCCCCTTGGACAAGTTGTCAGTCTGATAATATGGCTTAAGGAAATCCTTGGAGAAGGCAGCATTCAAAATCATGGATTTAAACCATCTCTCCCCTGTGTTAGGAATCCCCATGGCTGCTGCAATAGGGGCTTCAGACACCTCAAACTCCAGATCTCCTACCTTAGTCTTAAGGCCATCAAACCTTGAGGGAAATTGCCTTGCCACATTAGGATGTCCCCTCTGCATGTTTTGGCAGAAAGAGAGGCATCCCACCCTTTGAAAAACTTCCCTAACCATTGGCTCTGCCTCAAATAAATGCATGTTTGATGGTTCAGTTCTGACCACAGTGCCTCCCTTGTGAGATTTCTTCTTCTAAGGTGTCTCCATGGGTCAAGATAAGAGGTCAAAGGTTATGGTGCAGTGAAGGCTAGGAGAGAAAATAGAGGCAGACTTCAATGGGAGGATGACAGTGAACAATGGTTTCTTTTTCCTAGGATTCTCCTCTAACTCACATTGCTTGATGGCTTTTGGAAAGAAAGAGATGTAGTTTTCCCTCCCCTTATTGTTTACATATCTCAAAATGAAGAATAACAATATGGGGAAGGAAACCACTGCAATGGTCTTTGAAAACTAGGTTAAAAACACTCCAATCTGAATAGTAGAGGAAGCAGGGGAAATGCAACGTAGTTTCGGCAGCGATTTTGGGTAGCGCAACGCGCACACAAGGAATAAACGTTTGCTTGGGCACTCAACACTCGGGAGCAAGGTGAATGGGTGTCTTGATAACTGAAAACCAAGTTGTAATGATTGCAAGTCTGTGTGAGATAAAATATGGATGGAGAGGGATGAAGGAAGGAGTGATTTTGCAGACACAATTGCTACCAAAACTCCAGGCAACAACTATTACCCGAATTTTCTATGCAGAGGAGGGAAACCATGAAATACTTGCAAGGGTAATTATAACTTGGAGCTTTGAAACTATTTAGGAGATCACAACGACCATCTCAACTTCCAAATCCACCTCAGCAACTGATCCCATAGCGCCACTGCCAACTGGTCTGAACTGGTAGTTTCAACAGAATCGAGTTTTGAACATTCAAAACTTGAAACTGTTAGCAATACTCATTAAAACCAAATCTTCAAAAGCATCTTTTAACAAACCATGGTGTTGAAAACTAGGTAGAACATGACCTCAGCGCTATGATGACGAATCGTGGCAAAGAATGAAGGGCAAGTAGTGTGCTACGGAAACTCCTAGTGAGTTGGCGGCGCTCTTTTTCAAAAAGATGATTTGACCATTTTAATAGGACATAGGGACAACATGGCAAGAAAAAGGTATGAGTGTAAAAGGTGACATGTCAAGTCATGTAGGTTGTGGGATGAGTTAGGCTTGGTGTCAAGTCCTGAGGTGAGTCAAAACACAAGCTAATAAAATGAACCTAGGCCAAAAATCTATGTGAGGGTAAAAAATGATCAAACACTCAAGCCCTCATTTATTCAAGGTAACCCAAGTAAGTCACACTTAAAAAAATAAAACAAAATTTTAAATGTAAAGGCTTAAAAAAACTCAAAACTAAGGGCTAAAAGACCCAAGGCAACTTAGTGTGATAACATTGGCTCCACAGGGGATGGCATGCTCCCTGTGGGCTGCCAAGAACAAGTAGTTTCAGTGCCTTATCCAAGGGCTATGGGGTCACTTATTCAATTAAAAATAAAACAAAAATGATATTTACAATGGCATGGAAACCCACTCATGGCTTAAGCAAAATACTTTTTTAGAAAATGCCCATTTACAGGGCCACCAAAAACTTCGAAATCCTCCAAATTCTGCAACTTATAAGTGTTATTTGAAAATACCTCAGAAATTTTGAAGGGACCAATCCACAAGGCCTCAAATTTACTATGCTTCCCTTTGTCTTGCTTGGGTCACTTGAGCACTAGATATCCCAGCTGTAAATCTTCTTTGCTTACCTTCTTGTCGAAGGCTTGCTTGATATTCTGTTGATGGTTATGTGCTTTGTCCAATAGTTGCCCCCTAGTTTGTTGCACTTCTACCCGTTGTTGTATTCTTATGATCATATCATTAGGTTCTCCTTGGTAGTCTTGGAAGAATTTTTCCATAGGCAAGGCAAGCTAAGAAGGAAAGATGGCCTCAACTCCATACACAAGCTGGAAAGGAGAGACACCAAGAGATCTCTTTGTTGTCACTCTATCAACCCACAAAGCAAATTTAAGTTTTGAATCCCATGCTTTCTTGTTGTCTTCTAATAGTCTTTTGATGATCTTTATAAGGCCCTTGTTAGAGGACTCTGCCAGTCATTAAATCATATGATGCAGAAGAGAACATTTCAACTCAATGACATTTAGACTGGTTTAATGATTTTGTGGACCTTGAGGAGGTAGATGATGAAGATTTTAAAGTGAGATTATTTGCACAGAGTCTCTCATGTGAGGTAAGAAAATGGTTCAAGGCTCTTCCAACAACAATCATTCCTAATTTTGCAGCTTTTGAAACAACCTTTCTCGCAAGATGGGGAGACAAGAAAAATCCTCTACAATAATTGACTCAATATAATAATTTGAAAAGAACACCCAGTGAGACAGTTCAGGAGTTTTCAACCATATTCATGAGGGTTTATAATTCAATTCCTGCTGAAGTAAATCCCCCTCCTGGAGCTTCACAACTTCGTTATGTCGATTCCTTTGATAGAGATTTTTCCTTCCTGCCGAGGGAAAGGAGATCTACTACATTAGATGACATGATGAATGATGCAATTGAAGTAGAAGTAAATTTGATGGCATCGGGTAAGATTAAATTACAATCCTGGAACTGACATGAAAAAGGCTCAAGGAGAAGCACAACCCTCAACTTCCTAGTCATCAGATGAAAAATTTGATCTAATGGTAAAAAATATGGAAAAGTTGGCGGAAAAGATGTCCTTAGAAAGCAAGCCTACCATCAGAGATCAAGTTGAACTTCAACACAAGAATCATAATTTCAGGAGGTTATCAGTTACATAGACCAAACAAAGAGACCAAAGGAATCAAGGTGATCAACCAACTAAAACCCCTTTCCAAAATAACTATGTTGATGAATTTGAGGAATCACTTGAAGATAACATACATTATTGTGATGATGTTGAAACAGATGTATTCCTAACTAAAGAAGAACATGATAAATTTATTGAAGAAAATGATAATTTTATGCAGGAAAGAAATGATATGTTATTGATGGAAACATAAGAGTATGAGAAGGGGTATCAAAATGCTATCATGCAGTTTCAGAAGCAATATAATCTCAGAAATAAAAAGGTGCTTGCAAACCCTCAAAAGGGGAATCCTACAAAAGAGCCTCAAGCTAATTTATCCTCTTCAAGTTAGCCTAAGAAATATAGTTCTACAAAGGATGCACTGGAGAAAGGAAAACAGAAAGAGGAGCCCCCAAAGAAGGTCCCAGAGACAAAAAGGGATGCAATCATCAAAGAGGTAGAGAAAACTCAGTCTTCTTTTAGTTTTGAAAGTGAGATGGCAAAGATAAAAATTTCCATACCTTTCAATGATTTGATCAGAAATGTTGAATATAGAAGCCAAATCATCAAAATGTTGAAAATGGAAGAAGCATCTGATACTTTGAATGTGCAAGATGATCACCCTGCAATCTTGTTTGGTCCTCGGGTGGAAGAATGTGGTGATGATGGTGATGTGCCTCGATTTTATGTCAGCCTTAAATTTCATGATATGAATTTACACAATGAAATTCTAGATTCAGGAGCATCTCATAATTTGATGCCAAAGGTGATCATGGATGAACTAGGTCTGGACATCACTAGACCTTATAAATATTTGTTCTCTTTTGATTCAAGGAGGGTAAAGTGTTTAGGATTAATCAAAGACCTAGTTGTGTCTTTATCTCAAATCCCATCAAAGAATTTGGTCATGGATGTAGTAGTTGCTAACATCCCTCCAAATTTTGGCATGGTGTTATCAAGGTCATGGGCTGCTAAATTGAAGGGTAATTTACAGATGGATATGTCTTATGCAACTATACCAGTTTTGGGACAGGAAAGGAGGCTATATAAGGAAGTATTGTTGAAATACATGGTGAGTAGCAAAGGCAAATCCAATAATCATCCTATTTATTATGTTGACACTGAGGTTGGTTCTTAAATCTTTTATAATGACCCGTGCTTTGAAGAAGAGGATCCAAATGCTCTCAAAATTCCAGAGAAAAATGATAAAGATCAACAAGCAGGAAAAATTTCAGATCAACAAAATAACGAGGAAGAAGAAATGTGGAATATGAATTTTTTTGGAGCTATTAGTAAAGGGGGAGCTAGAGCAGGTGTTTGGATTATCCCTCCAAAATCAGGTTCAAAACTTTGCTCTTATAAATTTTCTTTTGACTGTACAAATAATATGGTTGAGTATGAGGCTTTGATCTTGGGGTTGAATACATTGAAAGATTTTGGGGGCAAAAAGAATAGTTGTACATGGAGATTTTGAGCTTGTGATTAATCAGGTTAAGGGAATCTATCAATCTAAACATCCTAGGATGAGGGCATACATAAATATAGTTCTTGATGTGCTTGAAAGTTTCATAGAATATATCCTTTCAGTGATTCCAAGGGGACAAAATTTGATTGTTGTTGCATTAGCTACTTCATCTTTTGTTTTCAAGATTGACATCTTTCCTAACAAAAAATATGAGATCGAAGTCAAGCATAGACCAATAGTACCTGATAATATCAAGTATTGGAAGGTTTTTGAGGATGATAAACAAGTGGTAAGGTTTCTCCAAATGACTGATGAGTTTTCCAACACAAATATTGACGAGGAAAATTTCTTTGCTCAGTAAGAAGATGTAGACATGTCTCCAAATGTAGATAGTTTCCTAAATCATATTGCTAGTAGAGACATTGTTCAACTCAAAAATAATGTCATCCCTAAGGGTTTGGTTCCACTAGAAAATCTCTTTGACAATAATGATATGGCAAGGAATCCCAAAGTCACTCCAAATGATGAAGGAATAGAGGATTGTAATATTGGAACTAAGGAAAAACCTAAGATCATCAAACTGTCCAAGACACTCATCCCATAAATCAAGGAGATATATATCAGCTTAATGAAGGAGTTTCTAGATGTTTTTGCTTGGAGCTATGAAGATTTGAAAGTTTATGACACAAATATTATTCAACATGTCATTCTAATTAGAGATGACCAAAAACCATTTAAACAGAAATTGAGAAGGATTAATCCTTTGCTGCTGCCACTCATTGAGCAAGAGGTAAGAAAATTGTTTGATGCCAAGATCATAGTATCTTTTAGATTCTCTAAATGGATGGCCAACTTAGTTCCTGTTAGAAAAAAAAGTGGTGAAATTAGGTTGTGTGTGGATTTTCGAAATCTAAACAGTGTTTCTCTCAAAGATAACTATCCTCTTCCCAAGATGGACTACATTTTGCAGAAAGTGGTTGTCTCACATAAAATGTCAATGCTAGATGGTTTTTCTGGATACAACCAAATCATGGTGCACCTTGATGATCAAGAGAAGACAACCTTCACGACACCCTGGGGCACATTCATGTATGCCAAAATTCCATTTGGGCTTATGAATGTAGGGGCAACCTTCCAAAGAGCTATGGATATAGCTTTTGGTGATGAAGTTCATTGTGATTTATTTAGATGATATTACTTTTTTTTTCAAATTCCGATGATGAGCATTTGCAACATTTGAAATGGGTTTATGAGAAGTGTAGGAGATTTGGCATTTCATTAAATCCTAAAAAAACCAACTTTGGAATGCAAGAGGGAAAGTTGCTTGGTCATATCATCTCAAAAGAAGGAATAAAGATAGATCCCAACAGGGCAGCGGCAATTCTGAAAATTGATATCCATAGGAGCAAAAAAGAGGTACAGTCCTTTCTTGGAAGGGTAAACTTTCCGAGGAGGTTTACTTCCAATCTGTCATAAATCATAAATTTCATTACCAACATGTTGAGGAAAGGAAGTGAGATAAAATGGACTCCAAAATCTAGAAAATCCTTTGAGGATATAAAGGTAGCATTGACCAAGGCACCAATATTAGTCGGTCCAAACTATGCAAAGGACTTCATTTTGTTTTCTTTTGCATCAGAACACGGCATTGCTAGGGTCTTGTTGCATAAGAATGAACAGAATTTTGAAAGGCCCATAGCCTACTACAACATAACTTTCAGAGATTCACCATTAAAGTACAACATCATGGAGAAGCAAGAATATGCATTAGTAAAAGCCCTGAAAGAATTTAGAATTTACATTTTGCATTCTCATGTTGTTGCTTTTGTGCCCAGTAACGTTGTGAAAGATATTCTAACCTAGTCTAGTCCTGAAGGATGAAGAGGTAAATGGATAGCAATTTTGTTGGAATACGATTTGGAGATAAATCCTACAAAGATAATCAAAGGCCAAGGGCTTGCCAAACTAATGACACAATCAAATTATGATGTCTTGGGGATAAATTTTATTGCAGATCTCTCAACAAATTCAAAGGAAGAATCAACACCACAAGTATCACAAAAGTTCCTTGAATCTCCATGGTATGTTGACATCATATATGTGTTGAAAAATTTGCAAGCTCCTCTTGAACTAAGTAAAACCAAAGCTATGTTTTTTAAATTAAAAGTAGCCAAATTTTGTATACTTGATGGTTCTCTGTATTGGAAGGATCCAAGGGGGATTTTGTTATGTTGCTTGTTAGAAGATGAGGTAAAACAAGCTATCAAACAATTTCATAAGGGTGACCGTGGAGGGCACCATTATTGGAAAACCACAATGCATAAGATACTAAGAGCAGGGTTTTATTGGCCTATCATTTTCTATGATGTATACAAGGAGGTGTCCATTTGTCATGAATGTCAATTTTTTATGGAAAAAGAAAATTGTTTCCCTTACCTTTAAAACCAATTTTCGTTGAAGCACCGTTTAGGCAAAGGGCCCTTGATTTTATAGGAGAGATTCATACATCATCTTCATCTCAACATAAATGGATATTGACAACTATAGACTATTTAACTAAATGGATTGAAGCAATACCAACAAGGCAATCTATTGATGTTGTCATTATCCAATTTTTGGAAAGTAACATTTTGTCTAGGTTTGGCTGCCCAGTAAAAATAATAATTGATAATGCAGCAGCATTCAAGTCTAAGAGGATGGAAAATTTTTGCAATGATTACAATATAACTCTTGGTCATTCCATAGCCTATTACCCACAGGATAACGAATTAATTGAGTCATCCAACAAGATTCTGACAAAAATTATCAAAAAACTGCTACAGGAAAACAAAAAGGATTGGCACAAGAAGCTCATATATGCACTATGGGCTGATAAGATTGCTATAAAGTGATCTATTGCCACATCACCTTTTCAGATAGTGTATGGTACAGATGCAGTTTTCCCTGCCTCCTTAGGGCTTCCAGTTATGAAATTTCTACAAGAACATGAGGCTTAGCCAAATGATATTCAAAAAAGGATTAATCAACTGATTCATGTACAACAAATGAGAGAGGAAGTATACAACAACACACAATTGCATCAGGATAAAATGAAAAAAGTGTTTGATAAGAGGACAAAGGTTGATGATTTTAAGGTAGATGATATAGTGCTGAAATGGGGTGCAAGAAATGAAGATAAAGGGAAGCATGGAAAGTTTGATCACCTCTAACTAAGACCATTTAGAATTGTAGCTTATCATGGAAGCAATTCTTATCTGCTACAAGAAATCAATGGAGATCTCATTGGTGGAGGGCTTGTGAATCGAAGGTTTCTCAAACACTACATTATTTAAAGCATTTTGATCTTTCATTTCATTGTAAATAACCATTTTATTTTCAGATGTAGGAGTTGAGGGCATCATTCAACATAAATTGAAGCCTGAGGTGAAGGCCCTAAGGTTCTGATGAATGTTGCTAGTGTATGTCAAGTTTGTAAAAAGTCTGTCAGCCCACTTTTTTAAAGTTAGAGTCGGTTTTGAGTTAATATCCAACAGTAAATAAAGCCCAATACTCAGACACATGATCTATTGTTCTTTGTTGCTTCACAGGGAGGACAACATCCCCATTAGAGCCAATGTTAGTATCCTGATTTTCAAGGTAGGGTCATAGGTGTGTTAAGAGTTTGCAAAGTCATGCCTTGGTTTTGACAAGACCAATGCATGCCTATTTTGAGTCATTAAGTGTGTGATAGTTAATCACAAGTCTAAGGTTGTTGCCATAAGTTTTGATAGGATATTGCATAAAAGAGTCAAGTCATAAATCAAAGGTCTAGGGGAAGTGTTTTCAAATGGTATCATGGATCATAATGACATGTTATGAGAAATATGGAGCCATCATAAGTCATCATGTTGTATGTACTAATTTTCCAAAGTGGTTTTGATATTTGGCTTGTAAAGCATCACACGCTGGGTAAATTCGTTGTGAAAATATTGGCGCTACCCAAATTGTCAAATCATTTCAAAGGTCCAATCAAGCTTTCAAAATCGGGTTTGCTTGACATATGAAATTCCTTTTCCCTCCCCTTTTCCATGCAAAGGCTCTTTTTCATCAGATACACTCCTCTCCCATAGTAGATTTCAAAAAACTTGCATGCTACGCAAGCTATGTTCAGCACGCTACGCAAAACCTGTCCTATCCACTACACAAGCTCTATTTCAATCACTACACAAGCTATGTTCATTGTGCTACACATCACCTGTCCTGCACTATTTGCATACTAAGGAGGTCTTGTTTCCTATCAGATAATTTTTTGAGTTAATATGACCTTGGCATGTTCCTTTGATCCCATTTATTGTAAACACTAGCTTTGCTTCTCACTATATAAAGTCCCTTGTCTTAACCCTAACCATCAACCCCTTTTTCCTCCATAGTCACAGCATATATCTGCAAGATGGAAACTCAAGGGAAGAAGAATTATAATAAGGGAGGGAGCGTTTTGAGAATCGATCCACAAAACTTGAAATTAGTGAACTATGATCCAACAATTAGGGTTTCTTTTGAACAAGTCGGATGCATGAGATTTTGTGAGAAGATTTAGGGCTATAACATGTAGATGATAAAGGATTTTTCCCTCAACTTCAATGCCATCTAGACAAAGGTTTTTTATCTTACTTTCTAAGTGTCAGAGGAAACAATAGTTGTTGCAACTGAAATTCCAGCTCAAGGGGAGAAATGTTTCAAAGGTATGCCCCTTGATTCCATCTTCTACACTGATTTCTTGAAGCCTAAGTATAAAAAGAACATTTTTGGTACTACCATTCCAAGAGAGTGCATATTGGAACACTATGAAAAGCTATTGAGAGTAATTCAAAGATATTTCACCTGTGAGGGCAGTTTTGATAGGGTATATCAGTACCATATCAGGATTTTAATGCATTTCACAGGAAAAAACCCTTTAAATTTACCTTTCTACCTATACAAAATCCTAGGTAAAATGTCAGACAGAGTGCGGGCTAAAGATGACCAGGTTAAAACCAATATGTTCCATTTATCTTTAGTGAAATTGTTGGTGTTGGAAGAACTTAAGAAGTTGAACAAGGATTGGGATTCTTTCCTAGCTTCAGCAAGGATTTCTTTAGACCCCAAAGGAGATACTCCCCTATATGATGAAAAAAAATCTCCTTTAGTCCCTGAGGAGTCTAAAAGAAGGGAGAAAAGGTTTGCAGAATAAGGTCGTGAGAAAGGAAAAGAAGTAGAAGGTGCTTCACCAAGCCAACAAGCTAAGAAGAAAGGCAGAAAATTACACTTTGCAGATAAGGTTGTTGAAACACCAAAACTTAGCAATCCAATTACAAGACCAAAAACCAAAAGATTGCCTGCCCTGCACACACAATCTGTTGAACATACAACTCAAGGTATTGGTAAAGATCAGTTTCAGTCAGGTGAAAAAGATGAAATAATTGGAGAATTGCAAGAACAACTTAAGAAATCTCATCATGCCATGGCATAATTCCATTATGAAAACATGGAGATGAAGAAGAAACTTACTGAAAGGGTTTCTACAGTTCAACACCAAAAGAGGTATCAGTGTCAAAGACAGAATCAACACCAACAGTTCCACAAAGTTCTAAGGGAAAAGGTAAAGAGAGAGTAGTTGAGCAGAGTCCTAAAACTATAAAGCTTCCCAAACCTACGGTTCCTCTAACAAGATCTTCAACTAGAAAGTTGATTTTAGAACAAAAGCCTACATAATAAACTCATGCATAGGACCAGTCCATAGAAATTGAAAATATCCATACCTCACCTGGAGAAGGTGAGATAAATGTCAAAATTCTCAACAAATAATTAAGAGAAGCACGGGATTTGATTATTCAACTCAGGGAAGAGAATAGAACAACAAAGCAATACTTTGATAAACACCTTCATGAGTGTGGATAAACCATCTCCAATGCCTATGCAGCTATTTCCAACGCTCATTCAAAGTTAATAAGAAATGCACTTTTGTATAGGCAAGTGGAAAATTTGAAAAGATAGAATTTGTCATTGAGGAAAGCAAATAGGACTCTAAAACTAAGGACGAAAGTTGATGATGAAGCCAGTGGAAAGTTAGACCTACTTGCAGAGGTGGTTGAAATATAGATTCAATGATTTCACAGTTTTGTCTTTTTTATCAATGAAGGGCTAATATGTTTTAAGTTTTTGTCTGGAAAAGAATGTTGCACAGAACTTGCGTAGCAATCTCACGCTACGTAAGTGTTGTAAGTTCACATTTGATGAAGAAATGATGGGTAATGTTTGATGGGTGATACAATGATCAGTTTTAGCCTCCAGAGACTTTGTAGTTACCACCTATGTGAAGATAACTGGAGATAACTATTCATCGTGTCTCGCTACGCAATTGTTGTAGCTTACAATTACACAATGAGTTGTAGCAGATTGCTAGGCAAACGTGTCAGGGAGCCTAGTCAACATTCAAATCAGCCTCAGATTCATCTCCAACTATAACAAATGACTCACATCAGTATTGAAGTTCGAAAGTATGTTGAAGAATATTTGTTTTCGAGATATTGTTATGTATTTAATATGGTCAAAGCGAACTTCTATTTTTAGCAAGTAGTTTGGAGTTTGTTCCTATTTTAATGTAATCAAATCCAAAATTGAAGGAGAGTGGTTGAAGATCGACTTCTCTAGCTTAGGGATGGATTTGTCCTTTATATTGGATGATTTTGAATGTACAAGGGGTTGGCATAAGTGTAGAGGACATTTTGTCTTGAACTTTTTGTAATTTTTTTGGAGTTAAATGAAATATTAGTGTAGAAGTACAATGTTATTCATACCAAGGATTTTTGTGGTGGTGATCTGAAGTGTATTTTTATCTCTCATGTATGTACCTCCGTTATTTTCTCATTTCATCTGCAACCTTTATATACTTAAATTGGAAAGTTAATGGTCTGGAATTCATCTGATATTGATGCTTTAGATTCAAGCAATTTAAGTACTGTTATTTCTTCTTAACTCAATCAGAATTCATCCCAGTTGGTGCTCTGAATGTAGTTAATTGTTTTCTTTTTCTTCCATTATACAACAACAATATTTCAAACTGAAAGATTATCACCTATCTAGCCTTTGCTTCCTTGATAATTCTACCCACCAGTCACTAATAGTTCCATTTGCTTCAAAGTTGAATCTATTGCCCAACAGATTCATTTTCCTTCATGCCATCAAACTTTATAAATCTCTTCATTCAATCAAGATATAGCCATTGATACTTAAGATAAAACTTATCTTTCAGAGACCAAGTGACAAGAGAGATCCCTCTTTGAACTGAAAGGGCTAGTTTCAGTTCTAAAGTTGTTTTGTGGTTACCTATGTGATTTGCTTCATCAACCAAGCAATTTACATAGTGCTAACATGTTGCAAAATAGATAAAATACAAAGGCATGAGAGGATACATGAGAGTCAATGAGAGATTGACCACATGTTTCATAAAGATAGCTTGGGTGAAGATGAATCATTACAAAAGAAGAGGATGAATCTCAAGTTGGAACTGAAAAGGGAAGAAGATGAAAATTAAAGGGCACGAGGAGATCGTTTGGAAGCTAAAGATGAAAATTTTCCTGAAGGTAAATAAATACAACATCATGAAGGAAAGAAGGGGAAATTGCATAGAGAATAGAAGAGGAGGAGATGATCTCAAGAAGGAAGTGACATAGGTAATGGTTGAGGTGCCATGGCCTCTATCCCGACAACCCAATGAACTTTGTAAGCTCATATGTGGCCATGGAGCCATTGCATTTTATTCTCTAGACAAATGAATAAAATAGTTTAGGTTTCCAGATTAAATCCCTATGCATATGTGTGGACGAGTCTCTCAGATTATATTGTTGTGTTATTTGTATGTATGGATGTAAATTAAATTCTATTACTTGGATGATTAAGGACATATGTGTCGGATGTCTATTCCCGTGGAGAATAGTTCTCTCGTGATTCTATCATGCGTGTGTGGTCTATGGTGATCGTGCTTTGGATTTATGATCCTCTACAGGTGGGTGTGACTAAATGGTTTAATATGTTGTGTAATTCTAACATATTTGCATTATTGTAGATATATTTCTATTGAGATCTCATTATATGATTTTAGTGAGGATAAGCGTTGTTGTTTGAATATAAATCTGAGCGTAGAGATTTCCTAGAGCACAAAAGTGTGTCTGCATCACATAGATATGAGAAGTATACATGTGAGAGAGGATATTTCCTGGGTTTATGAACTAATCATTGATTGCAGGATTGAGAGGCATAAATTGTAGGGTGATGCAACCAAGAAGAATGTGTAGAGATGTTGCCAAGTATATAACTATTTTGGGCAAGCACTGTAATAAGTTGCAACTCTCATGCTGCATATTGAAAAATATAGAGTAGATGGGTTAGTGCATACTTATGTTCTATGGTGTCCATTTATTGGTGCTATAGAAGAGCGGATGGTAGGGATGCACAACTCCATTGGTTTTAACATTCTATATTTGATAAATCTATGTGGTTCTATCATCTAGTAGAAGTTTTATAGTGTCTATGCTCCTAGTTTTGTGCAGGAGACGATTTTTATTGTGAATTTACTTTGGCAAGTAGGACGGGTGGATCCTCTTGCATCAGTGTGATTGTTTTATTAACCTCTAGAGGTTTTTTTATTAACCTCTAGATAAATCATGTATTGGTTTGTGCCTTTTTTTTTTCTTTATTATTTTTTTAATATAATTAGTACCCCCTCTCCATAAATGTTTTTTACAAACCAAATGCATTGTTACATTGTCACACAGTTTCATAAATCACTTACAACATTTTTTTTATCCTACATGCTTTGATGATGAGTGAAAGATTCAAGTTAACGTAAATTTTTTGCATGTTGTTAAAAACCAAAAACCCATTAACAACATGTCCAATTGCAAAAGCCTCCATTTCAAATGAAAAAAATGTATGCATATATAAACCTACGTGATAAAATTTGCTAACATGACCCAACATTAGTCGCCTAAGCTATGGTCTAGCAGTAAATCATTGGGAGTTTTCTATCATTGGTCCAAGTTCAATTATTAGAGGGAGGGTGTCTTTGGCATCTAAACATATGAATCCTTAGAGTGACATGTCCTAGGAGTGATAATCCATTAAATCCAAATCTCGAAACCAAATCTTCATAGATATGACTAGAATCTGGTAGTGGGATAGGGAGATATACGTGGAACTAAGTCCCCAAATACAACCAAAAAATAAGGGGTGATATTGTAAAAAAACAAAACAAACAACGTAATCAAATACTATATTGAAAACCATCACAATTAAATGAAATATTTGAATGGAAAATGATGAAGTCACAAGTGTTGAGGGCCAAAACACAACTAGGATTCCATAGGAACCATCATACCAATGATCATATCTTTACTTTGACTTCCATCATTGAGTAGGCTATGGAAAAAAAGTGTAAAGAATAATATTGCTTAGTGGCCTTTCACAAGGCATTTAACATAGTCCCTTGACACCTGTTAGCTGACATTCTTAAGGCGGTCTTGCACCCTTGAAGGTCTTTCTTGTGATGACACTTTTATGAGAACATTGTTGGAAAAGTACATATGAGGAGTAGTTAAACATAGAAGGTCCAAAGAATTATAAGAGTTAAAAAAGGTTGCCCACTCTCTAGTTCACTTTATGGACTCTATATTGATGAGCTAGAAGAAATCATATTAGATTCATTGGGTACCTTAGATGGTTGCCTACTCTTTGGAGTCTCCATTATTATTCTACTATTTGTAGATGACATTATCCTCATGTCTCGCTCAGTGAGGGGCCTCTAGAGACAACTTGACATCCTAACCTCCTTTCGCGACACTCATCAACTTTAGTTTAGTCTTAGGAAAACATCCCTATTAAGGAGGCGAGTAATGTGATTCTTACTCATAGAGGTGAGAGAGTTGACGTAGTATTTTCATATGTATATTTGGAGATCCTCTTCTCCAAACCACATTTTATCTTGACTCCAATAATAGAGGATAAAATGGGTAAGGGATATGCGACTCTCACCACTCTTGAAAAGTAATGTTTTCAACTTCAGTTTTAGGATATGCGATCGAAGATCCGACTCTTAACTCATTAGTCACGCCTACCCTCTTATATGGGTGGGAGGTTTGGGGGCCATACGTTTGGGGAGTAAACCAAATCAAGATAAGGAGAGTGATTGTTACAGTGTTATCCAAACATCTTCATGCCAAGATGTGTTAGGAACCAAATATCAATATAGCATAGAAAAACCTCAAAATAAGTACTCAACGGCTTGAAAAAGAGAGAAATTCAGATAATAAGCCTCTTCGAGGGGACAACCTCCTTATGCCCACATAAATGTTCAATTACAAGATGATTCCAAATGAAAATATCTCCTTGGTATATATAGGAGACTAGGAGGTATAATTACAACTAATGGACTAAAGTCGACATAAATAAAATAACATTACTAATGTAATATGCCCCAATTAAGGGGTAATGAGCCACTATTTAGGGCTTAACATGTCCCTCCCCTTGAGACAAGTGTTGTCTGCAACGCTTGAGTAACTATGGATTCTTCTGTATAAAAGACTCATCTTCCCAAGTGGAATCTTTAGCCGATAGTTTCCTCCATTTAATGAGATACTTTGAAATGGATCTATTCCCTAGCTGGCGTATTCTTCTGTCAGTGATGGCTTCAGGCTCCAATATGATTTTTCCTTCTTCATCAAGTTCTGGAAATATAGTTTGAACTGGGATCTTGTCACCTATAACCTTCTTTAAGCATGAAACATGGAAAATTGGGTGTACTCGTGAAGATGCAGGCAACTCCAATTTGTATGCAATAGTACCAATCTTTTGCAACACCTTATAAGGGCCATAGTACTTTGGTGATAATTTATTATCCTTCTTGGCTTGCTTGAGGGACATCTGTTTGTATGGTT
>ML785458.1:1614792-1634344 GCA_009831015.1 Picea engelmannii
AAAGAGAGAAATTCAGATAATAAGCCTCTTTGAGGGGGCAACCTCCTTATGCCCACATAAATGTTCAATTACAAGATGATTCCAAATGAAAATGTCTCCTTGGTATATATAGGAGACTAGGAGGTATAATTACAACTAATGGAATAAAGCCGACACAAATAAAATAACATTACTAATGTAATATGCCCCAATTAAGGGGTAATGAGCCACTATTTGGTTCTTAACAAGATGTCAATGCATCATGATATCATTCTTACATAATTTGGCACAACCTCACTCATTGTCTTAGTGATCTTTCATGTGGTGACAATGACACACATGATCAGATAGATGGGAAATTCATAGAGTATTCTTCTAATATATCCATATCTTTCTCTCAAATGTTCTATGTAGAGCATGGAATTGATTTAGGTTGGAACGTGAGAGCCTCTTCCTTGCTTCACCTTATTGACTTGGACAATGATATGCCAACCCCACATAGCTCTTTAGTGGATGCTCTCGATCTCTCCAAGCAAGAAATACACTAAGGTATCCGTTCTAATAGTTATAGGGCCTATCTTTGATACATCCACATGGTTTGCACCTAAATAATTGCTTTCTCCCAAACTTCAATAGTACTCAAACTTGTATCCCAAATGCAGTCATGGCATCATTTAGCTCCTGGGTACACAAGAGTCTAGTTACCTTGCAACCTAAGGGTCCCTCTCTCTTATCTTAGAGTTTTCTTCAACTAGCTTTGTAATGTGATAGATCACTATATTCCTCAAGAGTGCCATGTTTTCTAGATATGCTCCTTAGAGCTTGAGACTAAGGACCACTATATATTCCAATACTCTCCCTACTATGAGATTAGAGGATGGTTCTTTTGTCTCTTCACAGATTCACTTAATTCTTTCTAGACACTCATGGCTTATGAGGACCAAAGATGCTTAACCTTCTTCCTCTGGGAGATGTTCAACCTTCATCAACAACTTACCAGAGGCTAGTTCTCCAAGCCCACATGCATTAGGTTGATTACCTCTTACTTCCAACCATCTAACACTAGTAAGAAGAGGCCCCATGGTCAACTTCCAAGCTCACATGATAGACATGTGAGGTGTTGTAGACCTAATCATTGCCATGGCCTCAAACTCATCAAGCATTTCGTTACAACCTTGAATGTTATAAGTGCTTCTCTAGAGCAACATGTCTTGGCTGAGGAGCCTTCTTCTTCTCATTTTACTAGCTCCTCTTGGTAATTTTCTTCTTTGTTATCCTTCCTTTAGTTTTTTTTTCCATTGGGATATGCTTTTACCTTCCCTTTACTGTTTTTACATAGTGTATCCCTTGCAATACCATGAACCAACTTTAACCTTTAATGGAAATTAATATCTAAATTAAATTAAATAAATAATTTATTGATGATAAGACAAATAAGCTATATATTTATAATAAATTGTTGGCTAAAAGCGTAGGACCCATTACTATATTGAAAAACACAATAGTTCAAATGAAAGTTTCAAAGGGAAATGATGAAATCTAAATGCCATAAATATGCAATCTTTTTATAATAGATTATTGGCAAAGAAATATTTTTCTTTTATCGAAGGTTTAATGCATTCAATCCTTCCATATCATCCATTGCATGTGGATATTTTAAAAATAAAATATATTAATTATTTTATTTTGTGTTTATGTTTTTAAATTGTCGTTTGATTTTATAGTAAAACCTAAAACTACTTCTAATTGACTAATAACTTGTTTTCCTCGGATGTAAGGAAACATGTTAACAACCCAAGACTCAAAGGCATCTAGCAAGAATGGAAGTCTACCCCCTTATATACCACCAACAAACATTTCGAGCGGCGTGGTTATCCTTAAATAATGACGACCGATCAACCTGCATTCATGAATATAAACCAGTGATCGTTGTCCTCACTATTAGTTGACAACTGAGTTATGATAGGTTTTGCTTCCTTTGAAAATATTCATGTTTTTCTGGAGTTGGGTCAACTTTGTAAAACAAATTATTTTTGAGATTTTTAAGTAGAACTTGAAATGTTCGAGATGCATTCAAATTTGAATATAAGTTAATTTTAGCAATTTTTTTAATCGATTTAATATTAATTCCCAACTAATCATTAACAATAACAACTTTTTTATTTTTTAAAGAGAATAGAAAATTGTGTTTAGATTTGTAATATATATATATATATATATATATTTCTAGGTAACTTATTACAAGGGAAATATCCCGAGCACTTCCCCTCATTCCAAGGGAGGATAGTACCCATGGTAAAACCTAGATTCTTTAGGGCACAAGGCTAGTTCAAAAACTCATGAATATACCATTATCTTATGAACAATTGAATCACAAAGAGCAACATGTCACAAAGTGAGATTTGAACCCACGTGGGAAGGGTTCATTTTTTCATCGCAAGCACTCGATCTGCACCTAATTGACATTTAGATTGGTAATATATGATGATGAAGATGATGGTGTCATTTAAGGTCCTTTAGACCATAGTGATCTATAATATCTAGACACACGAGAGTGAAAAAATACTAAGAAATTAAAATCTTAAAATTACTTATTTATAGTGATTTTGATGTAAGTTTAAATCTAGAATAAAATCTCGAGGTTTAGTTTGGTCGTTTGATCTAGGTGGATATCGGTGGCCACCCACCTGTTCCAACTGGCTCCTCTTTTTAGTTTTTAGTGCATCACATGCTTTTGTACTTCCTTGTAATTGTGGGTTCTACACTTCTGGGGTTGTCTGAAGCCCTACACATCTTCCATGTGGATATTGGTGGCCTCCCACCTAATCCAACTGGATTATTTTGTATGTTTTCATGTCAGCACATCTTGCAGTACTTCCAGTGCCATTTTGGGGCACTAAACAATGTTTTTTTTGGCTTGCCACAGTCAAATTGTAGACAGAGTCAGAGTTTGACAACGTAATGCGTAGTTCTCGAAAATACCTTTCCAACGGGCTATCACGCGCCTAAAACATAGATCATATGCAAAAGTTACAATTCCAGGAATTTAATGTACTAACTTACTCAAACGGGGCCCACATGACTTTTGGCGTTTCATCTCCTAGGGTTAGGTTTTTGGATGTCTAGGGTTTTGGCATTCATGTTTATCATAAAAAGGCCTTCAGAGCCTAATTGTAATCATCTTCTTACGAATGAGCGTAGTCATCACATCTCTTCTCAGAGATAAAGCTGCCACCATTCTAGCGAGTCTTGCACTCTGTATTTTTACAGTCTCTTTACAATTATTTCATTAATGGAAATCAAGTATTCTTGTATTTCTCTGTTTTTGGCAATTTTCATGAGTAATTCATTGTAATATCTCTTCTTTCATTTCGTTCCAAAAATAATTTGGATCAGTGGTATTAGAGCAGGCTGCTCTTGATCATTTTTCAACGCATGTCCCCGACGAGGTCCGAGTATAGCCAGTTGGGTCTCGAGTTTGTCTCTCTTGAGGACAATCACTCTCGCATGCCCAAGAAACCCTCGATGGCGGCAGAAAAGAAAAATGGCGAAGCATAAGATCTTATTAACCTGTTGCTTGAGCAAACTCTCGCCCAACAGAGGGATGAAATGATGGAGAATTTTGCACACATCCTTCAAATCCTGTCGATAGCAACATGCACATCTTCATCAAGTGGCCATTTTTTAGGAACCTCTCCCTTCAAGGTACAAGTTAACTTTGATATTCCCATATTTGAAGGTCAAATATATGTGGATGCCCTAGAAAAATGGTTAAATCTATTAGAAGGTTATTTCTCTGTTCAAAATTTTCCCGACAGGGAAAAGATCACCTTCGCACTCCTCAAGGCTCTCCCCCATGTCAAACATTGGTGGAAAACTTACTGGGAGCAATGTTCCACATAGGAATCTGGAATATATGGGGCTGAGCCCACTTGGGATTTTTTGTGGATGTGGTTAAAGAACAATATTATCCTGTTGATAACTATGAAGACTAGTACATGACATGGACCACACTGCAGAAAGAGAAGAGCCAACCAATGCCAGAGTTCACAAATACTTTCCATACCTTGTGCACCAAGCTGGGTATCAAAGACTCTGAGTGACATGTGGTTTTGAAATACCGTGGGGCTCTACATAGGTACATCCAAACCAAAATGGATTTCCTAAACATCTCATCATTGGGAGCTTCCTATCGATATGTTGTCGAAATTGAGCATAAATTTAGGCACCAGAACAAATGGGAATTCTGGTCTGCAAATCTACAACAACCAAAGCACGATAAAGACGGCCCTAACCAACAGCCTCTAGACAACCAATCCAAGACATAGGACAAAAAGGGTAAAGTAAAGACGAAGAATGACACTGGGAAGTGGTGTGACTTCCACAAAAGCCTTTGGCACAACATCGATGAATGTTGCTCGAAACAGTCATTAGTGGTCGAGGTCAAAGAAACAGAGCCGAACCTTGATTCAGAATCCGATTCAGAAAATATTTAAAACAGACAGATCATCGACATAGACCCCACTGCTACTGTTGTGACCACAAAAAATCAACTAGAAGAACCAGTAGATCCTGAAGAGGGGGAGCGCCTCTTCCATTCACAGATGTGGGTGAAGGGTACCCCATTACATTTCATTGTTGATAATGATAGCCAAAAGAACCTCATCTCAGCTAAGGTCATCAAACAGTTGGGGTTGTTGACAATACCACACCCGCAACCATACAACATCGGGTGGCTTCACCAGGGGCGAGCTCTTCACGTCAACCAACAATGTCGCCTGTCCTATGGCATCCATCCCTTCAAGGATGAGGTAGTGTGTGATATTGCCCCTCTTGATGTCTGTGATGTTGTTTTGGGCCAACCATAAATGTGGAAACGTCATGTTGTCTATGAGTCTAGACCCCGTAGTGTCATTATTACTCTGGGAGGTCAGCTCTACAGGATACCAGAGGTAGTTCCGACTACTGCTCCACCAAAATAGCACCACAAGGTAATCTCTCATACTCCAAAATTCATCCTCTTCACAGTTTGTTCAAAAGATGCACAAAAGACCACTACAACCATTGCAGCCTCAACACCTTCTATCCAACAAAAACAAATTGTCGAAGAGACAGAAGATATTGTTTCTTCACCTACAATGGTGCCTACACAATGCCCCATCCAACCTAGAGATAACAGGTTGGTGGAACAGATTCAACCCCTCCAACAATAGGTTTGTGACAGTCTTCCACAAGCTAAGAAGCACAACTTCTCCAACAAGGCACACAACTCACCAAGCGTCAGATTCAGAAAATGCTTTCCCCTCTTCCTTGGGCACTCAACGCAATGGAGACCATTGCTTCCTAAGGGGGGAGGATTGATCCGGGTGGATATTGGTGGCCACCCACATATTCCAACTAGCTCCTCTTTTCAGTTTTTAGTGCAACACGTGCTTCTATACTTCCTTGTAATTATGGGTTCTACACTTTTGGGGTTGTTTGAAGCACTGCACATCTTCCAGGTGGATACTGGTGGCCTCCCACCTAATCCAACTAGCTTATTTTGTATGTTTTCATGTCAACACATCTTATTGTACTTCCAGGGCCGTTTTGAGGCACTAAACAATGTTTTTTTTTGCTCCCCATAGTCAAACCATAGACAAAGTTAGAGTTTGACAACATAATGCGTAGTTCTCGAAAAGACCTTTCCAACGGGCTATTACGCGCCTAAAATGAAGATTGTATGCAAAAGTTACGACCCCAAGAAGTTAATGCACTAACTTACCCAAACGGGGCCCACACGACTTTTGGCGTTTCACCTCCTAGGGTTAGGTTTTTAGATGTCTAGGGTTTTGGAATTCATGTTTATCATAAAAAGGCCTTCAGAACCTCATTGTAATCATCTTCTTACGAATGAGCGTAGCCGTCACATCTCTTCTCAAAGATAAAGCTGCCACCATTCTAGCGAGTCTTGCACTCTGCATTTTTACAGTCTCTTTACAATTCTTTCATTAATAGAAATCAAGTATTGTTGTATTTCTCTGTTTTTGGCAATTTTCATGAGTATTGCATTGTAATATCTCTGCTTTCATTTCGTTCCAAAAATAATCCAGATCACCGTCTTGGTTTAAGATTTCATGAACCAAATTATGATCACATATATTAGTGTAAGAACATTTAATATTGTTGTATGAAGGGCATCTTAAAAGGAAAAGAGTTTCATCTTTAATCTCCTCTAAGTTGCATACGTTGGAGATTCTTTTTTCCCAAGAAGTTTTTAGAGGAGTCCATCTACCAACCAATTTCTCTATGCAGCTCATGTGAGTTAGTTCTTAGTTTAGCAATCATCATTTCTTGACGCTTGAAACCTTATTAAGGTAGGAAGGATAATCAATATTATTATTGATGATGTTTTATAAGAACATAAATTTATTTTGTCTTTGATATTTCATCACTACATAGAAATTTGGAAACTTTATTTTCAATTTTCAATTTTATGTTTTTGTCATTAGAGAGGGTTATGTCGTCTTGGATGCTTCAAAGTTTTAACTATTTATCAATGTCCTTTTTCCAACCTCTTTTTAGATGAAGATGGGTTAGGCACATCACAAAGCAATGATGAGAAACCTATAATATAATAGTATTAGTAATAATAATAATCTTATTTAAGGTCTCAACCTAGCAAGATGCCAAATATTGATGTACGAGACCCTCCTTGTTTGTGGGATAAGACCCCCTCCATGCAATGATTTGACTCCTTAGTCGATAGAGGTATATGTACCTTAAACCCCTAACGATTTAAACTTGTAATGCTTAAGGAGGTAACGCATGTTCTTAACTGTAGATACACACTTTAAGGCTTCACATTCAATGGGGGACATACCATCGCCCACGAGAATAGTGGGGTAAGGAGTATTATCTTTAATTTTGAAATTATGAGTAATGAATTAGTTTATGATTTTTTAAAATATTATTTCAAGTTATTTGATATATATTTCCAAACCTCATAACCATATAGGATTACTAACATTATAATACTAAAGAAAATGAATTTTCTTTAATCCTAATGTCAAAGTTTTCCAAACCATAATGTGTTCCATCTTGGAAAAACTTACATGTGAATGATAAATTCCAAATACTAAACTTTAACTCTTACCTTACCTTAAATTTAAATTTGTGAAAGTTTTCAATCACTACTCAAAATATAAGGAACGCCATTGTTTAAAAAAAACAAAACGAAACAAACAAACTCTTATTTTATGTGTTAAATTAAAAAAAAAACAAGACAAAACAAACAAACCCATACCTTTAATTATTGTATGATTATGTCAAGTACCTCGAAAATTATTAATACTTTTACATATTGTAAATGATCATGTTTAATCACATATAATGAAAACATCATATCAATTGTGAATCTACCTAAAATAATATTAGAAAATACTCTAATAGATACTTGATACGCAAGAAGATTCCTTCCCCAAATCAACTCACCAACCCTGATCTGCTTTAAAAAAAAAAAATACCAATACCAAGAACTATCCACCCATAACGTCCACATCAAATGAAACATGTGAAAATAAAGTTAGGTCCGTACAAAAGGTGGACTTTACCTCTTTGATTATAAGGGAAATAAAATCTACAAATTCATTCTTCCCAAACTTACGGTATTATATTCAATATTTAAATGATTGAAAATATTATGGGATGATATGCATATCGACTTATGGAAATACACTAGTTTTGGAACAAATCCAATCAGATTCCTCGTAGAGGATATTTGGAAATGATGCTTATGTTTCCAAATATTTCTATCCCACATGTATGGGCACTAAATGTAATATAAAATTAGCACAGTTGCTAACTCGTGGTTGAAAATGTCGAAAAGTAGTGGCTGAGAATGCGTGTCTTCAATATATTGAGAATGTGTGCTCTCAATATAAAATGTTTGTGGTAATCCGTCTGTGGTAATATGAAACGTTTGGTTGCATTAGGTTGATAAATGGAACGTGGCAATTACATATCCTTACAGTGATTTTTTAATATGATTAGGTAAATGTTAAAAATTAAACATGTTAACGGATGTCTTGATAAATGCAAGAAAGTTATGAACAATAAATCTGATCCATTGATTTTGGAGGACGACTAAGAATATGCCAGCATCTTCAATGCATAACCATAGATCAGGGTTTAAGGTTAAATAAGATTAAAAGATCATTAATTGTGCCCATTGTCAATAGGTGTACGCCTTTCGGCGTAATTAATCAAAGGTTAAAACTAAACTGAATTTCAACAGTCACAATACAGGGTTCACGTTAGTTGGTTTTCTTTAATCCTCAAGTCCCATGCCTGGGAGAATTCAATGCTTTCATTGTAATGAAAAAGAGGCCATTTTTTTTTGTGAGTATGTTGACTTAATATGAAGATCAAAACCTAGGCATCCTTCATGCTTCATAGATATTGAAATAGTTGTACTCCCAACAACAAATCAATGCAGGAACTAACCTAATTTTCCAAATCTCAATGCAGATAACAACAAAGTGGTATAACAACAAAGTGGTAACAACAGGTTTTTCAAAAACAACAGATTGTGGGTATGCAAATGTTGACCTAATCCATGTGGATAAAATCAAAGTGGTAATGTGGATAAAATCAAAGTGGTAACAACAGATACAAGAGGTTTTTCAAAAACAGCATATTGTGGGTAGGCAAGTGTTGACCCAATCCATGCGTTGTCCACTGAGATTAAGACTCACGCATCCATATGGATTGGTAGAGAAGCAAAATCATGCGCAGATAAGCACAGTGTGAACGCAAGAAGTACATGGTAGGGACCTCGGTTGTGCACTTTGGATGGGTTTCTGGGTCAGCCTGAACCAAAAGGCGAAACCGGGGCTTCTGGCCAGATACCCACGTGAGGACACGGAAGCAAGGGGGTTGAACAACAGTTTTTTAAGACCAGAAGGGATATTTCCTAAATAATGGAAACACATGCTTCCATCCATGTCATTGCCTCATTATTAGTATTATTACCTATGCCATTCTTCTCTATCTTGAGTTCCTTCCAGCCCCACTTTTACACACATTTTACTTTCATTACATCTGAATTTGTTTTGTGCTTTTCGCTCAGTTTGCCGATGCTGCTGTTGTGGCTCTATCAGGAGCTTGGACTGAAACCCCATGAAAGTGACACCCATTTACGGAGCTCATCTGGACACTTCAAGGTACAGCACTCAGCATTTTGTGTTAGATGTAGAGATTCTCTGGTTTGAGATGGTGGACACGACGTCGTTGCATTCATGGACACTTCTGTTTTCTTGCGATTTGTGCACTAGATCTGTCATGGTTAACACCCATGTTTTGAATTTGCTAAAATCTTGATTTATCTCGATTGCCCATTTCACAATGCTCTAGTCAGTAAAAACCCTACGAACTGTAAGCATTGCAATAGGAAGACAAATAGAAATAAAATAGGGGTTCTTTTAGGTTTTTATTTAAGATCATGGAAACGACATTCAGCATGGGGTATATACTATAAAGTGTAGAAATATTAGCGGAGGAAAAGCATTAGGTTTGGTGTGTAGAATCATGGCTTCTGAGGATGGAGAAGAGAAAGTAATTGCCACTGCTCAACATATTGTAAAAGCATTGGGAACCACAGAAACCATGACTGATGATATGATTCATATTTTCTCCAAGTTTGATCACAGATTCTCAGGCATGAGTGAGGGACTCTCAAGGAAGTCTGCAGAGTCTTATGATTCTGAAGGCCTGCAGGATGCATTAGATTCTGTGGAGGAGAGGATAATGAGATGGGACATGGCCACTTCTGAGTCTGCGAGAGAGCGCTTCATTTGGTCTGATGTGCCCAGTGAGGCCTCTTCTTATCTCGAGGCTGTTGATGATCTGCAAAACATGATAGCCAAGCTGAGCTTGGCACCGGATGATCGAAAGGATTTTGCGTGTTTGGATCGTGCACAGAATGTCCTCCAGCAGGCCATGGCTCGCCTTGAAGAGGAGTTCAGGATGCTTTTAGAAAAGCATAGTGAATCAGTTGATCCGGACTGGCTTTTTGATCCGATTTCTCAGCCATCCTTTAGTAGCTCTAATAACGATGATAAGGCTTCTCATACTTCTGCTGAGGACGAAGGTGATGCGGATGATTTACCTGTAGCACAGCCAGTCACTGATTTGAATTTTACTATTGATATGCTGCCTTCCGAGGTTGTTGCCGATCTTAACCGAATTGCCAAGTGCATGATAGGAGCAGGGTATATGGCAGAATGCTGCCATGTTTATGTCACCGTCAGAAGAATGTTTCTTGAGGAAAGTGTATTTAGATTGGGTTTTGAAAAGCAAAGTATAGAAGAAGTACAAAAGATGGGATGGGATATTCTCGAGGTGGAGATTTCAAAGTGGATGCAGGTAATGAAAGTAACTGTGCATGTGTTCTTTACAAGTGAACGGAAACTCTGTGAGAGAGTCTTTGTGGACCTTCCTTCTGTTGCTGACACTTGTTTTGTAGAGCTTGCCAGAGGAGTGATGGTTCAGCTACTGAACTTTGCTGAAGCTGTTGTAATCAGTCGTAGGTCTCCTGAAAGGCTCTTCAAAATTATGGACATGTACGAAACTTTGCGGGATCTTCTTCCTGAAATAAATTCTTTATTTTCTGGGGAAGATGGTTTCGAGTTAAGATCGGAGGCCTCTACAATCTGGATGCGATTAGCTGAAGCAGCCCGGGGAACATTTGTTGAGTTTGAGAATGCCATCCAACGGGATTCTGCAAAAAATCCTGTACCTGGAGGTGCTGTGCATCCTCTTACACGGTATGTTATGAATTACATGAGGTTTGCATGTGATTATAAAGAGACCCTTGAGCAGGTTCTTGGAGATGACAGGGGTGAGGATCCTAGAGTGTTTGGTGGTGCGGTGAATTGTGCTGGTAGTGTCTCCCCTGACAATAGGAAAGACAGTGCGGACGAGTTGTCACCATGGTCCATCCAGACCATTTGGCTCATGGAACTTCTAGAAGGCAATTTAGATGCAAAGGCCAAATTGTACAAGGATCCTGCTTTAAGCCACTTGTTTCTCATGAACAATGGCCGATATATAGTGCACAAAGTCAAGGATACCGAGATTGGTAGTTTGTTAGGCAATGATTGGGTGCGAAAACATGCAGCAAAAGTTCGGCAGTATCATAAAAATTATCAAAGAACTGCTTGGGGCAAAGTCCTGGCTTGCTTAAAAGATGGGGGCATACATATCAGTGGAAACTTCTCCAGTGGTGTTTGCAGGGAAGTGCTTAAAGAAAGGTTCAAGAGTTTCAACACCTTATTTGAAGAAATCCACAAAGTACAGTCCTCTTGGATTGTTGCAGATGATCAACTTCGAACTGAGTTGCGCATTTCCATTGATGAGGTGGTCATTCCAGCATATCGTTCGTTTTTAGGCCGGTTTCAACAATACTTGGAAAATGGCAGACATCCAGAGAAGTATATAAAGTACAGTCCAGAAGATTTGGAGACCTATATTAATGAATTGTTTGAGGGGACATCAGGTTCCATGAGTAAGAGGAGATCTTCATAAAATAATTCATATATGTATGAAGTGCTCCTTTGTTCCACAGGTTCTATTTGTCTCATGTATGGCTTATCTGGTGCAATTGTACATGTAACAATAAGTTACTAGTTGTTCCATCCTTTGTTCCACAGGTTCTATTTGTCTCATGTATGGTTTGGTTTATCTGATGCAATTGTACATGTAACAATAAGTTACTAGTTGATCCATCAGAATGGTTTGTGGCGGGGTTCCATTTGCATGGGTGGACAGGAATTTCCTGTGAGATTCTCTTTGCATTGCTGTCCAAAATGTCAGGCTTTCTACCCAAAATCAGCCATTAGTTATCTTTGCCCTCCTTTTATTGCAAGGTGAAGTGTATTTTCTAATTAAGCAGCAATCCTTATCCCTCTAAAATATATCAAATTTTAATTCTTACGATATTGATACTTCCAGTCTGTTGTTAAGCTATTTAATTTAAATGAAATGATTTGAGAGAGAACATGGGAATGGCTTTCTCGACTAAAATATTCCAAAAGTTGGTTTTGGCATATGCAAAAGCTGCTCCACTTATTTTCATTTATGCAGAGATATTTCTTTAAGGAGATATGTTAAAATAATTGCCATTCTCTGCTTTGATGAGGAGGCTCAACAGATGGTATATCCAATTGCATCCTGACACTAGTAGTTTGTTCGCCAAACAAACAGATGTTCATAAGTGCGTTCAAGCTACATATCTCCAAATTGGCAATGTTATTAATGTCTTTATCTTATTGGTTATACTTTCTAGTTGATTGACCATAAACGCTTTCTTCTTGTCACAGTTATTCCAATATTTCATGGGCCAAATTTCAAACTCGATCTGTTTATATTGTCTTCATGGTATTGCTTTATTGGATTGAATGACCTTCTTACATAGTAGACTTTCAGGACTCCTTTGTGGTGGTAGACTAGATCTTTGTTCCTAGTTCAGGGCTATCACTTCTCAAAATTATCTCGAATGTTAACTAATTATGGGTGGCATGAAATGCCAGATGATGGCTCATTAATGGATTAATTGACTTCTCTCTTATGATTAACTGTCATGTTTTGTATTGATGAGCTTTAGGGAAACACTTCTGTTGTAATGGATTTGTTTTATCTCATAACCTCTGTGGTTTGGACACATGACCTGTTTAGATATTTCTTTCTGCTGTATCCTCTATGCATCTTGGTTCTAAACAATTCTATCTATGACCAAAAGGGCAAGGGCATTCTTGTGCAATGCTTGTCTCCATAAGTTGTCTGTTTAAGCTTTTTGAAAATATGGTCAGTGATAATGAAACCTGTAAAGATTGAACATATTTGAAATAGTTTGCATTTGGTTTTCACTCCATGTAAGGCCTTTTCATGCATATCATTGTATTGAGCTTTTGTATTTATACTATGGTGTGGTTTTTATACATTTTATTCAAACGTGCGTACAGGACAATCAGAAAATTCATAAAGGAAAATTTTTCCTCATCATCCCGGTTAATTTTCCATGGTTTATGTTTGTCCCTTTTTCCATTATCTATACTGGAATTTTGTGTCTTTTGTGCCTTTATTGTACTTTTCCTAGTTTCCTTCCTTGCTACCCACATTGCTTTTTAGCTCACTGTCTAAAGTAATATCAAACCATCCTTAATTACTACAAATCTGTTAAAAGTCAACTTAGCTGAGCCATGGTTACCCTTCATGAACGGTGAATCATTATTGTGGTAAACTGGTTAAAAACTAGCAGTGGACCGGAATTGTAAGTAACATTTTCATTGGAGTATGTGATATGCTAAATGTAATAAATTGCAAATTCTGTCAGTATTAAAGAGATTCAAAGCTATATGTGGTAATAGCCTTTTGTATGAAACTTCGTATGGCAATAAGTTAGTTCAAACCGAGCATCCTTTGTTTAAAATCCCAATAGTTTATATCTAGCACAACTTGTGTCAAATGGCATATAGACAGTCAAGAATAGTTTACTGAAAATGATCAGTAGGAAGCTCCCAGCTACATATTTGGGAGGTTTTTTCCTGCAGTGGAATCAACTGTATGGATAATTTTGGTCTAATTTTGTCATGGATGGTCCATCTAGTGGCATAGATACCATGCCTATAGTTTTTTTTCTTCCCATTGCATAGAACATTGTAATGCATGCAACATCTATGAAACAGCTCACCTGAATAGCGTCAGAGAGGTTTATTGTAATTTGCAGTTTCTGTGATTTTATGCATGGTTTTCCTTTCTGCCATTCTTCTTTTATATCACCTTTCTGTCTGCATAAAGGCATTGGAAATTCATAGGATTCACATTGGGCTCAGAGGAAACCATACAATTTACATATGCACAGAGCGTGTGAATGGGAGCATTCTGTAAGGACCCTATTTGGCTGTAATGAATAAGTATGGAAATATTGCAAGTAATTAGAAATTGACATGGAAATGTGGACATCAGATCAATATACTATAGATGCCATGCTTTGAGTAAGTGCTTAAACAAGTTGATCTAGACATTCATTCATGCCATAAGAAATAATTGAATGGGATAAGTTATCTAAGGTATTAATTTTCTGATTGTTGATTCTTGAACTGTATCTGCAGATTCGCTTGTCCATAGACACAAAAACCTGCCAGAATGCACATCAATTCTGTTGTGGACTGTGGTAAACATTGGCTGAACTGGACTATGTGATAAAATATGAATCTCAGTGTTGAAATTAAGCAGCTGCAAGAGCCATTCTCCGGGAGGATGGCATAAGACCCTAGCTGAGATCTAGGGCCCCCAGTGCACTCCTGGGGTTCTTGGTTTGGGACCAAGCAGTAAGTTCGTAGATGTGTTCTAGGGTCTTTGGATGTGTTCCAGGGAATCCTTGCTCAGTGCTTGGATTGATCCTTGGTTGTATACCTTGGTGGTTGATGATATAAGTCTCTAGATGTGTTCTAGGGCCTTTGGATGTGTTCCAGGGAATCCTTGCTTAACGCTTGGGTTGATCCTCGGTCTTGTACCTTGGTGGATAAGACCCTAGATGTAATCTAGGGCCCCCAGATGTGTTCTGGGGTATCCTGGTTTGGGACCAGGCAAATTCTTGGTTAAGTACCAAGATGTGATGATGTGTGATCTTCTTCCACTCTCCCGGGATGGTCCATGAGACTTAGGAGCAGCTACGAAGATGGACATGACCACATCATTGATTTTTCCTCTTATGCTAGGATAATAAAAGCTTATAAGTTATCATGAGACTTATGTGGACATCTTGCCATTGAAGAAGACCCCTTCGACTTTGTCTTGTTGCCTCCCCTTGCTTGGGTCACGTCCTTCTTAATGTTATTGTGGTGTTGGTTTAGTCACTTTGACTTATTGACTTTATAATTAATATTTTTATTAACTTTTTTTTTGTTTTGTTTTAATTAACCCTAAAAGGTAGGGTTAATTTAATTAACCCTAACCTCCCTTTTAAACTATAAAAAGACCTCACCCCTCTCTCATTCATTCATTTATTCTTACTCACTCTCTTCTATTGGTCTGATTTTGTTGCGACCCTCTTGTTCAGTCCTGATTTTTTTGGTGCGGCCTCCTCGGTGAACTCTCTCTTGTTGTTTGAGGTGTGGCCTCCTTGGGGGTTTTGTTTTATGCTGGTGCTATGGTTTGGCTGCCCTGTTGTTGGTCTTCTCTTGCTGGTTGGAGTAGGGCGGCCTCTCCCCTTGCTACTACAGATGCCACGACCCCTCTTCTACCTCTCCTCCTAACTGTCGCATCTCTCCTAGGTTGCCGCTGGAGCCCTCCTTGCTGCCATTGGTACACTCCTTGGCTGCTGCCCTTTTGCTGCTGTCATCAGATTCTTTAGGGCTTGAAAAGATAGCCCTAAGTCTGTCATCTCAGGCTGTCCATTTGTAGTATTCCAGATATAAAATAGGGCCTTTGTAGAAAAGCTCTTCATTATGCCAAGAGTACCTTGGAGAAACTGAAGAATTGTGTTGCAATTGTTGGAGTAGGATAGAAATTTTGGGGTCTTGCAACCATTCCTGACGAACAACTTGGAGCCAATCTGGTACAATGAAGGAGAGGGAGAAAAGGGACCCATCTTCTTCATATTTCTGGGAAAGAGCATTGACTACTACATTTTCCTTGCCTTTCTTGTAAATGATCTCATAATCATAGCCAAATAGCTTGGTCACCCATTTTTGTTGCGCCGGGGATGATATTCGTTGTTTCAGGAAATACTTGAGACTCTGATGATTAGTTTTGATTTGGAATAGTTGACCCAATAAGTAAGGACACCATCCACAGCATGCAAAATAGCTAACATTTCCTTTTTATAAATGGATTGGACCAAATGTCGCTCTGAAAGTTGTTTGCTAGTGAAGGCCAAGGGCCTGCCATCTTGCATGAGGACAACTCCAATTCCTTTCCCGAAAGCATCACATTCCAATACTAATGTCTTTGTGAAGTCTGGTAGTGCTGAGACAGAGGTCGAGCATATAGCGTCTTTTTAAGGCTTGGAAGGCATGATCCGCAACTGAAGTCCAAATGAAGGCATTCTTTTTAAGGAGGGAAGTGAGAGGAGCTACAATCTTTCCATAATTCCGAACAAACTTCTGATAATAGCCTGTTAAACTTAGAAAACCACGCAAGGTCTTAAGAGTTTTAGGGCGAGGCCAATCTTGCATAGCTTCAATTTTCTTAGGATCCACTCGGACACCATCCTTGCTAACAATATGATCCAGGTATTCCACTTCWGAGGCACCAAAGGCACATTTAGATTGTTTGAGGAAAAGTTGGTGCTTAGAGAGGAGATGGAGAACTTGATTCACATGGGAGAGATGCGATGACCAAGTTTTACTGTAGATGAGAATATCATCAAAGAAAACTAAGACAAAATGACAGAGAAAAGGACGAAAGACATGATTCATAAGACTTTGGAAAGTGGAAGGAGCATTACACAATCCAAAGGGCATTACCAAGAATTCATAATGACCCTCATGAGTGCCAAATGTCGTCTTGGGAATGTCTTCGTCTTTCATACGGATCTGGTGGTAGCTAGAATGTAGATCCAATTTGGTGAAGTACTGAGCACCACTCAATTCATCCAAGAGGTCATCAATGACAGGAATGGGGAATTTGTCTTTGATTGTGAGTTTGTTGAGGGTGCGGAAATCAAGACACATGTGTCAAGTACCTTCTTTCTTGAGTACCATGAACACAGGGGAAGAATAGGGGCTAGTACTGGGACGGATAATACCAGCTTCGAGTAATTCGTGAACAATTTTCTCAATTTCATTCGTCTGGGCAAAGGGATGATGATAAGGCCGAACATCGGGAGGAAGACTGCTAGGTATGAGATGGATGGAATGATCATGGACTCCACGGGAAGGGGGAAGTTCTTTGGGGGTGGTAAAAACAACTTAGTGGCGGGAGAGGATAGATTGGAGGTCGGGATGCACAGAAGGTGTCTCAATAGCATGAATGGAGTGGAGTTGGGCTATAATTCCCAAATGACCTTTGTGAGGAGTTTTTCCATGCGATGGGAACTGATGATCTCAGGGGAACCTGCTGTGATGCCTTAGAACTTATACTGTTGTCCCTCCTGTTGGAATTGCATGGTTTATTCCTTAAAATCCATGAGAACGGGGCCGAGAGTGCGTAACCATTCAACACCAAGAACAATGTCACAACCACCCATGTCTATAGCAAACATATGGGATTTAAGGTGATACTGACCAATTTAGAGTCGCACATTTTCACATCGTCCCCCACATTTCATGGAACCACCATTGGCAATCATGATTTGAAAATTATTGACTGCACGGATGTAACAATTGACTTCTTGGGCAATGCGGCGATGGATAAAGTTATGGGTACTACCATTGTCCACAAGGATGATGACTTTACTATTTTTGATGTAATCGATTACTTTGAGAGTCTGGGGAGCAGAGAAGCCAGTGAGGGCATTAAGTGAAATCATCGGTTCAACTTCGGGTGGGTCAGAGTGTTGGGTGAGGTCAGATGGTGGGGGTAGTTCCTCCATAGGCGGAACAACAACATCTTCTTCAGAAAGATCCTTAGTCACGACCATAAAAAGCATTTGTTCCTTACACTTGTGCCCAGGAAAATATTTGTCATCACAATTATAACAAAGACCCTTGAGTTGACGTTCAACCATTTCAGCCCTGGTTAATTTTTGGATCTTGAGGGGAGTTGCAGAAGGGGCAAAATGGGTGGGTTTAGGGCGAGGTGGAAAGGAGGGTTTGCGGGTCTGGGAGGACACAATCTGTTGGGCTTCCTTGGCTCGTTGAGTAGCTTCCAACCAAGTTTGGGGGCGGGCCATGAGAACATGGGCACAGATTTCATCCTTGAGGCCTCTGATAAAGCATTCCCTAAAGAAAGCATCTGACATGCCCTCCGTTTTGAAAGCCAAGTGCTCAAATGCGACAATAAATTCTTCCACTGTCCCAGACTGCTTTAACTTGGTCAAACGACCTAAATGGTGGGTGTCAGAGTCAAAGCGGTCATAAAGTTCAGCCACAAATTGTGTCCAAGCAAGATACCCTTGGCATGCCTTTTTTCGCCATTGCCACCATTGCCATCATTCCGGATCCAAATGTAGGACACCATAACGAAGCTTGGCTAAATTGTCAGTAACGCCATGCAAAGAGAAATAATGTTCCATTTGGGTGACCTATGTTGTAAGATTTGAGCCATCAAATTTGTTCGCCTCAATTTTAGGAGGGCGGAGGTCTCGGGAAAAGTTGGTAGTATGAGGGCCTTGGTAATCAAAAGAGTCATGGTCATCTTGATAAAATGGTTGTTCAGAAGAGGAAGGGTTTTGGGAATGGCCTAGGAAGTGGTCTCTGAGGTCTTTGATGTAGGAACATTGTTCCTTGAGGTCTTTGATTTGGGAACATTGTTCCTGGAGGTCTTTGATGTGGGAACAGTGGTCCTTGAGGACCTCAATAGTAGAATTGATGGAGCTAATGTTGGTATTAAGCTGCCTGATGGCGTCCTTGTTCTGGTGGTTGTCAGCAATCAAGGCATTGAGGTCTTGGGCTCGTGTGGTAGTCATTTGGACAAAGGAGCAGACAAATGGTATAGGGGAACAAAAGGGGTCTGGACGAGTGGGTGGGATCACGAAAAAAAGGTGTCAAATGATAGGTATCACTGCGATCGGGGCAAAAAAGGGGAATCCAAAGGGATAGGAGCCAAATAAAGATGTCAAAGACGGGTCGGGTCCACAAAAAAATGTGTTAAAAATGATAGGTATCACTGGAATCGGGGTGAAGAGAGGAACCCAATGGGATAGGTTCGTGTGCCTACGGGACCACTATAATCTCTTTTTTTTTTATTACTTCCGTGGAGTTATACTCCGGCCTGAATAATACTGCAGTGACGAAATGCCCAAATGCTTAACAGGAAGGAATGTGTAGTAATTTCGCAACCCGAATGCAGAAGACAAAGTTGAGTGGCAATAAATCTTGTCTGTTCTGTTTTTGTTTTCGTCCCAAGGGTTAGGGTATTCAAGGGTTCTACAGACAAGGGTTTGCCCTGTGCTATAGCTCTCTGATATACGTGCGGGGTCCAACAGTAGTACTCGGCCCAATATTTCAGGGCACCAACTAAGGAGGCTAGACCGTGCCCTTAGCCGTACTACCCGACTACCTAGATACCAGTGTTTTAAAAACCGATCTAACCGGAATTGGAACCGGCTGGTTTGACCGGTTAGAAGGCTGACCGGTTCGAACCGGGAGAAAAACCGAACTGGCCGACTGGTTTATGACGGAACCGGTCGGTTCGGTTCGGATTTTCTGAAGGACGCCCGCGGATGCCAAAAGATAATTTCTTTTTGGTTTTTAAGAACCTCTAACCCCACTAAACCCTAACAACATGCTATAAAGGCACAACAACCCCCTCTAAGAGCCTCACACCTCTCTCATTCATCATTTGGGAGCATTTGGGAGCTTTTGGGTTTTGGAGTAGCATTGATTCTTGAGGAGCAGCCTTGAGGAGCTTATTGGGCAAGTGTTTTGGG
>ML785458.1:1637422-1659904 GCA_009831015.1 Picea engelmannii
TGGTTCATTGAAACCGGTTCGACCGGTTCCAGTTCCGGTTCAGGTTGGACCCTCGACCGGTTCCGGTACCGGTTTCGGTTTTTAAAACTATGCTAGATACTAGAGAGTATCTTCTCGAGTGTTGTTCTCGGTGGCACTATAGCAGTCAGGCGCCCAATCGGTTTATTTATGGAGGGCTTCAGGAGATCTAGGCCGATCGATATACAAGTGCTGTCTGATGCGCTACCACTCGAAGGGGTGCCAACAAGGGTTACAAGGGTGGCCAACAAATGTGCACTTGAGTACCACTTGTATTTCCTGTGTGTATGAATCCCGGACCATAGGTTTATGCGCGTAACGACAAATCGCTGTAGCTTTAAGACGTCGGAATACGTCTCTACCCTGAAAAAAATTTAACCCACAATTTTCTGCCGAGGAAGGTGCTCTGATACCACTTGCAGTATTCTAGATATAGTATTCCAAATATAAAATAGTATGCAGAACATAAATAATTAGCTAGTAATGGCAGCAAAACAATGATATAACCAGACCAATACCACAATAATACTAGAATAATACCAGAATAACACCAAAAAGATCACTTTGATTACTGAGAGCAATGTTCAGTTCCTCTTTGAGGGGGCAACCTCCAGCAGAGCGGAGCTCTCTTACAATAATATCCAAGACAAGATTTTTCATACCCTCTACTTCTATTTATACTAAATCTATCTATCAAAAAGAACAATCTAGAGGAAGATCCTTCTAGAAGCGAAAGCTTCTATTAGGTCTTCTTACATTTGACTTATTCTTCCTTATTGCTAGGCCTTATTAATATTGGCCTTTATTACATGGAATTATATTATTCTACCTATGTGGGGTTAGGGAGGTTAGGTCCCTAACACCATTTTGCTGCATCAACCTATATGTTTTGGACAGTTTCTTGGTTGCGCTGTTTGGAGTTTTTCTATCATCCTCGAGTTTGTTCTTTGGGTTTTTATATTAGCCCTACTTATGCTGATTGGTCTTTGAGTTCTTCTTGGCAAACTGTCCACTTAGTTCATGATGAGATCAAACCCTTGAGGGTTTTGATCCATGACCTTTATCAACTTTTTCTGAGCATACATAAATGAGGACAACAAGTATCTAAGGTAAATCTGTTCTATGTTTTGGTTAAGGTATGTTTAAATTTTGTTTTTGCTAATAAGTAGATATGTTCTTTATTTAAGTCATTGTTCAGAATTATTATTGTTATCCAATTATCAAATCTGTTCTTGCTCAAAATTGTTTTCTCTATTGCTTAGATTCATTGTTTTATTTCTGTGTTCAATCTACTTCAGAAAATTTTGATTTGACTGCTGATCTGTATCTACAGTAGTGAACAAATTTGAAAAGAATGTTTCTGTTCTAGTTTTTCTTTAAAATCTAACATGGTATCAGAGCTTAGGGCGTGAAAAGAGCTCAATTGTGGCAGACTTTTGAACCTGTGTGGATCCACATCAAGGGTTTGTTTTGCAAATTAGCAGTAAGCTTGTTTTATAACAAATCTTGTTTTCAGTATGGCTTCATCTTCAGTCAAAGCAGAAGATTGGCTTGAAGGGGCCTCAAACTTCAATGCTTGGAAAGCTAGGGTGTTTAATATCCTAGAAGAAGGTGACTTGGATGAGCTGGTTATCAGAGTGATAAAAGAACCTACTTCAAATACAGGAAGGGAAACATATAAGAAGAGGTAGGCCAAAGCTAAGAGAGTCATCTTTGACTCAGTTAAGGACAACATGATGCCTCTTATTGGTCATCTGAGAACAACTAAGGAATGCTTTGATGCCTTAGCAAATCTATATGAAAAGAAGGCCCCAACTCAGAAGAGGATATTCAAGAAACAACTACGTACATTAAAGATGGGAAAGGATGAATCTATCTCTGCTTTCTTTTTCAAAATTGCTCAAACAAGAGATCAGCTTACAGTAATTGGAATTGCAGTGAATGATGATGACCTTATACAAACAACAGTAGATGGTCTTCTTGACTCATGGGAGACATTTCTCTTTTCGGTCAACGAAAGAGAAGTTCAACCCAACTTCGAGAGATTATGGCATGATTGCCTAGAAGAAGAGGGTAGACTTAAAAGCAGGAATGAACCCTCAACGGTAAAAGACCATGCTCTTTTAGTCAAAGCCAAGAGATGGAAGAAGTTTCATCAGCACAAAGGCAAAGGTAAGAAACCCCAAGGTAAGCACTCTCACTTTCACTCTCATTTATCTAAAATAAGATGCTTTAACTGTAAAAGGCTAGGTCATTATGCAAAAGATTGCAGGAACCCTCCTTCACAACAAAAGTAGAGAGGCAGGTTCCATGCTTCATTTGCAACTAAGGAAGAAGAGCCTCAAAGAAGAAGAACCAGAGTTGCTACTAAAGAGAAAGAACAACGTAGAGAATGTTATCTTGTCTCAGCCCTCTCCGGTATTGTCACAAAGTCGGAAGAAGTTTGGTTAGTGGACAACGGGGCATCCAAACACGTGACAGGATTCAAACAGAACCTTGTGAACTATCGAGATAAGAAGTTCAATGTGAAAGTAGAATTGGGTGATGATGGCACCTATGACATCAAAAGATTTGGATCAACATCTTTTCAGCTTCAGACAGGTAATGTATTCCATATCGATGAAATTCTTTATGTTCCTGGATTAAAGAAAAATCTTATCTCAGTTGCAGTTCTAGAAAACAAAGGGTACTCGGTAACTTTCTCCAAAGGAAAGGCTTTTATGTGGCCCTCAAATGGAAGTATGAGCTCAATGATGACAATCGGAACTCAAGAGGGTGGCCTTTACAAAGTCACTGGTCAAGTTATTCAAGCATTAGCTCATGAGATGATCAACCCCTGCGAGCTATGGCACAAAAGGTTTGGACATTTCAACTACAATGCTCTCCCAGGTTTGCAAAAGATGGTAACATGTATGCTAATTTTTTCTTCTGAGCATGATAGTATTTGTAAGGGCTGTGCTCTTGGTAAAAATACAAAGAAAGCTTACCCTCACAGTAATAGAAAAACTAATGGTATATTAGATCTTATTCATTCAGATCTTTGTGGACCTATGACTGCTCCATCAATGAATGAATGTCTTTATTATATCATTTTTATTGATGATTGTTTTCGTAAAACTTGGATTTATTTTTTGAAAACTAAAGATGAATCTTTCAGTAAATTTCAGGATTTTAAGAATCTTGTTGAGAATCAGACAGGTGGACACATCCTTGTTTTTAGAATAGACAATGGAAAATAATTTGACTCCCACAAGTATGATGATCTTTGCCGGACTTCTGGGATGAAGGAGTTGACTGTGCCTTATAATCCTCAGCAGAATGGGGTTGCAGAAAGAAAGAACAGGACAATTTGTGAAGCAACCAGAGCTATGATGTACGATTAGAATCTTCCATTATCTCTTTGGGCCGAAGCTGCAAGCATTGCAGTCTATATTCAGAACAAGTCTCCTCATAAAGCCCTAGAAGAGAAAACTCCAGAAGAAGTCTTCACTGGTAAGAAGCCTTCAGTTGACCACTTGAGAATCTTTGGCAGTCCTATCTACATTCATGTACCAAAAGAAAAGAGGACTAAGTTAGAGCCCTCTGGAAAGAAAGGCACTTTTGTGGGATACAATGAGACCTCAAAAGCATATAGAATCTATGTACCGGGGAAAGACTTCATTGAGGTCAGTAGGGATGTGACCTTCCATGAGGAAGAAACTTGTCGTCGTTCCAAAGAACTTCCATGTGATACGAGTAGGAAGCTCCATCTCCAGAACCTTCAAATTCACCACTTCCAGATGAGCAGAGGGAGGAAGCCAGAGAGCCTTCAGTGGATCCCATAAGGGATTCTATTGAGTTTCCCTTAGAGAAACTTCCTGTTAAAAGGAAGCCAGCTTGGAGCCGTGAAATTTTAAAGGAAGCAGAAAAGCATGCAACACCTAAAGGTACCTTCAGAGAAAGCAAGAAACCAAATAAATACTCAGGTCTAATAACTTAGTTGAATCTTGTGATTGACTCAAAACCTTTCACTTTTGAAGAGGCTACAAAACGTAAAGTATGGAAGGATGCCATGATAGAAGAGTACGAGTCAATATTGAAGAATGATGTATGGGAAGTGGTCCCAAGACCTCAAGGAAAATCAATAGTAACCTCTAAATGGCTTTACAAAATAAAACATGCAGCAGATGGCAGTGTTGAAAAATGCAAAGCTAGATTTGTGGCTCGTGGCTTCTCTCATAAAGAAGGAATTAACTATGACGAGATCTTTGCTCATGTTGCTAGGTATACCTCTATCAGAATCATCATCTCTCTTTCTTCGGTTTTTGATTGGAAACTTCACCAAATGGATGTTAAGACCGCCTTTCTTAATGGTCAAGTTGAGCAAGAGGTTTATATTGAGCAGCCTAAGGGTTTCGTGATCCATGGGAAAGAATCCCATGTCTGCAAACTCAAGAAAGCCTTGTATGGATTGAAACAAGCTCCGAGAGCTTGGTATGGAAGAATTGACAATTTTCTTTAGAGTCTTGGGTTCTCCAAGAGTATAGCAGATCCTAATCTTTATACAAAGATTGTGTAGAATCATCTTGTTATCTTGGTTTTATATGTGGATGATTTGTTCCTTACTGGAGAGGAACATCTAATAGCTTAGACTAAGAGGGAGTTATCAATAGAATTTGAAATGAAAGACTTGGGTCTTATGCACTACTTTCTTGGCTTAGAGGCGTGGCATAAACCCAGTGAGATCTTTCTCTCACACAGCAAGTATGCAGTTGATGTGCTTCACAGATTTAGGATGTTGGATTGTAAGTCCATGATCACACCTATGATTTCTAATCTGAAGAAGTTACATGATCAAGTTACAAGTTCAGATCCAGAAGACCCTACTGTATATTGTCAGATTATTGGGTCCTTGATGTATCTAGTACATACCAGACCAGACATTTGTTACGCAGCGAATGCCCTCAGCCGGTTCATGTGTAAACCGAAACATATTCATATGGTTGCTGTTAAGCGTGTTCTCAGATATGTTCGAGGAACTATAGCCTATGGGCTCAGATACACTTCTAGTGGAGGGGTAATGCTTCATAGTTTTATAGATTCAGATTGAATGGGCAGTACAGTGGACTAGAAGAGTACTTCCGGATATTGTTTCAGTTTGGGTTCAGCTATGATCTCATGGTCCAGTAGGAAACAGGGCTCCATAGCCCAGAGCACTGTAGAGGCATAATACATTGTTGCCAGTGCTGCTAGTAGAGAAGCAGTGTGGCTCACAAAGCTACTCTCAGATTTGTTCAGTGCTGAGCTGGAACCCACAATAATTCACTGTGATAACCAGAGCTGTATTAAGCTCTCCGAGAATCTTGTGTTTTATGACAGATCGAAAAACATTGAGATGAGATATCACTATGTTCGGGACATGGTGCAGAAGAACATTCTCAGTATTCAGTATGTTCCGACGGTGGAATAAACAACAAATATTTTGACCAAGCCACTGTCGTTGACAAAGTTTGTGTACTTTCGAGACAAGCTTAGTGTTGCTGAGAATGCCTCTCTTGCTGAGAGGGAGTGTTGAAATTAAGCAGTTGCAAGAGCCATTCTCCGGGAGGATAGCATAAGACCCTAGTTGAGATCTAGGGCCCCCAGTGCACTCCTGGGGTTCTTGGTTTGGGACCAAGCAGTTAGAGCCATGGCAAAAGATCCTAGTTGAGGGCCCTTAGTGTATTGCTGGGGTTCTTGGTCAAGGACCAAACAGTAAGTCCCTAGATGTGTTCTAGGGCCCCTGGATGTGTTCCAGGGAATCCTTGCTCGATGCTTGGATTGATCCTTGGTTGTATACCTTGGTGGTTGATGATATAAGTCCCTAGATGTGTTCTAGGGCCCCTGGATGTGTTCTAGGGAATCTTTGGTTAACGCTTGGGTTGATCCTTGGTCTTGTATCTTGACCCTAGATGTAATCTAGGGCCCCCAGATGTGTTCTGGGGTATCCTAGTCTGGGACCATGCAGGTTCTTGGTTAAGTACCAAGATGTGATGATGTGTGATCTTCTTCCACTCTCTCGGGATGGTCCATGAGACCTAAGAGCAACTACAAAGATGGACATGACCACATCATTGATTTTTCCTCTTATGCTGGGATGATAAAAGCTTATAAATTATGATGAGACTTATGTGGACATCTTTCCATTGAAGAAGACCCCTTTGACTTTGTCTTGTTGCCTTCCCTTGCTTGGGCCACGTCCTTCTTAATGTTATTATGGTGTTGGTCTAGTCACTTTGACTTGTTGACTTTATAATTAATATTTTTATTAATATTTTTTATTTTGTTTTAATTGAGTTTTAATTAACCCTAAAAGGTAGGGTTAATTTAATTAACCCTAACCCCCCTTCTAAACTATAAAAAACCCTCTCTCATTCATTCATTCATTCTTACTCACTCTCTTCTATTGGTCATATTTTTCCGTGGCCCTCTTGTTCAGTCCTGATTTTTTTTGGTGCAGCCTCCTTGGTGAACTCTCTCTTTCTGTTTGAGGTGCGGTCTCCTTGGGGGTTTTGTTTTACGCTGGTGCTAGGGTTTGGCTGCCCTGTTGTTGGTCTTCTCTTGCTGGTTGGAGTAGGGCGGCCTCTCCCCTTGCTACAGATGCCGCGATCCCTCTTCTACCTCTCCTCCTAACCGCTGCATCTCTCCTAGGCTGCCGCTGGAGCCCTCCTTGCTGCCGCTGGTACACTCCTTGGCTGATGTCATCATAGTCTTTAGGGCCTGATAAGACAGCCCTAAGTCTGTCATCTTGGGCTGCCCATTTTCCTGTATCAACCCTATATGTTTTGGACAGTTTCTTGGTTGAGCTGTTTGAGGTTTTTCTATCAGCCTTGAGTTTGTTCTTTGGGTTTTTATATCAGCCCTACTTATGCTGATTGCTCTTTGAGTTCTTCTTGGCAAACTGTCCACTTAGTTCATGATGAGATCAAACCCTTGAGGGTTTTGATCCATGATCTTTATCAGCTTTTTCTGAGCATACATAAATGAGGACAGCAAGTATCTAAGGTAAATCTGTTCTATGTTTTGGTTAAGGTATGTTCAGATTTTGTTTTTGCTAATAAGTAGATCTGTTTTTTATTTTAAGTCATTGTTCAGAATTATTATTGTTAGCCAATGATCAGATCTGTTCTTGCTCAGAATTGTTTTCTCTATGCTTAGATTCATTGTTTTATTTCTGTGTTCAATCTACTTCAGAAAATTTTGATTTGACTGCTGATTTGTATCTACGGTAGTGAATAAATTTGAAAAGAATGTTTCTGTTCTAGTTGTTCTTTAAAATCTAACACTAAGACCATCAAACATAGTCAATCATTGAGAATGCATCAACATCTTTTTGGAGTCAGTGTATTGCCCTATAGTTTGGAACTGTAGAGGATGCAACTGCCTTTGTACTGATGTCACCCACCAACCTAGTCACGTCAGTGAAGTAATCAAGGCCACAAATCCCCAATACTTAATAACTTATAATTCTCTCTATAGAATCTTGAATTTGTCATGCACTATTATGTGCTAGGCTATAGCTATGGATATCTCCAAGATAATAAACTGAGAATAGATGGGTGGGACTTCCACTTTTTTCCAACAAAAGTTCACCTTTTCTTTGATTGCAACTTTTCTTTTAGTTGCAAAATTAGAAATTATGTTTGTTACCCCTGTAGGTTTATAGTATGATTACTTGTGATACAAAAGTCTGCTCCATGAACAATTAGCTAATTGTTTTAGACCGGCTATGTAACACCCTGTTTCCCCCAGCTTTTAATTAATCATAAAATAGGATTACCATGCTAAGGCGTGTGGACATTGTAAATGTATTATTGTTTGAGTTGCCAATAACTGACTGTGGGGGTGAAGCCTTGAAAGTATTGGCCATGATATCACTAGAGGAAAGAATGTGAAAACTATAAGAGAGGGTTCGTTATATCAAATAACCTCAAATTTCCCTTGATGGGGATAATAAATCCCCTTCAGATCCCAAGGAGAGAAACCAGTTAATGAAGAAAGGACCAGTGGTTGAATTATCAACCATACCCATGAATGGGAGCATGGTCTAACTGCAAAATGTCAGCCCGAAGTGCCATTGGGTATGACAGACCAAGCTGACTCGAGTTCCCTTATGACAAAAGGAACGGGATGGGTCGAGAACCATCCTGGGGAAAAGATATAACAAAAATCAGTAAGGAGAATGCGCAGAGCTCTCCAGCGGGAATGAATAGAAGGCCGCGAGCTTGATGCTGAGTGAGCATCTGATAAACCTCGCCCAGGGCCATAACAGAGAGAAATCTCTGAAAGTTTGCAAAGAACAGAACCCGAGCAGAAGCGGAAACAGAGAAAGAATCCTTGAGAATTGCGAGAGTTCCCTGGTGATATCATGGCTTGGCACGGGGGTGGCCAGAGTGCTAAGAATGAATGCCTCCGAGCCTATGGTTGGGTGGAAAGGCGCACACCCATAGTCAGTTTGTTGGCTATCACATTTAATAGATAAGTAATCGCATATCTTGTGTATTTAAGTGGTACTGTGAATTAAGGTTGGATATCCTATGAATGTTGCAGGGATGGATATGTTTGCTTAATGATTTATACTGTATCCCTTTTATGTCTGCTTGATTGTGCAATTAGGCAAGTAGGAAATTGTATGAATTGGTCGTGTTTTTATACTCGTAAATGCTTGCGTCCTGTGGTGGCTTAAGATAGAGCCACGAACTGTGAGTTTGTCGACCTTAGGTATAGTTTCATGTACGCATGTCGACCCTCCTAGTCGTTTCGAGTCCCTTGGAGGACGGAGTTTGTTAAGCTCAGGAGAGGTAGTGCAGATATGCACAGGCTCTTTGCGAGGCAAGCAGAGATCGAGAACCACTTAAGTTCTAGAGTTGAGGAATGAGCGTAAGGGAGCGCAGAAGGATTCTTCCAAGCGTTAAGCTCAAGAGAAAGAGAGCAAAGCTCTTAAGCCTTTCAGAGCTAACAAAGCTCAGGAAAAGTAGCGAGTCTGAAGTATCGAAAGGGAAGGTTCCCTGTTTGGAAGACGAACGGACGAAATCTGTTCGGAAGAAGCCACGGTCTGTTGTGACTGTTGGATATGAGAAAGAGCGTGGGAGTTAACCCTTGGAGTCATTCGGACTTCGCGAGTTCGGCGAACTGAGAAAGTTCGTCGTAAGGGAGTTAAAATCCCTGAAGCCTCGAAGTCCCGAAGTTAACTCTGAGCCTTAGATTTGAGGATGCCCGGGAACCGTCCCGACTGTCAGAGCTAGGAGGTAGATGATAGTCAAGTTACCCGAACCACCGATGACTTAAGAATCTGACAACGGAGATGGATGCAAGCCGTTTAACGGGAGGAGAGGCCATCCCGGTCGTCAGATTGACTCAAATACTCACCGGAGTTACAGAATCAAACACCAGCCGCTCGATTTAATCGATGGTCGAAAATCATTGCGGAGTGCAAAGGTGAATTTAGCGGACCTGCTAGTTCTCGATCCGCAATCAACCCACATCGTTGATATTGTTGGGGATGGAAGATCAATGATCCCGGTTAGACTAGAATCGAGCGAGCACTTTCCAGATTGCAGAGGTCGAACTCTCTGATAAAGAGTACGCATGTTGGGGCCCGCAATTTCTGTGAACCGTCGACTTTCGATCTAAGTTTGACTAGATCCCTGAAACGCAAGGAATGCGTGGGAAGCCGAAATCTTCAAGGGGATCAAGCTCAGAAGAGATAGCACTTTCAGATGTGCAGACGGAGTCTAAGAGACGGACCCGTAGGAGGAGCAAGGGTTGAGGCCTTTGAACACTTAGAAAATCTTCTAAGTCGAAAGAGATAAGAAGCTTAGGAGGAGGAGCGACAGTGGCTGTTGGATCACAGCGCAGAGGACCAATAGTCGTCTGATCGAAGCAAGGAGCATGAGCCTTAGTGCTTTGCACATGCAGGAGAGTGGACTTACTAAAGACCCGAAGACCCGAAGTAGATCCTGTCCGTCGGCCGACAGGAGATACGTGTTGATAGAACGGAGACTTCATGGAAAACTACTTCGGAGGTTTCCAAGCGAGGAGTGTGACAAACTCCCGAAGTCCCGAAGGTCGAAGACAATCGCAACCGTCTGTTGCAAAGGGTATGTGGCGAAAGATCGTGAACTCCAGGTGAAAGTACTCTGGGAGAAAATGAAGGAGTAAAGTTTGAAATCCCTGAACCCCGAATAGCTGAAATAGCTGGGAGTCGTCGATCTGTGAGAGGACACATGTCATCAGATCGCGAACTCCGGATAAAACGCTCCGGGAGAAGCAGAGTGTGGAGAAACTGAGATTTGAAATCGCCAAAGGCTGAAGTCCCGAAGTGGACGACAACCGTTGATTTGAAAGTGGACGCGTGGTGCCAGATCTAGAACTCCGGAGGAAAGCAGAGGGTGAAAGCGCCGAAGTCCCGAAGGAGACAAGGGCCGTTGAATTAGAGAGGACACGCGTTAATAGATCGCGAGCTCTGGGTGAAGTGCACCAGGGTTTCACTTGAGAATTGAGATTCCCGAACCCCGAAGACCCGAAGTGAATCTGGACTGCCAGATCCAGAAGGATGCGTGGCGACGGATTGTGGACTCCAGAGAAATCTGTTCGAGAGTTTTCAGTTGAGATTTGAGACTTCCGAAGTCTGGAGTGTCGGAGAGCCGAAGTAAATCTCAACCGTCCGATCATCTGGAGTAGACCTCAGTTGTCAGATCGTCCGAGGTAAATCTCAAGCGTCGGATCGTTTGAAGTAGATCTGAACCGTCAAATCCAGAGGACAGGTGACGTGAATCTGTGGATTCCGGGCGGAGACCCGAAGTAAACGTCGACCGTTGGATCGTCTGAAGTAGATCTGAACCGTCAGATCTAGAGGACAGGTGGCGTGAATCTGTGGATTCTGGGCAAAAACTCGAAGTAAATGTCGACCGTCGGATCGTTCGAAGTAGATCTGAACCATTAGATCTGGAGAACACGTGGTGTGAATCTGAGGGCTCCGGGTAAAGACCCGAAATAATCCTTGATCGTCAAATCAAGTGGACACGCGTCAGTGGATTACAGCCTTTGGATAAAAGCCACTGGGAAAAAGGGTGAAGTTTGAGATTTGAGATCTCAGAACTCTGGAGACCTGAAGGAGATCTCGACCGTTGATTGAGAAGAGGGCCACAAGACCGTTGATCTAGTTGAAAGGTCAAACACCCGAAGTAGGAGTAGAACCGTCGATTGAGGAGGACGCGTGGCAGAGAATCTGTCGTTTCGGAGAAATCTCTCTAGAAGAAATGAGAGTTTGAGAACTGAAACTCTCGAAGGCCGGACTCACGGAGGAAATCGTAGCCGCACATTTGTAGTGATAGGTGTCAACAGATCTTCCACTTTGGAAGATAGCTACTGAAGAAGAAGCGAGGGTTGAGAGTTGAAACTCCTAAAACCCGAATCACGAAATGAATCACAACCGTTGATTTGAAAGAAGTCAGATCTGATCCACAGCTTTGAAAGGGATAGATCTGAGCCGTCAGTTTAGAGGCACCGTCAAGATCGTGAGATCGACGGTCCCGTAGCATTGTGGGGATCGAAGATGCGCGAACTTTAAAAAGTTGAGGGCAGGCCGCAATCCAAACCGCGGTTTTGAAGAAAGGACATGTGGAGGCTCGAGGAGAATTGCTGGCCGAAAGGTAGTTTGGTTTCAAACCACCTTTGGTCGTGCCCGCAATTGTGTGTTTGCGTGAGGTTATTGCCCAAGGTCACCTCAAGGAGGGGCTTATCAGAAAAGGGGCTAGCGCCCAAACTCAGAGATTCCGCAAGCGCAAAGGGAAGGTCCCGGGTACCATTAGACCTGCACCAGGAAGTCAAAAGGGTCTGTGTTTTATCACAGAACGAGACCATCAAGGTCTCAGAGAGCCGTTTGGCTCCGAAGTCGGAGATCCTTGACCAGGAGGTTGGGCTGGTTACCCGACTTTCCAAATTAGAAACCATGGATGGAGAATATATCCTTTAAGAAAAGCGAAATTTTTTTATGCCCATCGTGGGAGTGTTACAGGCTACCTAATACCTAACTGTTCTTAAGGAAAACATGGAACCCTATTTGGGTTGATCTAGACTTATAAAATTTCGTAAGATTCTCCCAACCTGAAGGTTGGGATTTCCTTACTGCAACCTTTTTGCTGGATCTAAGATCCGTTTCTCCAGTCTTTTTGCTCGTGTCTATTTTGCTTATTTCCTTATCTTCACTGCAAAGACTGGTTAAACCTTTAATTCCTGTGGGCTATTTCTGTTGAATATCATTGGTGACTTCCCTGGCAAATCCACCTCTTGAAATCTCTGTTCCACTATCACAGATGACTCCCCTGTCAAAACCACCCTGTGAACTTTCTCTTCAACTTGCCTATCACCTTTCTCTTTAGATTTCAAATCCATTTCCAACCTGGTTTTCTTTAGTTCTTCCTTACCTCCTTTAGTCTGCTTTTCCTTTTTTCTCTCAAGGGGATTTCACTTTTCTTGGATCTTCTTGCATAGGCTAGAGCTACATCACCACATTCCTGACAATTCTTGATATGGATGAGAATAGGTGAGATGAGAAGACAAGTTTTCTAATAGTGCATGAACACCGGACAAATAAAGAAAATAGAGTGAATAGGATGTTTTGTATTAAGATTCAGAGACTGGATGTACATTAGGATTAGTGAGTAGCCTCTTACGTAACTGAAGAGCAGTTTCAACAAATTAATATAAAGTACTAACAACAAAAATTTCAAAATACATTGACCACTAATATGTATGAGCACTAACATAGACTCATGTTAAGTGCTAATGTTTACATGTGCCTCGTATGCAACTGAAGGACAGTTAACAAATTGACATAAAGTGCTAACAACAAACACTAATACATTAATCACTAACACAGCCTAAAATTAAATGCTAATGTTAACATGTGACTAAATACTGTATATGAGTAACATACAATTTCTACATAAAATATCACTGTGTGCTTATCATTTCCTCTCTTCCTTAGAGGAAATTGAGCCCAACCTCTTGATGAACATCTTCGATATGGATTTTTGACTGTAGGAGGCAATGAAGCAGCCTGGAAGCCCTCCCTGCATAAGAGGTGATACACACCTTCAAACCTGTGCCCTGGGCCTGGAGTATTCTGGAGTGTGTTGGAGCTCAGAAATTTGCTACCAGTGCTCCTGTGTACTCTAGAGAAAGATGTCATCCTAGAGAGATAGGTAAGGCAATCCTTTGAATGGAATTGGTTCACTTCCAAATGCTAGAGGATCTGATTGGTGGACAGTGGAATATCTCTTATGGTGGATTGGTAAGCCTTGAATTACCCTGATCTCGGGGAATAGTAAACAGTTGAATTTGCTGAGTAATATCACCATGTTCTTATCATGTCCTCTGATCTGGAATGGAGCATTATATAATGTGTCATCTATTTTGGTACTTTCTTGGTGAAAAAATTGGAGCCATTGGCTTGTAGGGCCCATTTTAGGGATTATTATATAATTTGTCATCCATTTTGGTACTTTCTTGGTGGAAAATTGGAGCTATTGGCTTGTAGGGCCCATTTTAGGGGCATGTCCCATTTTGGTGATTTGGGGTCCATAACCTTTTGGAGCCCATTTGAGGCCTTAAACGATTATTTTTGTGGTCAAAATTTTGTGAGCTTAACTCGCAGCCTCTCAAAGCTGTTCTATACATACTGAGTGGATGCCATTTTAGTGCAAATTACTCACACATGTGCAGCTAGTCACATGTGGACTTTCAAGAAGATTCTAGAGGGTCCAACACCCTAACATTAATTTGGGGTTGAGTCATGCAAAAACCCTAACCCTAACCCTAGATGGCTATCGGGCTATGTTAAATACTGGGCTGCTAGGAAATGAAGGGGGTTCCATTCATATTGTATTGTTATTATTCCATTGTTTAGTAGAGGATCTAGGAGTGAGATATTGAAGTATAATAGAGGAAGTCAAAGATTTTGTAGCAGCCATATTGGTCACGGTGTCCATGGCAACTCCATATTGAATGCCCCTTTCTTTGTATTTGCATTTCATAACTGAGAAGAAAAGAGCAAAGCATAGGCCTCATCTTCTAGCTGGGTTTTTTCTGTATTGGGTTTTCCTAGGATACATTTTGTGGTCATTGTGTGGATGGTACGTTATTTGCTTAGCCTCTTTCTTTTCAGTGTCAATTTATTTTAGTATTTCATGCATTAAGCTACTAACAATTAAATCTGAAAAATCTAAAGTAATACACTGCATAATAAGAGATTTTCATAATATTGTAAGATCTGTTGTGATGAACTGTTCCAGTGGAATATCCATGACATTTTACAGATCATCATCCCTGCCTAAGAGGAAACTTTCCCTAACCTATAGATGAACACCTTCGATATGGATTTTTGACTGTAAGAGGCAATGAAGCAGCCTGGAACTCCTCCCTGCTTAAGAGGCAATACACTCCTTCAAATTTGTGCTCTGGTCTGGAGTATTCTGGAGTGTGTAGAAGCTCAGAAATTTGCTGCCAGTGGTCCTGTGTACTCTAGAGAAAGATGTCATTGTAGAGAGATATTTAAGGCAATTTTTTGAATAGGATTGGTTCACTTCCAAATTCGAGAGGATCTGATTGGTGGAATATCTCCATGGTGGATTGATAAGCCATGAATTACCCTGATCTTGGGGAATTGTAAACAGTTGAATTTGCTGAGTAATATCACCATGTGCTTATCATTTCCTCGCTTAAGATGAATTTCCGCCAACTTCTAGATGAACATCTTTGATATGGATATTTGACTGTAGGAGTCAATGAAGCAGCCTGGAATCCCTCCCTGCTTAAGAGGCGATACACTCCTTCAAACTTGTGCCCTGGCCTGGAGTATTCTGGGGTGTGTTGGAGCTCAGAAATTTGCTGTCAGTGGTCCTGTATACTCTAGAGAAGGATGTCATCCTAGAGGGATAGGTAGGGAAATCCTTTGAATGGAATTGGTTCACTTCCAGATGCTAAAGGATCTGATTGGTGGAATATCTCTGATGGTGGATTGGTAAGCCTTGAATTACCCTGATCTTATGGAATAGTAAACAGTTCAATTTGCTGAGTTGTATTGGTCGATATGGTTTCTGGATTTCTTGAGGCAGAGGAACTGAATATATATGCCTGTTGTTTGTGTAGCGTGTAGGTGTTATGGTAGCTATAGCCTAAACGGCATATCGATAATGGATCATGATGATATGTCTGTCAAGTAGATCACCACAGCCAATCAGAATGACATCATCCTCTACATTGTGGACAAAGGGCTAAATGGTAAAAATGATGGTGGAGAGTTGGTCACCTTGCATTGGTCGTGTCTTGACCTTGAACTACCTTAAATTGTACGGGTTTGAGTAAGATTGTGTGGGAAGATGAAGGGACATTATGATATTTTGGTAGACTGCACTTTTCGTACCACTATTATGAAGAATGCATTTAAACAAGTGGTCTTTAATCTGGCAATTTTGCACAGGTAGGGTTTCCTTGTGAATCGAGTGATATTCTCTACTGGTGAGGACCAGTTGTGGATTTGTAATATTATTCGCTGATTTTTTTCTCTTTCTTCTGTCTCTGACTTAGTTATGAGCATGTGAGTCTATCCACTTTTTTTCTGAGGTATTTGCCATTAGAGTGACTTCAACTGGTAGTTCTGTTATAATTACTATTTTTTAAGTCAGAGAGGGAAGGGAAGAGGAGAAGAAGAAGATGCAGGAGAAACAAAGGAGGAGAGTTAGGAGAAATTTCGTCCTATGTCTGATTTTGTTGAGGTTATTGTGCTTTCAATGTAGTTTGTTTTATGTTTTCGAGGCAGATTGGAAAGCTTGCTCTAAAGAGGCAATGTTTTAAAATCCATCTTTTGTTGGATGTGCGAAAAGACTTCTCACAATGGACTTCAATTGAAGAATTTCATTTTGGTCTTAAACCTTGAGCTCGATGGACATTATATTGAATTGCACAATTTATTATGGACAGTCTGCCCTGTTGACTGCTATATAGGATCCACTGTTTTGTCACTTCCCTACCAGAGGATATTATCAGACAGGGTTCCCTCTTGAGCATATTACCAGAAGTGCATTGGCTCCTTCTCTGTGGTTCTTCTTCTTCCTTCCCTCATTCTGCTTCTAGCTCTGATGTGCCTAGAGATGCTCCCTCTGTCCCCCTTTGGTTTTTGGTCTTAGCTGGGGACCAGCAACATTTTTGTCATCATCATATTATGTTTGACATTGACATTGTATTTGTATTGATTCTGGTTATTATTATTTAGTTATTTAGCTATTTTTCCATTTTGTGGATCAGTGATAAGAGTTGCTTTTGCACTTCCACTATATATTTGCACCCGATTGTACTTTTAAGTCCCATTGACCCACTTTTAGGGTCATTTGTTAAACATTAATAAAATTATCTCATTTTATACTACCTTAATGTCCCTAGAGGGTAGAATACTGAATTGATTAGGACAAAAATGGGCGAGATGAGAAGACAAGAGGTCATCTAAAGGTGCACAAAAACTGGAGTCGCAAAGGAAGCAGGAGAGAGAATAGGATATTTGTCTAAGATTCGAGGAATTAATGTGCATTACGACTAGAGGCTGGTATTTATGGACAAGCCTTTTACATAACTGAAGGACAGTTATCAACAAACTAACATAAAGGGCTAACAACAAATGTAAATACATTAACAAGTAATATATGTATGACCACTAACATAGACTGACCAGCATTAAATGCTAGTGTTGATGCATGACTAGGTAATTAGGTGCAGTATGACTAACATACAATATCTAAATAGATTATCAGTGTGCTTGTCAGTTCCTCCGTGAAAGACGGAAATGATAATTACGTAATCTAAAATCTGTTTCTAGGTAGTTCGTCATGTTCTGGAAAAATTGCTTCGCAGCGCTTTCCCCAAATTCATTTCAGTGCCAATTCGGGCACAAGTGGCTATCAGTGCTTTGTATCCTTCAGAGACGAATTTCCTGATAGTGTTACCTATTGTTTCAAACACATCCATAGCCTAAGAATGCAGGGGTAACTTCAGCAGCTTTGCCAATATTAATGCTGAAGACATTGCCAAGTTTGCAGGGTCAAGACCCTAAAACCTTGGTTATATAAGCAATCTTAATCTTCCCCAGAACCAGGGCCCGTATTCTAAGACTGTCTGTCAAGACCAGAAAACCTTAGTTATATAAGCAATCTTAATCTTGCCCAGAACCTAAAACTGTCTGTCATCTTCATTATCAAACTCAATGCTGAAGAACCCCCTCAAGCATAAATACTGAATGTACTGCCTTTCCAATGATCTTGACCATGTCCTATCAATCCCATCCCATAGGGTTGTTTTTCTCTAGCAAAGGCCATTAAACCTTCAGGTCAGGGTGAAATAGTTTTAATAAACTTACTCCCTCATGATTTCTAGGAGGATTTAGAAAGCAGGTTCAAGCAGGGAATTTCCTTGGTCAAAGTCCAAATGCACAGGCTTTGTGGAGGGTGCCAGAAACTTAGTTACACTCTTGCTGCTGTTCTGAAACCCTACTCCAACCAGAACCTCTTTAAAAAATGCAGTCTTGAAAGAGTTTCTTAGGAAACGTAATAGAGGCAATTGTTGGATTTTAGTGAGCTACGGCTCATGTAATTTCTTTTACATTTTCTGTCAACAATTACTTCAACCATAACTACTGCAACAAACCAAGATCACAAGAAGAAGATCCATGCACAAGAACACAAGAAGTATCCTGGGAAACCCTTCTCAACAAGGGAAGAAAACCCAGCCAAATCCTTTGCTATAATTTTCAATAGAAAGACCTTTACCACCAAGAATGACTTAGCACACAAGAGGGTGCTTAAGCCCTAGAACTCTAGTGCCCAAGAGAGGTGCGCACCTTTTACCAAGTAGATGTATTTTCTGTAATTTCCAAACACACAAGAAAGATGTGATTCCACAATGGGGAATCATCCCTTACTTATATTAGACTTGTCCAATCAACAAAGGCGTCTATTGGCTTAACAGGGCCGACCTCTCTAAGTCACTTTATAATTTATTATTATTATTATTACAATTACAGTTAATATTAATATTAATTTTCTTTTACATTTATTATTAATCACGTTAAGGTGGGGCCGACCTGTACCCTTTACATAACAATTAGGGTTACTGGTAGGTCTGACTCTTGAACAATATATAGCAAAGGATCTGATACACCCACTAGTGCTCATCCACTAAGGGCACATCCATAGGGATGTCATAGCTCTGATTCACTACATTACACAGAAGAACCAGGTCTTCACACGTTCACCTGTGCTCGTCCACAGGCACGTCCACTCTACAGATATGCTTTCCCACTGCCACCGACAGGAGAATCATCTGGAGTCTTCTCGTCAACTCTGCTACTCAGAGGAGGCTTAATACATCATCTTCATTTCTGTTCTCATGACGATGCACCCAACTCTTTGGGATTTCACACGTTCACCTTGTGCTTAGCCACAAGCACGTCCTCACTCAACAGATCGCTTTTCCACTGGATAATCATATGGAGTTCTTCTCAACTCTCTGAATGGAGGAGGTCATCTCTACGTTCCTAGCTCTGTCTCAGGCAGGAACCACGAACCCTTCTTAGGGGCTTTCTTTCAGGTTTGTAAGCTAAGAGAAAGACTCACATAGCTGCTATGTTCCACATCTCACAAGTTTGTAAGCTGGAGGATGTCTTCCATAGCTGCATTCATCAACACTCCCTCTCAGCTAGGGAGGCATTCTTTATCATGCCAAGTCTCACATGGATGTATTTTGAATTTTGTCTTGGCTGGAGCTATCGACACTCCCTCTCAACTAGGAAGCCATTTTTCACGAAGTTAAGTTGGTGAAGATATCTGCAATCTGCTCATGTGTAGGAAAGTACTGCATGTGTACGATTTTCCTCTGCATCATATCTCTGATATAAGGATATTCATCTTATCGTGTTTCGATCCATCATGAAACACAAGCTTTACACACGACTCTAGGTTATCATCATAGGATCCATCTCATGGTCAAGTAAATCTGTCAGAAGCTTGTGAAGCCACATTGCTTTGCATGCTCGATGCTATATACTCTGCCTCTGTGGTACTCAAGGTCACTGAGTTTTGTATCCTAATGTATCAGGAAACCATGGTAAACTTCACGGTAGAATATCAACCGGATGTGCTCTTCCGGTCCACTGTACTTTCTGCTCAATCTGAATCGGTATATTCTGCAAACTCAAGTTCACACTGGAGGCATATCTCAGACCATATCCAACTGTGCCTTGTATATATCTCAATACATGTTTTGTTGTTGCCTAGTGAGTTTGTCTCAGTTGGCTCATCACATTCACTGCATGGTGTGAATCAAGTCTAGTGTTAACCGGATACATCAGTGATCCAATCAGTTGTGGATCAGTCTCGTCTGAATCATCATCAATCTTTTTTAAAATCCATCACGGTGGATTTTGCATTCTGTTAAACTGAATATTTTCTCTGTATATTTTCCTTGACTCAGGAAAATCTCATCGGTCCTTTGTCATACTTCTTGTCCCAAGAAGTGGTGCATCATACTCAGATTCTTCATCTCGAATTCAGAAGTCAAGGATTACTTGTATCCAACAACAAGGTTTTTTGAATAAGTCATCAAAATCAGGCTCTCGTCACCAACACTGTAATGATATAGGTTTTGGATCAGCAACATTCTTGCTGAGATCCAAACTCATCAAGAATTTATCTATCTGATGTAGTTTCCAACTCATGAATGGTAGTACAGATGGAAGTGTATCGGGTTTACTGGTTCAAGTGTCTCATCATAGGCGACTCCCTTTGTTTGTGAGAAACTTCTGGCTATAGTTCTCATTTTGTATTTCTTGACACTTCCATCAGCTGCATGCTTGATCTTATAGATTCACTTGGAAGTTACCACATACTTCCCTTTCTGGTCCCTGAATAATATCTTATACATCATTCTTTACGATATACTGGTATTCTTCTATTATGGCATCTTTTCCACACTGGTTCTCTTGTTGCTTCTCTAAGACAGGGAGTCTTAGCATCAATGAAGTGGCTCATGACTGAAGGATAGCTCAAAAATCTCTTTTTCTTTCTCGGGATGTGCCTTGACAGGCTGGTATGTTTTTCTGCCTCTTGCAGAGTGAGTCTAGGTAGGGCTTTTATGCCCTACTGCAATATCTCTGAACATATTAATTGGAGAAACTGGATCAATTGGAATAAAGTCTGTCTCCCTCTGAACTGCTGAAAAAAGGAAGAAGGTATTGTTTCTCTTTCTCAATTTGTTTTGACCTTTTGTGAATCAAGTGACTCCCTTTGAAGTCTGAATGATAAGCTTATTCCTTTGTTTGTTAACCTGCCTGGAATAAGAAAACAAACAAAAGGAAAACATGACAAGAATATCTTCTCTTAGAGGAGATTCATGAGTACATCCTAGAGTCAAGACATTTTAAGGATTGTTGTCACAGCTACAACATCTACTAGTAATGTAGTAACCTTAGAGATGTAGGTTATAGTCATAATAAAAGAAACAATCAAACCTGGAGTCTTCACTTCCAGTGTGTTGTTCTTTTGAATGCACTGAGACTTCTCTGGGTCTATGATTTTCACCAGGGGTTCCTTCTTCCTGCAAAATACCCTTATGACAATGATATATATATATATATATATATATATATATATATATATATATATATATAAGTGCATACCCGAGAGTGAACACCGCTGGAGATTTTGTTTCAATATCAATGGCATTCTTTGCAAGATTGCCTTGGAGCCATCTGTACCGTACAAGTCTCTGACGAGGTTTGCATCATCCTTTACTGCTGTCACTGACATGAGAGTATCACATATTTGCAATTCTATTCTTCTGTTGGTGATCCAACTTGCTTATGACTGTTTTAACTTATCTAGGTTATGCCCACTGCTTGACATTTAGTAACCATACTGTTGTAGTTATCCTTGTAGCTTCTGTTGCTACTTAACTCTGTTATGTTTTGACTTCAGATCTGTATTCTTAAGAGTTTCAATTTGGTTTGTACTATCTTCAATGTACTTTATACAAACCAATAATATCCTTCTATGTTTGCTGGGATATACACCAGCACTGTCATTTAAACACTTGTATGGAGATAGCTTGCTTAGATACAAGTCTTGAACTATCCGAAGTGATAATATTTGGTGTAGGCAAATCATGCAAGATGTTTCCATTTTATCATTGAATAATGGAGTCAAATTGTTTTAAGAACATTCAGAATTGGTGAGAAGTCTCTTGCAACATGAGGTTTGAATGAGCCACTGTCAAGAGTACTTGTAGAAGTGGAGAGAGGACCAACACCATCTTATGAAGGAGAGGGGTCTTTTAAAAAACATGATAGTAATCATCTAGGAGAGGTCCTCTAAGGGGGTTTCCTTTCTCATTTGTTGTTCTAGTATGCTCAACACTGAAGAAATGAAGAATCCTCTGTTTTGTATGTGTGGCTGGAATTTTAACAAATCACACCACCATGATTTAGGAAATGGAACAGTTGTAGGCCTTCTTGCAACTTGCTAATTTTTGTCAATGGACAATAATTTGTCCCATCTAATGAGGCACGATTTTCAAGGTTGAATAGACTGATCACAGAGCGGTAGAGGCTGCTTCCTTCTAGCTTTATTGTGCAATAATATAACTCGGAATACAACTCATAAATAACTCAGAAGTGTAACTCATAAATATAACTCGGAAATTTGGGCAGCAATATAACTTAGAATATAACTCAGAAATTTACCATACGTTTGCTGGAGTGTACTTCAGAAAATTTTACCATCTAGTCTTCCATTTGTCACATAAATTTGTAATTTTTTCAGACCCCAACCCAGTTTCAGTCTCGCTGATTTTTCAGCCAAAGTTAAATGCCCAAACCCAGTTTCAGCACTGTTTCAACATATGTTACAACACTGTTTCAGCATATGTTACAACACTGTTTCAACATATAAAAACTTAACAGAAAATAAATTTCAGAACTGAAACATGAGGATTCTGAACATCGTTTTCAACGCAGAAATAAAATATCAGCAGTATGCAAAACTCAGAAAATATAGACACAAGGATTTTCGGTCTAACTTCGACCCTGGAAAAACCTACAAGGGGAAAACCAGTGAGAGAGGGATTTTTATTATTTATGAGCTTCTGAGAAATTTCTTTTACAGCATATTCATCTTTAGAAATTTACACAAACTTATTTGGACATTCCTGTAGCTTTGCTCCTCGATTTCTGAACCAGAAATCCGTACAACTGTACGGTTGTCCCAACAATTAATGCTGTACGGACTGTCTCGAAATTCGTGCCAAAACTCTGCTAAGACTGTACGAAAAACCTAGCATGAACAACTCCTTGTAAATCGTGTCGTACGACCCTCAAAATTCGTGCTAAACTATACAGACTGT
>ML785458.1:1661667-1679069 GCA_009831015.1 Picea engelmannii
CCACTAGTGCTCATCCACTAGGGGCACATCCATAGGGATGTCATAGCTTTGATTCACTGCATTACACAGAAGAACCAGGTCTTCACACGTTCACTTGTGCTCGTCCACAGGCACGTCCACTCTACAGATCTGCTTTCCCACTGTCATCAACAAAAGAATCATCTGGAGTCTTCTCGTCAACTCTGCTGCTCAGAGGAGGCTTAATACGTCATCTTCATTTCTGTTCTCATGACGATGCACCCAGCTCTTTGGGATTTCACACGTTCACCTTGTGCTTAGCCACCGGCACGTCCTAACTCAACAGATCGCTTTTCCACTGGATAATCATATGGAGTTCTTCTCAACTCTCTGAATGGAGGAAGTCATCTCTATGTTCCTAGCTCTGTCTCAGGCATGAACCACGAACCCTTCTTAGGGGCTTTCTCTCAGGTTTGTAAGCTGAGAGAAAGACTCACATAGTTGCTATGTTCCACATCTCACATGTTTCTAAGCTGGAGGATGTCTCCCATAGCTGCATTCATCAACAACAATAGTGTGTTAAGCTCATCCAAATTCGATGCCTATTTAATCTTTTCTAAAGTGGAGGTTTATTGGTTGTGGTGCGGCTGAATGGTTGGGCTGCTTCTGTGAAATCCTAGGAGAGTATTTCTACCCAAAATTTGCATTAAGCTCACCCAACACACGGTCCTTGTACAATTTTTCATTCCAATTGTATTTGGGTATAAGAGTTAGTCTATACTAGCCCAAATTTTAATGTTGTTATTTTGCAAGAGATAATTTATTAAGAAGGAATAGTACCCGTTGTATTGCAAAATGCGGGGCATATTAAGTAGCCTTGAGACCATAGCTGCAAAACAATTACCATAAACTACAACAGGGAGCTTACTATGAACAAAATTTCAAGAACAAGTAATTGATGGACCTGTCAAAAGATGTCCAAAATTTCAACTGCCCAGTGTTGCATACAACGAAAGGGCTTTTGAGGCTTAACATGAAAGACATGAAACAACAGCTTCAAAACTGAACAATCTTATTGGATCACTCCATCCATTTTGGTCAGGATCTGGTTATTCTGGCCATTATCATCTCTGTTTCCATTGCATATGCCCTGTCTATCGTGGTGACAAGTTGGTGTAAAGTGGGTCTTCTCCACATCTATCTTGGTTGGGATCTTGATATACGGCCCATTGCTAGTTTTTGGCTCTTCTTGAACACCTCTTGTCATGTGGAGAGGGCCATAAATAAAGGGGAGGCTCCTCCCTATTTCACCAGGAATTCAACCTTGTTGCTTTGGAGGTGGTAACCTATGAGGGAGGCTATTGGTGTTGCCTTCTTAGGATCTTCTTCCTTTGTTTGTAGATTTTTCATTTCACTAGCCTCATTGAACTGACTATTTTATAGAGGCGAAGCTTCCAAATGAATGTGGATTCATCAAGTGGTTGGGCTCTAGCTGAACCTTCACTTCACGGTGATCCAGGTTGATCTTGTGACCGGTATAAATTAATGTTCTCAAATGTTGATGAAAATGTCTCCATGTCGAAGAGCTCGATGAGAGACTTCAAACGCAACTTGAACGGGCTCAAACAAACATTGTATGAGAAAGTTATAGCATTATGAAGTTTTGACCAAACAAACAAAAAGGATGTCAGGGTCAATGCGACATCACTAGGAACTGACACGTGGCATCACCAGGCACTGACACGTGGCAGTACAACCAAGACACATGGCAGTACAAACATGACACATGGTAGTATGGATCTGACACGTGGCAATACAGATGCTGATGTGGCATGCTGACTGGGTTGTACATATGTTGATGTGGCATGCTGACTGCGTTGTACGGATGTTGACGTGGTATGTTGACTGGGTAAAATTATCTCTTCTTGGTATGAGTTTATTGTTTCATTAAAGAAACTATGTTGTCCATTAGGTTACATGCAACAAGCAGTAATGAATTGGAAAACATTAAGGCAAAGGGAAGAACAAAGTGTACATGAGTATACATAGGAATTTAGGAAGATAGCTTTAACTTTGGGTATTCCTTTGTACACACAAGAAACTTTGTTAAAGTATATAGGTGGATTACATGATCATTTGAAGCATACAATACTTATGTTTAATCTGACTAACCTTGATGAAGTTAGTGTACAAGTGACTCACCTTGAGTGAGATAGAAGGAATGGCCATGACAGTTTCTCAATGGAATCCGTTCAGCCAAAAGAAGGCAAGAACAAAGGAAAGGATAAACTCAAACGAACTGCTACAGTGAAGAAGGATGATGAGAAACCGTCTTGTTCTCATTGTAAGAAGAAAGGACATTATGATGATCATTGCTGGAAATTGCATCTAGAATTGAAGCCAAATTGGGCTCGACATCAAAAAGGTAATAAGAAGACCACAACCATAGTTTAGGATCTTGGATCAGATTTTGATGATGAAACCAAGGTTACAACTATGGGCATCAAAGGTATATTTTCTGTTGCTAGTTCCAGTGCTTCTTCGTCAAAGGATAATGTAATCCTTGATGAAAGGAAAAGAAATGAACTGTTTCATATACAAGTCATCTCAAAACACACTAAGATAGAGACACTTGTTGGTAATGGATCACAAGTAAATCTTATTTCAGAGCAAGTTAAGAATTTGGGATTGGAAACTAAGCCTCATCCGAGACCGTATCCTTTGGGTTGGGTTTGTGAGAATGATAAGTTACAGGTAACTAATTAATGTAAATTAAGATTTGCAATCACATCTAGTTTCATAGATGAGGTAGAGTTAGATGTGGTTCCACTTGACATTTGTAGGATTGTTTTTGGAAGTCCATACTTATATGACAAGAAGATCATTTTCTATAGGGGGCAGAACAAGTATCATTTTTTCAAAGATGGGATTGAGTTCATTGTGAGAGCTCATCAGATGAAGATTAATTTGTTTATTGTCACTACTGGGAAAATGAAAATATTAGTTAATGCAAACAAAAACTTGTCACTCATGTCTGTAAAAGTTAAGGAAGAATGCGATCCTAGAAATGAAGTAGTTAAGTTTGATTCTAACTATAATGAGATGTTTCAGGATTCACAAGAAGTACATTATGAGATGTCGCTGCATGAAAGTATCCAGGATCTAGGCTTACAACCTATGGTTGAAAGAAAAATAGATCCTTTGGTTAATGTTGCTCCCATTAAGAAGAGAAAATATGTTGTTGATTGATTCTCTTTTGCATTTTTATATTCAATTTTGTTGCTCATCTTTCTACTAGTCAGTGGAGTATGGTTAGTAGTTGCAACAATGAATGTCAATGTTTGAGAAATTGAAGGAATGCTTAATTTGATCAACATTGTTATTTCAATTTTTATTTTTGTTGTGATGAGTCAGATGATCATTTTCTGAGTAGGATGGATGGATGATATTGGACAAGTGAGGCAACAATACCCTCAATTCATTTTGAGTGAATTAGACTTTTGGTGGTCCAAAAGCTTCTTAGTGGGGAGGAATGATCCAGGTGGATCTTGTGATCGATAAAAAAATAATATTCTCAAATTATGATGAAAAGGTCTCCAAGTCGAAGAGCTTGACAATAACTTTCCAACGCAACTTGGAATGGCTCAAACGTACGCCATATGAGAAAGTTATGGCATTATGAAGTTTTGACCAAATAGACAAAAATGATGATAGGGTTGACGTGGCATCACCAGGGATTGACATGTGGCACCACTAGGGACTGATACGTGGTAGTACCAACCTAATAGTTGGCAGTACGAATGTTGACATGACATGCTAATGTGGTTGTATGGATGCTGATGTGGCATGTTGGTTAGGCTATACATATGCTGATGTGGCATGCTAACTGGGTTGTACGGGGGTTGACGTGGCAAGTTGATTGGACGGTATGGAGATTGATGTGGAAAAATGTTGACGTGCCACTGACATGGCAGAAGACGTGGTAGACTGACTGTGCAGGTTACAAAGCTGCCACATGGATCAATTAGAGGCTGCCACGTGGCAACCCGAATTTTTCCAAAAGGGGTGTATCAACTCCGGAAAGGTCGAGCGGGTGGTTTGAACCCCCGACCTTGTCAACAACAACCCAATGACTTATCGCTGGGCCACCAATAGTACTTGTTATGGGTGGTGAGAATATTTTATTTAAAGTGAAAATTGTAACCATCATGCCAAAGGTGGATGGTTCGTAGGCTTGACCCCGTAACCTCCGCCCAACAATCCAACAACTTAACCAACATGTCAAACAATTGTCTTATTTTGACGGGACAACAATATTACATTTGAATTGTAAATGTTATCATAGCCCGAAAAATCCCAACAAGCGTAGGTTTGAACCCCCGATCGGTTCTATAATAACTCAACACCTTTACCACTAGGCCATAGGTATCAGAACTTGAAAAAATTCAACACCGTTTTGTTTTATGGTGTAAACTTTGCTGTGTAAGTTGCAGAAATGGTGGTTTTAGGCCAATTTTGAGTAGCTATCATGTGGAAGGTGGTTTTTGGTAGACCACAATTTTGTAGCAGAACTGAGGACATGCTTGTGTGCAGGTCGGAGACCCATTTGATGTAATTAAACATTTGACATCTTAATGGAGCGGTCACTAATTGGAAGCAGACCCGAAGACGTAACCCAAGATGGGTGAACTTTGTTAACAAGCTTGTTTCTTGTCTCTTATTTTCCGCCGTTCATTTCTGAAATCCAACCTTTCAATTATTTATTAAGTGTTTTTAAAAGTTGAGCTAAGTTAATTCGTGTATATAATTTGCAAATTAGTCAGTGGAATTTTGGATCACACAGTCTTTAATATTCATAGCACACTTGGAGAACTTATGACAGGTCTGGTCCATCATTGTGCAATGCACATAAAAGTAGTTTGGTATTGAAAGTCACATAATATTTGTTTCCCATACAAGAAAGGAATAGTGGACTTCAACATGGAGGGTTTAGATAAGCACTTCCCTAATCATCTGGGAATTCACCTTGTTGCTTTGGATGTGGTGACCTGCGAGGGCGGCTATTCGTGTTGTCTATAGAATTTTCATGAATCGAGGTTTCTTTCACAAATTCATAAACTTCATCTCTTTAGAGATTTCATGGATCTATTCCCTTTGAATTATCAGCCTTAAGGCTGTACTCAAATATAAATTACAACGACAAATAATAGACTATTTCACTTCACATCAACCCCAATGCACTAGGCAATCCAAGAGAGGAGATACCAAATATATGCCAACAACTTTCAGTCCTTTATGATAATATTTTCATGCATAAATCAGATGAAATTGCTGCAACTAATGCAGATTTAGAGTAGTAAATCCGTCCTATTATCTTCAATATAAATGTTAAATTCCTTAACTATTTCAGCCTTAACCGATGTCAAAATTAGTAGGATAGATAAGTGTTGGAAATTCCCAAACCTTGAAGATGATGATAGCTGAAAATCAAATCTGTAGTAAGACAATTTTGGAGTGCTGAAAACTTCATATATACAGATAAGAGATGAAGTTTAAATACATATTCTCAGCTTATCACAAGCTAGTACAACCCTCTAATCTCTCCAAAACCCTAGCTAAGGAAAACCACGAAAAATCCTAGCTCAACCAAAGACACTCCAATAAGCTAGAATTACCACTAGTAAGTACTCCTTGGCCGCATGTAAGGCGTCTCCTCTTCTCTTCCTCAACAAGTACAACTTAGATTATATCACCAAACCCTAACTCCAATGCCTCCCTAGGGATGAAACCGTATCCCTAGACTTCAAGAATGCTCCAAGAAACCGTAGTGCCTTAAGACAAAGAGAGATAAAGTACAAATAAAATTGAACAAGAGAGAGAGAGGTACTAGTGCTCTTTTTACATCTTTAACCCAAGTGTAAAGAAGAATAAGCACAAGTGTATGATTGATAATGATAATGATAATGATTAGCTCCTTCCTCAATTTATATGAGGGGTAAGGAAGGTCTGCAATGACAAGTGGACCAGGTCCACTACAAGCAAATTACAAGACACAAGTAGGTCCACACATGTGAAACACTCTATTTCAAGTAAACATGTCAAGTTCCAAGGTGACGAGGATCAACAAGCAAGGCTCCAAGACATAAGTGATACTCCTCAGGGTCCAATAGTCCTCCTCCAAGGCTCCAAAGCTCCAATGCATCTCTAAGGTAATGTACCTCCTCAGGAATCACCACACCTACATGTTCACTCCCTCAATCCAAGTGTCTTCAAGTTCAAGCCTCCATGCATGCAACCAAGCAACTCCATGTTGTCTAGGGCTCAACGTCCTCCTCTAGAAAGCCCAATGCTCCTCTTCCAATGCAAGACATCCTCCAAGCAAGCAACCTCATTCCACGTGACAACTACATGAAGAAGTCACCAAGCTCCATAGGTCTCCATTGCTTCAAGGAAAAATGTCATACAAGAGGCCATATTGTTAAGAAATAGAGCAAGCATACACACCACAAGAATTGGTGGAAAAGGCTTTAGCCATTGCAATAATATAATCATCCAATGACATTAATATATAATACATGGATGTACTCACCTCGTGAATTGAGGAGTGACAAGACACTAGCAACTCATCAATAGATAAGGATGAAATCCCATCAAGGATAAGGATGACAACTCATAAAAGAGGTGATCTTAGATTTTGTGACTGTCTAGGGACTCATAGGCTAAAGATCCTTGCCTCAATCATAAGTCTGAATAATTGTACTAGTAGGGAAACATGAATTAGTGCATAAACTGGTATCATCTCAATCTTCAATATGAAACTTCTAAACTGAGCTCCGATGAAGATTTGCTTGAAAAAAATAGCCAGATCTGGATGCTAAATGGTTCATCTGAAATGAACTTTGAAAGAGAGCATAAATTCTGAAAATGAACAACTGCCATGTTTGAACATTTCATGATTACTTGATAATTTGATCATTTGCTAGGTAATTTAGGTAGAATAAGTTGGTATCTTCTACTAATTTGTGAATAAATAGGATTACCATTTTGCTATTAGTGAACAAATAGGATCACCAAAGTGCTTTTTGAATTTTAGACATAATTAGGTGTCGAACAACATCCCAATGAATAGTTGAAGTGCAATGAGAAGATTCTAGATTTCATGCTAGATCTTCCCAAATACGTTGATTTGATGGGATTGATTGAAGTTAATTGATTTGTAGATATCCTATTGAGGAGACCAGTTGCCATGTTGAAATTCCCAAATTCTAATTGAATTTTGATTGATTGGACTTCGAAACTTGAAGCATGATTGCCATCATTGATATTCCCCCCTATTAGGGGCAAGGATAGAAGATTGTCTAAAAGATCCAAGATTAAAATTTTGGATTCTCAATAGTTCTTTCATTGTTATATCTAGTGGTTTTGGTTGACCACTTACTAGTTTCAATTGATGCCATGTATCTAGTGGTTTTGGTTGATCAATAACCATTTTCAATTGATCAATGTACTCTCTCACTTGAGGTGAAAGATGGTATCTTTTTGTTTCATCAATGTACTCCCCTCCTTGAGGTGCAAGAGAACACATATCTTGAGTCAATGACTCAATTTTCAATTTTTTTATAATGGGCCCCAATCATGCCCAAAATCATCATTTGGAATAATTGATTGAAATCCATCTGCTTTTGTAATTTCACCATTCAAACGTGTTTTTACCTACCATGTTTGAACTACATGGTAAGACTATTCAAAATCTTGACTTGTAGATTCCATCACCAAGAGCTCATCCAACCTTAATGAATTGTTTTCTTTTTAACTTTCTTCTTCTTCTAACATTTATTTGAAAGATGATTTGTTTTCCCACAATTAAGACAAGGATGGAAAACAAAACACTAATGATCCATGTAACCAACTCGATGACAATGTTGGCATTTGACATTTGATGTTGAATTAAAACAAGTGAAGTGGAATTTTGTTGAAGGAATCCTACACTATAGAAGTGGATTGGTTTGGACTAGTAGGGAATATAAAATGTAACTTCCTTATCATATATGAGTCCTATTTTGTGTTTGTTGTCATTGATTTCTTTCCAAAGTCTAATGATAAGCTTGGAAAGATCATTTTGCACTTGATGTTCTTCCATGCACTTATGATAGTTTTCTTTAAAAGAAAATTCAAGTTTACTTTAATTGACATTGCTTCTAGTATCACTCCTTGCTTCTTCTAGTGACCTATCTTCAAAACTTGTTTTCATCGATTCACTATTTATAAATGATTCATTCTCATGAATAATTAAGGAATAATCAATCATATAATTTGATGTATCTATATCAACCTTTAGGTCATTTGTGTTACAAGTAACATCAACCATTTACATTAGGTCAATTGTATCACAAATTGCATCAACCATGATTTTTGTTGCTCCTTTTCAATTAATTTTAGTTGAAGTGCTTCACTCAATTTATCCCTCACATCAATTTCCCTGTGAAAATCAATAACCCAATTATCCAATTCATGTAAGGAGTCTTGTGGTTTTCTAATTTCTAGATCGGCATTTTGCAAACACTTTCACACTTTACCCATTCTATATTTGTAATTGTCACACTCACTTGTGTTTGCTTGTGTCACACTCGCTTGTACTTGTTCGATTACTCGTTTCTAAACTTAAAGTGTCGGCTACTATATATCTTGCACCCCAAAGTTTCATTTTTACAATGATTTGTCTTTGATGACAATGACCTCCTTATTCAATTTCAGGTAGGTTTTTTTGACTATTTTTCACAATACAATTCAATGAATTTGTTCAATACTCAAACTTCTTCTTCAATTTTTACAATTTAATGATTCAATCAATTCTTGATTCAAAGAAGTGTTTGTTCTTGATGGATTTACAATTTACCACTAATTGTGCTTGCTTGTTTGCCAAATTAAACGTGTTAAAAAACTAGACACAAAGTAGACATGAACAAATATCCAAAAACAAATCATCCACCATACATGAGTAGAAATGTCCTTGGACACCCTTATTATGATTTTAGGACATGTCTAGAACAAGAGCCAAAAGAAATTGATTTTATTATGAATACCCTTAATGAAAATAGTGTGTCCAAAAAAATTTCAAATCTTTTATTTAAAGACAACTCATGGGTTTGAAAACCCTTTTACAAAGTTTGGCAACCAAGCCTTCAAGTCTTCAACTAATTTTCTCCTTGTAGCACCATTTCAAATTTTGAAAAATTTCAATAAATGCAAGAGCCTTTCCAATTTCAAGACTAAACTTCAAGCCTTCATTTTTACTTTCACAAGGCTTCAAATATACTTTTCAAACATTTTGGGCAAAAGGTATTGCAAACCTTTGGAGAAAAACATAGGTCTTAAAGTCATTTTACAAAGTCTGGCAAAACTTGCCTCAATACTAGTTGACAAATCCACTTGTGCATTGTCGTCATAATACCATTCACCAATCAACATTTTCTCATTCTTTCTTTCTTTGTTAACTAAAGAGAATTGATTTATTATGAAGAAAGGATTGTCTTAATGTGTTACCCATGTGGGATAAATGATGAACAATAATAATAATAAAATAATTGCCTCCAATCAAATTCTTTGCCTTTGCTTTCCAAGTAGTGTTTGTTGTGCAAGGTATTGGGTTGTCTTCTCCACCAAATTCAACATGATATGGTTTGTATTGGAATAGAGGCAGATGATGGAGACCGATGACTCCAAATTTTCACGCCAATGCCCGTTTTTTAATTTGATTGATGATGAATACCCAAATTTGGTTGATGATGAATAACCAACTTACCTAGGCAGATCTAGAAACTATGAGAGTAATTGGGAAAGGTGCCGAGTTTCAAATATCTCAATCTCTCAACTTTTCACCTCAATGCTAAGGGTTTCACTCTACTATTTCACTAAACTGTAGTAGGTTGAGCTAGAAATAACCCCTTGGGCCATGCCTTAGTTTCTAGTTGCGAAGGTTTGGCATCCATCTCCTCCCATGAGTCTGCCCTCCATTTAAAGAATTTATGTATGCTTGTAAAGAGAATCACCATTCTCCTTTTCTTGAGTTGGTAAAGATATGATCTTCCCTCGTGTTCTTCCTTTTACCAAAGGTCTTGTCATGTTGGATCAATAAGTCACTAGGAAAATCACAAGTGTAATTCTCCAATTTTCTAGTAATTTGTAAAGTTTCCAAGAAACGTTGATAACAAGAAGGAAAACCATTAATCAATATCGAGGTCATAAAAATTTCTTCCATATCCTTAAATACACATTTTATTATTTCATGTCTGATATTTTTTAAACGAAAGATCTACTCCAAAAGATCTCCCTCTTTAGCTAACCTTTGTTTAAGGATCTTTGTTTGTAGATCAACCCATTTGGATTTAGGTTGAATATGAAACATTTTCTTGAAGGTTTTCCATGCATTCCATGCATCAGTTGCATTTTCAATGTGAACATACATTTCATCAGTGACAAAAAACCTTAAAATTGCAAGTGCCTTTTCATCCTTCAATTCCCATTTGTTTGTGAAGATCAACAACCCAATTATCGAATTCATGTAAGGAGCCTGATAGTTCTTTAATTTCTTGATTAGCGTTTTGCAAATGCTTTCCTTCTTACCATGTTAAACTATGTAATGTGACATGACACAAGAATTGGCTTGGAATAGTCAAGAATATGAAAGTTGTTATCGTTTTCATATCCTAAGCCATATTGGTTTTTATTGAATTGCAATTCTTCCTTGGATAACTACCATGGAAGTACTTGGCCCTTAAGACTAAAAAGGCTTTGATACCATGTTAAGAAATAGAGAAAGTAGACACAACACAAGAATTGGTGGAAAATACTTTAGCCATCACAACAATATATTCATTCAGTGACATCAATATATAGTACATGAATGTAATCACCTCATGAATTGAAGAGTGACTACACTTTGACAACTCATCAATAGATAAATATGACACCTCATCAAGGATAAGGATGAAAATTCATAAAAAAAATGATATTAGACTTTGTGATTATCTAGGGACTCACAAGCTAACACATACAAGCTCTAGTAATTCAAGAATAAGCCACCTCCAATGTGCAATTCCATCATGTAACACCAAGGATCAACCATACACTATGCACCTCACATCTCATGAGCACCCCCAAACATGGTGTAAACACTTCTAGAGTAACCCCAAAAACTAAGACTCCCTCTTTACAAGGAAAGTATTTTCACCAACCCTTGTCTTCTCTCTTTGTAACTCAACCAAACCTTCCATCTACAAATCTATACCTATTGCAGTGAACCCAAACATGATCCTTCATTAAGGAATTACACCTCTCCTCTTCAAAACAATTGTTAGGATCACATGTGGAAGAAGCCAATGCATCAAGCCTAGAATATCTCCTAGAAATTATACTCATCTCTCTAAATATCTAGGCACTCCTACCTAACTCTTGTGCATATTGTAATGTCTATGTAAGCCATTTCGACCTCTTGCATGCTAGGGTAGAACCTGAGAGCATATCCACCCCTAATCTTACCTCATCTACCTCTGGATCAAATTATGCTCTGACCTTTGAATCAATGGTTGGAACAACAACCTTCTCACTCCCTTTGATCTCTAAAGGAGAACTCTATGAGTTGGAAGGCCTCACATCCTCATCACACTTCACATCTCTGCTTATCACTATCTTTTGATGTCTGGAATATCAATTTTGTAAGTTGTATAAGTATCATTGTATCTAACAACACAAGATGCCATCACATCATCTTTAATCTCCAAATAATGCTAATGACCTTTGAATTTGAAGGAACATCACTCTGAATCATCAAAAACCTGCTAAACTCCATCAACCCTCAAGTTAGTATCACATATAAACACTGTCAACAACATATGGTCATGGGTATCTCGTCCTTGCACCTTAAAACCTCTAGAAACTAAATCAAAAACCCCATCATGGTTAATTCTTGCATTTTGACATCATCAAGGTCAACACCCTTTTCCAAAGAGAATCCAATAACCCTATCATTGTACTTTATAACACTCCCATTAGCTGGAAGCTTGGAATCAATCCCTGATTCCACAACAAGATTTCACTCTATCTCCATGGAATCTCACCATGCATGTTCTACATATGTCTCCCCAAAGATAGAAGGATCAACCAGTTTCTCATTGGAATGCACACGTGCCACATTATCAACTAGCAACTTATAGAGGCCACTTGTTAGCTCTCAAACTCTACCCTAGGAGGAAAATTCCTAACCCCAACATGAGAGCATAGAGTAACAACAAGCAAGCTAACCACTGCCACCTCGATAGCCTTTCCCCACACTTTAGACTAAGGAAACTAAGCTACCTATTATCGCTCAAACTCTCGACAAGGGAAAGTCTCGCCCTGCGTGGGAGAGCTTGGGGCAATGGATAATCAAGCCGCCCACTATCACCTTAGTGGCCTTGCTTCTATTCTTTTAGGCTATGGTTTCTAACCTAAGGAGGGTTTAACTATATGGTCAAACTAGTCCCATCATTGTAATTAAACATGTGAGGGAAAGAATATAGCTTGACTAGGGTTGACTTCTCAAGAAGAAAGGCTCAAGACAAACTAGGGAAGTCAACAAAATATGCTCAATGAATGCTTGGAGTATGAAAATCCCACCAACAAGATTTACCACATATCACATTGATGCATCATTAACCTTCGTCATTAACCAATATTCATGGAGTAACAACCAATAACAAGCGACTTAGAATATTCAATGGACAACTTGTTAGGTAAGAGTATTGGTATCATTTACAAAAAAAATTTCATAAGAAGCATCACTTAACGAACCAACGAGGTTTATGTGTAAAATATGAAACATTGACCAATGTTCACGAAACAATTCGAGCATATTATGATAACAACAATCTTAAGAAAAATTTTCAACCAATCAGATTTGTATCATATGTATGTCAAGGAACCATGCGATATTGTTATTGCAGTAATACAACTCTAGTGGAAAATAGAACAATTCATATGTTCAATATTTTGATTGCAATATATAACATGTATGCCATGAGTGAAACAATTATTGATGTAGCAAACATTTTTTAAACAAACAATACAATAGACCTGGGACCTTTATACCATTAAATCAATACATGTATAACACGACCAAGATGTACTATTTTTGTAATGAAATCCAATATGCAATTCCAAATTTAGGTTACAAAGTGTGAACATGTATATATTTGTCAAGAGTATGCAGTGAAATATTTAGATTAGATATATATGCAAACAATCATATCAAGCTTAGCAACAAAAGTGGATCACCACTATGAAAATTCTCATTGTATGCAATACTCAGAAATCGACACACCATACAAAAATGAATAAGGAAACGCTAGGCACTTTAAGATGATAATTGGATATGGTTTAGGATTGAGATACTTGCAGTTACACTACCATGCAAAGAAACCAACCAAATATGACTAGAACGATGTTGGTTTCAGAAGCAACAAGCAACAAATATTAACACACATAAATCATCATAAGAACACCAATATACTAAAAAAACCACATTTTCATTAATGTACAATAATGATAATACATCTCTCTCACACTAATACATTCATGATGCCTCATAATATAGCATCGAGGTGATTGCAACAATATGTCCAATATAGCATAACCATCTCCACAATATCTCCATGAATATATCCATCCCTAATTTCACTCGTTGTCCTCATGTTTCATCATACATGGACTTCTAGAATAAGTCTACTTTCATGAATAACAATTTATCATATCATAAGTGATGTAGGAGCATAGTCAACAAGCACGCGTGGAGAGACAACACGACTCCTTAGTGCGCCTTTGAATCATTTCGGAATATGAAACACGAGTGTTTCTTGCAAATATTTCTTGAACTAATTGAAAACTAAAGAAGATCAAAACGCTTGGGATTGAATGATCATGAGTGATCTGGGAGTTTCACTCCTAGACTTTAATGTAACGATGGTTAAGGGGTAGTTAGTTTTCTTAGAGAAGATAGGTAGTCAGAGGGAACCCTAGGAACCCTCTTGTATAAGTAGAGGTATTGTATGGCCAAATGAGGCTGCTGGAGGAGTATTGTTACTGAATAGGAGGTAGATGCAAGTTAGTTAGAAATCCTCAGAGGAGGAAATAGGAGATAGAATAGTTGTTTGAGAGAGCTTGAGAGAGCTGAGACTCTGTTGTAGTCCAGCCTGCACATATTGTAATAAGTTTTTCATATTAATGAAAAATACAACAATTTTTCCCGCACATGGTTGTTTATGTGTTTGTGTGTTTCATGATGTATGTTGTAGATGTATGAGAGATTTCATCCGCAGTAGGAAGATATATTTCTCTATCTTTCTTGAGTTTGACATATTGTTTTGGGTTCTTAAGCTCTGCAAAGAGTGCACAACAAAACATTGGAGGTTATGTAGCCAGCGTAAGGAGTGCGCATTTGGACTCTGTGGAGTCAGAAAGGAACGTGCCAAGAGGGCGTACTAGAGTGATAAAAAATCAGGGGAATCCTCTAGGTTGCTGAATACATTAGAGGAGAAACTGTGCCGAAGAATCATAGAGAAACAGAGTCACTGAAAACTCTATAGAGCTCGACTAGGTGGGCATTGAGCAGGTGCAAGTGTGCACAGAAGAACTCTATGTCGAGTTCAAAGAGAAGAGTATCAGAGGAGGGTACTCACAGAGTTGTTGAACACTCTCTAAATCTCCACAAATGTGCATCTAGCAAAATTTGTTGAGAAGGCACAAGAATCCCTTGAGGAGTAAAGGGACTGAAACCTTAGAACTTGAGTAAGTAAAGCTCAAGAGAGACATCGCAAGGAGTGCACGTAGAAGTGAACTTTACAAGATTCACAAGCTCAGGAGGAGTAGTGAAAGTTTGCACGCAGAGTGCAAGTGTGCGTCAAAGTCGAGGATAATCTTCATTGTCAAAGCTTAGGAGGAAAAGTAGAGTCGAGACCCTTTCAACCAGTTTTGCAGGCGAAGGTTCATAGACCACAACCTTTGAACACTTGAAAATTTTCCAAGTCTGGGAGAACAAACAAGCTCAGGAGGAGGAGCGATAACAACCGTCAGATCGGCTACAGGAAGAGATCTGGACCGTCAGATTGGTATCCAGGACAAAGAAGGAATGAAGGAGGAGAAGGATAGATCCCATTCGTCAGATCTGAGTGAAAAAGATCAAAATTCATCCGATCCAGGTAAAGTGCACAGGCCTTAACCCTTTGTGTGCATAAGAGAGCGGACTTGCCAAAGTCCCGAAGTCCCGAAGTGAATTTGGACTGTCAGATCCAGAGGGATGCGTGGAAGAAATCTATTGTCTTCGAGTGAAAGCACTTCGGGAGGAACGAGTGTGTAGGAGTTTGAAACTTCCGAAGCATGAAGAGCTGAAGTGGATCATGGCCGTCGGATCCAAGGGGGACATGCGTTGACAGATCGTGAACTCCAGGTGAAAGCGCTCCGGGAGAAAGTGAGTGTCCAGGAGTTGAAAATCCTGAAGCCCGAAGATCCGAAGTGGATCATTGCCGTTCGATTCAGAAGGACACACGACAAAAATCCGTGGACTCCGGGTAAAGAACCGAAGTGAATTAGAGCCATTCGATTCAGAAGGACACACGACATAAATCTGTGGACTCCGGGTAAATACCCGAAGTGAATTAGAGCCATCTAATTCAGAAGGGCACGCGTCATAAATCCATGGACTCGGGGTAAAGACCCGAAGTGAATTAGAGTCGTCCGATTCAGAAGGGCACGCGACAAAAATCCGTGGACTCTGGGTAAAGAATCGAAGTGAATTAGAGCTGCCCGATTCAGAAGGACACATGACAGAAATTCGTGGACTTCGGGTAAAGACCCAAAGTGAATCATAGCCGTACGATTCAGAAGGACACACGAAAGAAATCTGTGGACTCTAGGTGAAGACCCGAAGTGAATTAGAGCCGTCCGATTCAGAAGGACACGCGGTAGAAATCCGTGGACTCAGGGTGAAGACCCAAAGTTAATCGTAGTCTTCGATCTGCGGGAGACACGCGTCGATAGATCACGAACTCTGGATGAAATCATTCCAGAAGAAAGTGAAGGTAGAGAGTTGAAAACTCCGAATTCTGAATTGTCGAAGAAAATCCCAACCGTTGATTGAAAGTGACACGCGTCGACAGATTGTGGAAATCTGAGACCATGTGCTCTGGAGAGAAGGAAGGAAAGGAGGCAGATCTTAGTCGTCATTCAAGAGACACTGTCCGAGATCATAAGATCAACAATCATGCTTAATTGTGGGGACAAAGAGTGCTCGGACTTTAAAAATCTGAAAGCGAGCTGCAATTGAAACCATGATATTGCCAAAGGGACATGTGGTGATTGGTAGTGAAATGTGGGGAGAAAAGTGGTGTGGTCTCAAACCACTCTTGGCCACCCCACAATCATGTGCTTACGTGAGGTCATAGCCTGAGGTCACATGTGAAGGAAAGGACTTCGCGAGGGGAGCTAGTGTCTCTTATTTGAATTCTTCAAAGAGGCCAGGGAAGAGCCTACAGGTTTGCCAAAACCTACACTTTGAAGGAAAGGGAACCTGTGTAAATTATTTGGGGTCTAGTAGAGAGCCGAAGAGTCAATCCGACTCCTTGATTTGAATGATCACATGCAAGGAACTCTTCATCAAATGGTTGGAGTACGAGAAGAGTCATCCACTTCAGTAAAACTATTTGATGATTCTTAGAAAAAAGAGAGATGAAAGCACCATGTGGCGATATTTTGTTTTACTTAGCTTGCACTCGTAGTAGCTATTTTTAGTTAATGATTCATTATAAATAAGAGGATTGACCTTTTAGTAAAGGTCGATGGTTTTTGCAAAGACCCTCATTTTTTGGAATTGAAAAGAACTATTTCCGAACTACCTTAATTGAGAAGTCTTATTTAGGACCGGAGACAAACTTTTGTTTTTCATCAAAGGTGTTGTGTGATTGGATTTGAGGAGGAATTACTCCCAACTTTATTTCATGAATGGATGATGTAACGAGTAAGATTCTTTGAATCTATTGATAATTTAGTTGTTTCAATAATTTTTGTAGTTATTATCTCTAATGATGAAAGCAAATCATTGTGTTAATGTGTGATTAATGCTAGAGCTAAGGAAACTATTTTTCTTTCCATCATTTTATTGCATGTATGTTTTATTTCGATAATTGTATCTCAGTCAATAATTGAGATACCAACAATTTAATGTATTAGTACTAGGCTTGTCACGGGTCTGAATATCTTTGTCTGCATGCTTGAGCACTAGGTTTATCTCAAGCTCAACCTTCTTCAATAGTTAAGAACCCCCCTTTTATCGGTTCGTTTATACTAGCACACATCTTCTAATCAGACCCATCTAATAAGAGAAAATACAAAAGTGAACCTTTAAACTGAAGGAGGAA
>ML785458.1:1761774-1776999 GCA_009831015.1 Picea engelmannii
TTTTCGCACAGGTCTTGATTTGATTATTCATAGATGTGTCCGAGAGGACGAGGTACCATAAATACTACAAAGTTGTCATGATGGACCATGTGGTGGCCATTTTTCTAACAAACGTACAACATATAAGGTGTTACATTCAGGATATTACTAGCCTAGCATTTTCAAAGATGCTGCCAAGTATGTGAGGAGTTGTGATAGTAGCCAAAGGATAGGAAGAACTACGTCAGCTGACAAAATTCCCTTGCATGCCCAAGTTATGATAAAACCCTTAAAAAAATGGGCCCTTGACTTTGTAGGACCAATTTCACCCATGTCCTGTAAGAAGAACTATATTTTGGTTTGTACAGGCTATGTCAGCAAATGGGTAGAGGCAAAATCCCTATTAAGGGAAACATAAAATCATGTTGTTGAATTCATTTATGAAGACATATTTACTCGCTTTGGTGTCCCTCGTGAAATTGTTACAGACCAGGGCACTCAATTCACTTCCAAGCTGATGAGAGAGCTAACAGAGAAATATGGGATTAAACACTGTAAATCTTCTCCACACCACTCGCAAGTGAATGGTCAGGTAGAATCTACAAACAAAGTTCTGGAAGCTATCTTAACCAAGACAATTCAATTACATCACCGGGATTGGGCTGATAGGCTTCTAGAGGCCTTGTGGGCTTACCGGACCACCTGGAAAAACACCACCGGACACACCCCTTATGAGCTAGTGTAAGGGAAACAAGTACTTCTACCAATAGAATTCCAAGTAAAGACCTTTCGTATTGCCACAAAATTGGGATTAAACTTAGATGAGGCTTAGAAGCAACAAGCCCTACAACTGAATGAGTTGGATGAGATCAGGCAAGATTCCATCCAACGAACAATATTAGTCAAAAACTAGAGGAGCAAGTGGCATGACAAGTTTATTAAGAAGAAACACTTCCAACCTGGTGATTAGACTCTGTTGTTTGATTCCCGATTTAAGATCTTCAAAGGAAAAATCACCACCCGGTGGTTGGGCCATTACGAGGTAGTCCCTGTATATGACAATGGAGTTGTGAAAATCAAAACAATTGATGATGGACAAGTCTCCTTTGTAGTAAATGGACATCGACTCAAATTTTATCATAAGTCCATTTCCAAAGAGGATTTTCTACAGGTCATGTCAACTGACAGGACATTGGCCTTAGTAGATGGGGAAGTCCCCCCTTGCTCTTGAAATTTTTCTAAATTTTCTATTGTACATATGTAAATAATTTTGAATTTTGTTGTTAAAGAAACCATAGAGATTTATGTAAGTATTTATTTCACCAAGAGTAGACAGTTTCAAGGAAATATAAAAGAAATATTTTTCTTCAAAACATTGTGACACTTGAACCTTGTTGTCTGCCAAGCATCAAATGAATATCAACTTCCTGTAATTAGCCATATTTCTGCAAAGATTTTCATTTTTTCTCAAGGCATTTTAAAAAACAGTTTCTCTTGAAAATATTCACCACTATATAAGGAAGTGATATTGTAACCATCAAGCTTAGAGGTATCTCGTACAACTTCTCCCAAGAAACCTGAGTAAGTGAGTAAAGTATATTTATTAAAGAGTAACAAGAGGTATGATTAGTGGTTAGTCATGGAAACATCACAATTACTACAAAAGATGAAAGTAAGTTGAGCCTAGAGATACCTTTCTATTCTTCCTCAATGGTACCATCCACTATACACTAAATAACTTGATTATATCATATCTTTAGATAGGCCACGTCTTCTTAAGTCAAACTCTAACATAAATACCATCCCAATTGAAAAAAGAAAGAAAAAGCAGTTTTCAGAGCTGTTCCCCCATCTTCTTGCATAAAGAAATCTTATACTAAAATATTAAAAGATGGAGGGTCAGTCTCTGAGGGTGTAAGAGGCTAATCCATCAAGATACTGAATAGGTCTGCTGGTAGCAGGTACCAGCCTATGGTATGACTAGGTAAACCCACTGGAGCACTGAACATGCTTACTGACAGTGGGGCATTCTACCTAGCAAGGATGGTAATCTGACAAAAAATAAATAATAATAAATTTAAACTTCTCCTGATGTACGACATTACTCGCAAACAAAGCTGACATGAAGTATGTATGGTTAAGCTAAGTTTAATGAACTCCATAAAATTTCCATTGGGAACTAACTCTAAGACTGTCTTGAAACTCTCTTGCCTACCTCTTCTTATCTATATATAGGATCTCTTATCCTATAGGTGGGGCCATCTTCTAACCATCTCGTCAAACCAATCTGTGAAATTTTTCTTTATACTTAACAAGTTGTAAAGATTCGACTATTTGGAGAACTGACTGGTTTCCTATACTTTTGATTGTGAGGTGTCACAATACTTAGGTGTGGGGGAGGGGTTCATGAGTTGACAAATGATCATTGCTTAGAGAAGTAAATCGTTGTAAAAAAAATTGTATTATTTTCATGATATAGGTTATTACATTAGAAGTCATTTTATTTTTGAAGTGCTAAACTCCTGTGTGCTATAAATTGTTGTGCATGTCCTTAACATACCACTCTGTTGGTTTATTCTTGTTACAGGCTGTTCATTTTAGGATTGACATTACATGTTCTATGCAAGTGGATTGAGTGAGAATGGTGGAAAAATCAATAACAATGGAACATTCTACCTCCATTACTTAATCATTGTGACTGTCAAAACCATTTCAATATTGCAGGCTATCCATTACATGAGGTAAAAATGTATTTAACACAGAGGTGTCGTATGAAGTGTCGTATGAGATGTTGTATGAAGTGTCGTATGAGGTGCCGAACGAAGTGCCATATGAATTTACACACCATTAACTATCCACAATTTTAGGTAACCATGAATCAATGACATTTAATTGAATTGGTTGAAGGAAATCAAGATTGAGGATGCAAACTTTATGGTTCTACTATCCATAGCACAAATGCTATGATAAGGCCTAGATAAATATTAAGTTCAGCTTTTCCATTACTTTCTTAGTCATAACAATTGAAGTAGCTCCTGAATCTAACATACAATTATGAAGAATAAAGTCGTTCACGAGCAAGGAGAGGAAAAAGGGTCTATTCTTTTCATTCCCCCTATCCATATTTTGTAGAATAACCGATGCATCCTGATAAGTTCTTGTTGGTGGCATGTCAACACTTTTCTGAGAAGGACAATCTATGGCTCTGAGCAACTTGTCCCTCTGAGAAGGAATCTTCATTATTTCTGACACAGGCACCAACATCTTTGCATTACTTAACCATCCTCCTAAGTCAATATTTAATTCTGAGTTTGCATACACATTTGACTTAGGGGGGTTTGGAGCTACCTTGGGAATGTTTGCTTGGTTTCTATCTTGATTTTTATTCCCATTCCTTTCGCAGGTAATGAATCTAAACTTATCCATTTCAGCTACTTGTTGTGGGGTAGGATTAGGACCAAAATTTTATGTTGCCTTATCCACCACAACATCACTCATGCAATTAATGTTGTTTCCGCCCTCATTATGTCTATCCAAATCCATCCAATCATACCTACCACCATTATACTCATGAACAAACATATTAACTTGTTAATTTCTAATCCATAAGGTCCCAGTTCATAACTAAGGTGAAGGAAGACTTGGCAAGTTGAATCATCATGAAATTGCTCACAAGGTCTACAATAATGAATAGCCTGGTGGTCAACCCAATTAGTGGATTCAAATGGATTTGGTGGCCTTTGATCTTGGGGGGGATTTTTCTTAGGCCACTTGTCATTTGGCCTATTTTGGGACCTATTAGCTTGGCCCCTTTCCATGGCTATCAACCTATTCTGCATGGCATTCATCTAACTAACTTGTTCCTTCAATTGATTAGCATGATTAATTTCCATTTGTTTAATCAATTGAGTGATTTCCTTAATGCCCTCACTAGAGGATTTCTGAGCTTCAACATTCTTCTTCTTCTCATCAAAAAGTTGGGAAGAAGATCCTCTAGTAAAACCATGTATGTTAGGCTTCCTAGCATCCTGGATGTTCATATCAATCTTGATAGCTGTGGCTTATGCTGCTTTTAAATTTAGAGGATCCTTATCCCCTAAGGAATACCTCATTTCACCCTCAAAAGCCTCCATATAGTATATCAAGATTGCAACATCTGAGGGTTTAATGTCATCATGAAGACTCTTCACTAAACTATTGAACTTAACATTGAATTCTTCGACAGTTTCATTCTCATTCTTATGACTAGTAGTGACGACAACTAACTAAAATCTGTTTTCCTTCTCATCCCCCCATATCTTTTTAAATTCATTCAATATTTCATCAAGGGTGCTAAACTTAGTTGGATCAAAATTAGTAAACCATTAAGCCGCATCTCCTTCTAGTGAATACACAAATAGGGTCATATTTAATCTTCTTCATTATGACCTCTACAATTTCTTTCCACACACATACGGAAGTTCAAGATGTGGGACTTTTCACCGATTGCATTGTTTCCCTGAAATGTAGGTAACTTTTCTATGGCTTTCTAAGGGACTTGGTGTGGGGCACCTTGGATTACTACAAAATTCAAAGGCCTCAAAAACACATTCATGGTTGCGTTAGAAGTATTAGCGGGATTATTAACAATTGGTTGATTATTAGTTTGGAACAAGAATTGGATATCAGTGAGTGCTTCTTCTCCAAGACTTTCAAGTAGCCTCCTAGGAGCAAGGTGATTTATCCTTCTCCTATAAACCTTTTTGGGTTCAAGAAAAGAGTAAATCAAACCTTGTGCAACGCTCCTAGTAATATACCTGACGGATTTTTTCAATGGAGTCGCCACTTGGAAAAGATTCACACGAAATCAACGAATGCAAGTTCAAAGATTTTAGGGACTAAAGGTTTTTATTGTTTAGTTCTAAAAGAATAAGTTAAGTCGTTTTGACCAAGGATAAATGACTTATCCCCAGCAACGACGTCAAAGATGTTGCCATCCTTATACACACTTGCAGACATGAGCTAAGTCTTGCTCACTTAGTGTGTCCTCGAAGGCACAATGCCTATGTTCAAAGTCCATGCTGCCACTTTGACTTGAGCCTCTTTCATCTAGGCTAACTCCTAGGGAAGCCAAGGGGGGTAGACCCTAGTTACTAGATGAGATTTAWRATTAAATGCTCTAGGAGTTGGTTTTAATAAGTTAAAAGGTCAAGGGGAATCTATCCTATGATGCTAAGAAACAATGAAATATGAAACAATTATGTATGACAGTCAGGCCTTTTCCTAGGACAACTAAGACTAGTGCCTAAGATTGGGCAAGGGGTCAACTAAGTTAAGGGGAGATTCATTACAAGATAATTACAAGTTAAAAATGTTGCAACAAGATACATAAACTAGATACAAAGGAAAATGTGATGTATACAAAGTTGAATTAAACTAAATACAAGATACACATAAATAATGTCTAAGTTATACAGATTTAAGCTAAGATAGATACAAGATATACAATATACTAACAAGTGCTTGAAATGTGCAGGAAAATAAGATATTCAAGATGAGATGACCATTAACACATCAAGCCAAGCATGCTCACAATATATAGAATTCTATTGGACTTCTTATCAATGGCATCAAGACGCAAAGCACTCAAGATCCTATCAAGAGAATGCCTCCAGATGGATGTGCACTTCTTGAAGGATCACACCAAAAATACAAGAACAAAATATAGATGAAAACTTTAAAAGTAAAGTGCTCCAGATGAAAAGATGTAACCACTTAGGCGATTATTATACAACACATAAAAGACAACTTGCATGATATAAAAAGATAATGACTTCCTTGTGCTTGCAAGTATAAAATTAAAGTGATGATGTTGTATATCAAAGATTAAACTATGTGGTTAAGTGTGATTTATTCTAATCCTAGCTAGGTGTCAACACAAAAATTTCCTCCCCCAATTACCAAGTGACTGTTGGATACTCAAGAAGTTAGGCAACGAGGCCCACCCTAGCTTCACAGGTCAACCCTAAGATCAGAATACTCCCGGAAAGGACACCCCGCGCCGTGAGACCGTCCCCGACCTAGCACTTTCCGTTGCCTTCCTCCAACCATGTTTTAAATGGCGAAGATGGTTGGTAATGGTGTCCTATTAAGTCTAATTAATTTATTATTAGACCTATGAGATAAGTATTGCAATGTGTGTTTGAGTTCTTGTAGATTGCTCAAAAAAAGTTGCCAAAGTACTAAAAATGAGTGTGAACTTGTTAGGGTCCTAACCCGCACATAGGTAGATCAATATATTCGGATGTAATAAAGGTCAATATTAATAAGGCCTTTCAATAAAATAGAATAAGGCGAATGTAAGAAGACCTAATAGAATCTTTCGCTTCTAGAAGGATCTTCCTCTAGATGCTTCTCTTGATAGACATATTTAGTATAAATAAGGGTCGAGGGTATGAAAACCCTAGCTTGGAGATTATTGTAATAGAGCACTGCTCAACTAGAGGTTTCCCCCTCGAAGAGACCCGTGAACATTTCTTTCTGAATCAAAGTGTTATTTATGTTGTTGTTCTTATATCATTTATGTGTTATTGTGGAGATTATGTTGGTTATATTACTGTTATTCTTCCATTTCTAGCATTTTATTTCTGTTCTGCATACTTTTTATATCTGGTATATTACAAGTGGTATCAGAGAACTTTCCTAGGCAGAAATTGTGGGATTTTTTTTTTCCAGGGTAGAGATGTATTTCGGCGTCTTTAAGCCATAGAGATCTGTCGTTATGCGCATAAACCCGCGGTTGAGGGATTCATACATGCATGAAATACAAGTGATTCTTAAGAACACATATGTTGGCCACCCTTGTAACCCCTGTTGGTACCCCTTCGGGTGGTAGCGCATCAGACAACACCTATGTATGAATCGACCTAGATTTCCTGAAGCCCTCTTTAGAAAAACCGATCGGTCACCTGACTACTATAGTGCCACCGAGAACAACACTCAGGAAGACACTCTCTAGTACCTGGGTTGTCGGGTAGTATGACTAAGGATACGGTCTATCCTCCTTAGTTAGTGCCCTGAGATATTGGGCCGAGTACTACTGTTAGACCCCGCACGTATATCAGAGAGCTATAGCACATGGCAAACCCTTGTCTGTAGAACCCTTGAATACCTAACCTTTGGGGGACAAAAACATAAACAAATTAAAACAAACAAGATCTATTGTCGCGCAATTGTGTTCGGGTTGCCAAGTAAATACACATTTCTTTCTGGTTAAGCATTTGGGGATTTCATCACTGTAGTATTCTTCAGACCAGAGTATAACTCCACAAGTGTACCAAAAAAAAAACAAGTCTAGAAATTTTTTCACCATTATTTGAGACTTATTCCATTGGATTCATCTCTTCGCCCTTATCACATTCATCCATATCATTTTTCAGCGAAATTTTTGACCCCGCCCACCCCTTTTCAGTTCACCCATCCACATGGCCCATACCTATAGCCAAGACCTGGAAGCTCACTTCAACACCTTGCAATCTGGTTTCCTCGAGACCCAAAAAGAAGTGAAACAACTCAGTGCTACTGTTGCCTCCATCGATTCATCCATCAATACAACCATGCAGTCCTTAATGGAGGAAGTCAAACAAGAATTGACCACCCAGCTTGAATATGTCTTTGCATCACTCTGCACCAAATTGAAGATCCCTACAGATGACCCTTTCTTTGATGCACCTCCAAAGACTGAAGGTGAACATTCCTCCCATTCCCATACCTTTCAACCCCATCACTTTCAACGTGACCTAAGGTTTCCATGGGTGGATGTGACCAAATTTGATGGCTCAGACCCCACTAGTTGGGTCACCCAAATTGAACATTATTTCTCTTTATACGACATTACAGATGACTTGGCCAAACTCCGGTATGGTGTTCTCCATCTAGATCAAAAACGTTGGCAATGGTGGCAATGGAGAAAAAATTCCCATCAAGGGTATATTGCTTGGACCCAATTTGTGACTGAGCTTTATGAATGCTTTGACACTGACACCAACCATTTGGGTTGTTTGACAAAGTTGAAACAATCAGGAACAGTAGAAGACTTCATAGCTGCCTTTGAGCACCTGGCTTTTAGAATAGAGGGCATGACTGATGCTTTCTTTCGAGAGTGTTTTATTAGTGGCCTCAAGGAGGAGATTCGGGCCCATGTCCTCATGGCTGGAATTTCGAGTTGGGTGGAGGCTACTAAAAAAGCTAAAGAAGCACAACAGGTTGTATCCTCTCAAAACTGTAAACCCTCCTTTATCCCTCGCCCTAAACCCGTAAATCCCACTACTCCCTCCACCCCATTAAAAATCCAAAAATTGACCAGGGCTGAAATGGCTGAACACCAACTCAAAGGCCTTTGTTATAATTGTGATGACAAATATTTCTCGGGCCACAAGTTTAAGGAACAAAAGATTTTTATGACCATCTCTAAGGATATTTCGGAAGAGGATGTTGAAACTCCCCTTGTGCCTGAGTCACCTGAAATCACTGACATAACCCCTCCCTCAGACCCTCCTGAAGTGGAACTGATCATTTCCCTCAATGCTCTCACTGGCTTCTCCACCCCCCAAACCCTCAAGTTAATCGGTTACGTCAAGCATCGAAAGGTCAGCATTTTGGTTGATAGTGGAAGCACCCATAATTTTATTCATCGTCGCATTACCCAAGAAACTCATTGCTACATCCATGCCATCAACAATTTCCAAATCATGATTACCAATGGTGGTTCCATGAAATGTGGAGGGCATTGTGAAAATGTGTGTCTCCAAATCGGTGATTACCACCTAAAATCCCATATGTTTTTTATCGACATGCGCGATTGTGACATTGTGTTGGGTGTAGACTGGCTAAGGACTTTGGGTCACATTCTCATGGATTTTAAGGAATTAACCATGCAATTCGACCAGGAAGGCCACCAATATAAATTCCAAGGAATCATGGCTGGTTCACTTGAGGTCATTAGTTCCCATCTCATGGAAAAGCTGCTCAATAAAGTTCATTCTGGTGTCATTGCCCAACTCCATGCCATACAAGCAACAGAGACACCGCTGGTGTCGAAAGACCTCCAAGCCCTCCTTTATAAACACCAAATGGTATTTCCCACTCCCCAAGGACTCCCCCGTTCCCGCGGTGTTCATGATCATTCCATTCCCCTTGTACCTGGAAGCCTTCCTCCCAATATCCGTCTATATCGCCACCCTTTTTCACAAAAAAATTAAATTGAGAAAATGGTCCAGGAACTCCTTACTGCAGGCGTTATCCACCCTAGTACGAGCTCTTACTCTTCTCCTGTAGTCATGGTCATGAAGAAATAAGGCTCTTGGAGAATGTGTCTTGACTTCCGTGCCCTCAACAAACTGACCATTAAAGACAAATTTCCCATTCCTATCATTGATGACCTCCTGGATGAATTGAGTGGTGCCCAATTCTTTACTAAACTTTATCTTCACTCGGGCTATCACCAGATATGTATGAAGGAGGCAAACATTCCCAAGACGGCCTTTCGAACTCATGAGGGCCACTATGAGTTTTTGGTCATGCCCTTTGGTTTGTGTAATGCCCCCTCCACCTTCCAAAGCCTCATGAATCATGTCTTCCATCCTTTTCTCCGTCAATTTGTATTAGTTTTCTTTGATGATATCCTAATCTATAGAAAAACCTGGACAAACCATCTTACTCATGTGGATAGAGTTCTCCATCTACTCTCTCAACACAACTTTTCCTGAAACAGTCTAAATGTGATTTTGGTGCCTCAGAAGTAAAATACTTGGGTCATCTGGTTGGCAAGGATGACATCAGGGTGGATCCAAAAAAGATTGAAGCTATGCAAGATTGGCTGCACCCAAAGACTCTCAAAAGATTGCGTGGATTTATGGGCTTAATAGGGTATAATTGTAAGTTTGTTAAGAATTATGGCAAGATTGCAGCACCTCTCACGATTCTCCTAAAAAAGAACTCTTTCACTTGGACTCCAACCTGCTACTCAATATTTTCAAACCTTGAAGACAACCATGTGCACCACTCCGGTTCTGGCCCTTCCTGACTTCACAAAGACCTTTGTGTTGTAATGTTATGCCTCAGGGAAAGGAATCGATGATGTCCTTATGCAAGCGGGTCAACCTTTGGCCTTCACCAGCGGGAAACTATCTGAAAGGAATCTGGGCAAACCCATCTATGAAAAGGAAATGTTGGCTATTCTACATACCATTGATCTGTGGCGCCCTTATCTCTTAGGGCAATGTTTCCAAATTAAGACAAACCATCAAAGCCTCAAGTACTTTCTGGAACAACGCATTTCCTCCCTGGAGCAACAAAAATGGGTGACTAAGCTCTTTGGATATGATTATAAGATCATTTACAAGAAGGGCAAAGACAATGTGGTGGTGGATGTACTGTCCCAAAAATATGAAGAAGAAGGATCCCTTTTTTCTCTTTCCTTCATTGTACCAGATTAGCTCCAAGATGTGCACAAGGAATGGCTACAGGATCCCAAAAGTTCACATATGATCCAACAATTGCAGACCAATGCTCCAGCTCCCCCAGGGTACTCTTGGCTCCAGGACGAGCTTTGATACAAAGGCCGTTTGTATTTAAGTAAACAATCAAAGCTTAAATCCACAGTACTTTCTGAGCTTCATGCTACACCCACAACGGGGCACTCCGGGTTCACAAAAACCTATGACAAGGTCAAACATTCTTTCTTCTGGGATGGTATGAAACAGGACATCCACAATTTTTTCACTGAATGTGAGGTGTGTCAACGCAACAAGGGAGAAACAATCAAACCTCCGGGCACACTACAACTGCTTCTGATTCCACCTACTATTTGGAAGGATATCTCTATGGAATTTATTACCGGCTTACCCAAATTGGGAAATAAATCAGTCATAATGGTGGTTGTGGATCACCTTTCCAAGTATGCTCATTTCTGCACTCTTCAACACCCATTTACTACATCCATGGTGGCTCAAATTTTCATGGACCAGGTCTTCAAGCTTCATGGCATGCCACACTCTATTGTTTCTGATCGTGACCCAACTTTCACAAGCAATTTTTGGTAAGAACTGTTTAAGCTATAGGGAACACAATTGCATCTAAGCACAACTTATCATCCCCAGACTGATGGTCAAACATAAGTTGTCAACAAGTGTTTGGAAACATATCTAAGGTGTTTTACCTTTGAAAAGCAAAATCAGTGGGCTCAATGGTTACCCCTAGCTGAATGGTGGTACAACACTTCCTACCATTAAGCCACACGCATGACTCCTTTTGAAGTGGTATATGGACAAAATCCCCCTTCAGTTCTCTCATACTTATTGGGTACCTCGAAGGTCCAGGCAGTTGACCAAACACTTACAGTTCGAGAGGATATTCTTTGTACCCTTAAAGAGAACTTGGTCATGGCACAGAATCGCATGAAACAACAAGCAGATCAAGGTCGCTTTGAACGTCAATTTGCAGAAGGGGATCAGGTGTTTCTGTGACTGCAACCATACAAGGATACTTCCCTAAAGGCCGAGTAGTGTCAGAAGCTAGCGCCCAAATTTTATGGTCCTTATACAGTTCTCAAGCATGTGGGACAAGTCGCCTATCAGTTAACTTTGCCCATTCAGTCAAAGCTACATCCTGTTTTTCATGTTTCATACGTAAAGAAGGTGATTGGAACTAGGTGCCAAATTCAAACCAACCTTACCGAGTTAGTTGAAGAAGGATCCATTTGGCTATAGCCAGAAGCAGTTTTGGACCAGCGTGAGCTTTTCCTGCTTCAGCGAACCATTAAGGAAGTGCTAGTCCAGTGGAAAGATACAACTCCAACAGATGCCACTTGGGAACCAGCTACCATTCTGCACCAGTTTCCACATCTCAAGCCTTGAAGACAAGGTTGTTTTTAAGGGGGTGGACATGTTAGGGTCCTAACCCGCACATAGGTAGATCAATATATTCGGATGTAATAAAGGTCAATATTAATAAGGCCTTTCAATAAAACAAAATAAGGTGGATGTAAGAAGACCTAATAGAAGCTTCCACTTCTAGAAGGATCTTCCTCTAGATGCTTCTCTTGATAGACATATTTAGTATAAATAAGGGTCGAGGGTATGAAAACCATTGCTTGGAGATTATTGTAATAGAGCGTTGCTCGATTGGAGGTTGCCCCCTTGAAGAGGCCCGTGAACATTGCTTTCTGAATCAAAGTGTTATTTCTGTTGTTGTTCTTATATCATTTATGTGTTATTGTGGAGATTATGTTGGTTATATTACTGTTATTTCACCATTTCTATCATTTTATTTTTGTTCTGCATACTTTTTATATCTGGTATATTACAGAACTCTTAAACAATGAAATTGGAAAATAAGTTCTTAAGTGTTGAGTTGTTGCATGTTAATATTAAGAACTGAAAATTCTTGTGAAACTAAAAATAACGATTATGTGAAGGCTGAAGCCTTTAAAAAAATTGATTGCAAGTTAAATTGCTTAATGAGATTATTGCATGTGAAAATAAAGCAATGAAAATAACTTGCAGAAAATAAAAGACGATTACTTAAGAGATTATGAAACCAGCATGTGCATGCATGTGTGTAAGATAAAGATTAAAGAAATGTAACTTGCATGCAACTGAAAAATAAATTTGATCTAAGCCTCCACAGGCTCCAAGCTAGAATATGTTATGAGATCTACTTTAGATAATTTTAAGTTAAGCATGCATGTAGAGATCACAACTAATCTAGCTAAACTAAGCAAGGAAAKACATAAAACAAATCTAGCTAAACTTGCAAAGTAAAGACTGAAAGGAAAGGAATGGAAGCCACTTGGGTACACTCCTTTGGGCTTGCATACACTTATTTAGAGAGAAGAGAAAGAAGAGAAAATGTTACCACTCTTGAAAGGAGGACCAGAAAGGTGTGTTTTGCTTGAATTTGGGCAGCATGTACCCTTATCCTGGTGAGAACCTGCAAAAATCAACAAGCTATTGCTTGTTGATTTGTGCTGCAACACACTCAAACAAAGTTATGAAATTCATGTCTTTCAACAGAAATTTCGCACATGTAAAAACTAGAAAATTAAATGATTTAATTGACCTATCTAAGCAAGTTATATACCAAAATATGAATGTGCTAGAACGAGTAAGAAGAACAGAAAATGCTTGTGAAGTTTAAGTGAAGATGAGGGTAGATTCGTCTTTGAACCTATCCCAACAACTACTTTTCAAGGTGTTAACACATAAGATTGATCATGTTCTCCAAGGATTATATCATTCCATAAAATAAAATCCTCCTCGGAGTATGCAATCTATGGTTGAGTTGGTGATGTGAACTGGTTAAGGAAGAAGGTTGTAGGTTGGATATGTTGCAAGCATCCTGGTGCAAGTATGAAATTACCAGCATCAACCTCATAACCATCAGGTAATCCATGAGATTTTCTTATCTTGTTTGGAGGTCAGAAATGGTTTGGCTACTTGATTCTCCTTTGGCACTATGAACTGGCTTAGGCACTACAGATTTAGACATGTGTTACAAAATGTGTCGTTGAAACTCTGTTTTAAGACTACTGAACTGGCATTTTTGACCAGTTGACTTTCAGGAGGATTTATGGGTGAAACAAGATGAATTTTAAAAATAAAAAGGATTTTATTGTCAAAAATGTACCCAAGAACATTAGCCTCTTTCATTTTTCAAACAGGTGTCACGGATTGAGAGATTCGAAGGAATCTTTAGCACAATTTTTTCCATTTTCGTGATTTTCTGTTTGAGTCATGTTTTTGTGACACCTATTTCGGCCAACTGGAGATGAATTTAACAAAACTGAGAGAGGTTTCTCTTCATAACAAGATTATATACAAAAACCTCTCTCAGATATTACACAACTATTATGGTTTGATAATTACAAGTGGCTCTTTGAAGCCTATTTTTCATAATTTTGCCTCCTGAAAAGCAGGAAATTAGTTAAAACATGTCATTTTCTGTTTGTAGTTGTTTCTATTTTGGGAAAGGGGTTGGAGTTCTAATGGGTGAGCTGGAAAGGACATATATGGATATATATTCATTGTACAAGAAGGTAATAAGGTTGGACTCTTGGCTAGAGGAGCCATTTCTATTGTTCCTGGGTGTAAAGACTCTGAATTTAGTTTTGCAGTTCAATGCATAAGTTATCTACTTCAGGAGTTTGAGATTCATCATAGAGTTATGTTTGGATTGTAAATTTCCTATGTTATATTCATTACCATTTATTGTTAATATATTTATAGTATTTGACTGAGAGAAAATGTTTGGAATTCATTCTAGTTTAATGCTCCATTCATACAACAAATGCTTATTGTGTTGTTTGTAAATCACTGGTTCATAATTCATTCTTGCTTAGTGCTCTGTTCTAGTAGTTTCCATCTATGTATGTTATTATGAAGCTACAATAAGAATTCATCCATGGGTATATGCTCTTATTGTGGTGGACTTCCCCCTCTTTTCAAACTCTCATTTCATAAACTCTCAATTGTTGAACATAGTGCTTACTTTGCCTCAAACCTTCAGAAAGAAACCAACTAGCCATTGACTGTTAAGGCATTGATATTTCAGGTTTTGACTCCATTTCCCAATATACCTTTTAATTGCTTGTCCTACCAAATTTTATAAAAACAAACATGTTCTTATCAAAAATATGACCTTCTGAATGCTATTGTTGAATATCTTTTGAGTCTTAGAGCCTTTTGGCCCTTGAGAGAGACCTCTTTGATTGTATAGGTCAGAAATATCGTCTAAAGTAGGCTGAAATGGTTACCTTGGGGTTTCCTTGATATAGCCCAAGGAAAATACCGAGTGATAACATCTTGGCACTATTTCGGGGGAACCAAAGCTATTGTTGGACACACCTACCACACTTAGAGGGGGGGTGAATGAGTGTGGGGCTCTTTTTCCCAAAACTTCCCTCTTGCACAAAAACTCATCGATTAGAATTCAACATTTATTCATTACCCATTGTTGTCATTTATAACCAGTTATATGTGAGTACATATCAGTAACATATATCAACAATATATCATCAACAAGTCATCACCACAATTAACACAAAGAACACAAGATGTATGTACAATTTTCTTTTTATTACGGACTACAATCCTTGGGGTTTATCAGAAACAACTGAATAGAGTACAAATCTACAAGAGCACCAGCTCTATATGCAAGACTCAACTTGCATTCTCAACACCAACTAAGATGAGGAAACAATCCTCAACA
>ML785459.1:0-11827 GCA_009831015.1 Picea engelmannii
GAAATCACAATAAAATTCATAAAATTCTAAAAAAATATTTTGATACATAAATCTTGACGAAGTTAAATATAAACAAATAAAAAGGAAATCACAATAAAACATGACATAATAAATCCTTAACGAAAAAATGTAGTAAAAAAAAAACTTTCTCCATAGATCCTCTCAACGAGGAGGAAAACAAATGAATAAAAAAATAATGTTTTTTTTAAATAAAGATACTTATGAGTTCTGCATGTTTTTTTTTAAATTTTATTCATATGGATTGTTCTTTTTTAAATTTTATTTATATGGATTTTTTAGTTTATGATTAGAATAACCAGAACAGTTCAATCACTTATGAAAAACAATTAAATAAAATAACATGAGATTAACAATTTTAATAAATTTGATATAAATATATTTTATAATAACTATAACTTTTCTAATTAATAAAAATATAATATAATATAATTTTTATTAAAATTCTAACGTAACTCAAATTAAATATAATAAAACTTTTAAATATATTTTTTTATATAAATACAATATCTCCTTATCACAATATTATTTACTTTACGCCACTATTTTAAAATGCTTAAAAAACATGTAATTTCTTTAACAAAGGCTCATACTAATTTAGATCTATGTTTAGTATATTTAAAAAATGTCTAGTATATTTTGAATGTAACAGTTGCAGACAAGTGATGCCAAACGCATGATTGTCAGGTAGTGTCTTTGGTGAGGCTGAGCGTGTGTTCGGTGAGGACGCCATTTTCGTAACAAGAAATAAATTTGCATCCCAAATGCATGATTTTAGTACATCATGTGTTTGGTGTAGCTCACCATATCATTTTCATGACCACCAAGGAGCCAACTCATTGTAAGTTTGATGAGTTATTCTCCGGCACATACCGAACTGTCGATTAAATTCTGAAATTGGTTCACGAGTTAACGAGTTACTGAGCTTTTAAAAAACAGTCGCAGACAAGTGATACCAACCGCATGATTGTCAGTCGCAAACAAGTGATACCAATCTATAATATCAATTAATTATTGGTTATTGTATCTATCTAATGAAATCATTCATTACACCTTGCAAAGAAGTTGTTCTTTGTGATCATAACATTTGGAAATTGATTTCTCATCATTGAGTTCAAATGAAATTACAACATTAGAGGATGACCCAATTTAATTCATTACACCTTGCAAAGAAGTTGTTCTTTGTGATCATAACATTTGGAAATTGATTTCTCATCATTGAGTTCAAATGAAATTACAACATTAGAGGATGACCCAATTTAATTTTGTTTTCATTCACTATTGTGAGAAGTGAAATCTATGTTATATTTGAAGCCAATATTATTCGAGGCATTCATTTTACATTTTTTTATATTGAACAGGTTAGATGTCTAGCCTTATCTATATTTTGGTCCACATTCTTAATAACACTAGCCACTATTCCAATAGTATTTTATCTAGATTTTTGTCATCCAATGTTATGATTTAGTGCCTTCAAATTAACATTTATGAATCTCTTTGTATAGTGGTAGAAAGTTCTTTTTATGTCATAAACCTAGTACCATGCATTTTGATACACATCAAATGTGTCAAATTTCGTTGTGGGATTAGTTCTCTTATTTTTCTCTCCTTGTCTTGCAATAACAACATTTTATGGTAGAAAATTTAACACAAATTCTCTTCTTGAATTTTTATTCATGAGACACACCTTATTAATCCCCTCAGTCATTCACCTCATGGGTATTTTAGAGATACCATCAATTTTACAACAATGTGTAGTGTGCATTCATTTAATGAAAGATTCGTCATTTAACATTTCAACAAATTTTGTACTCGAATAAGTGTTGGCACATGCAGTTGTCCTTGGGCCTTTGAGTTGGTTTTATGGCCTTTAGGTCACTATTTTTACATTAGTGCAATCCACAATACCTAGAGGTGGATATTCCAATTTCTTATGTTGTTATTCTATTGTACATTTTAAACCTTTTACACTATAGCAATGCACACAAATTCTTTATAAAACAAAAAGAAAACAATAACTTTCACACATAGTACTCAAAAATTTACCTTAGAAATCATTAACTCGGAAAACCAACAAATGTTTAGAGGAACACCTATAACTCTTATTGTATTAACTTCACCATTTATAATACAATATATATGATTTTGTGACATTTAAACCCCAATCCATGAACCTAGATTAGATTCCTTAACTGAAATTACAATACAATGGGATGAAAAATTGTTGGACAAAAACAACACGATTCATTTTTGGGGGGGCCTCTACCCCTGAACCCCCTAGTGCATCCGATGCAATGTAAAAAAATGTGGGAATAATCATTTAAAAAGTATTACACATACGCAACATTCTCCCATTTTTTTTTTCCTTGCATATAAGGAGTATGAGGATTACAAGATCAACAATTCAAGGCAATAATGCCCATTTCTCCTCTACACCAAGAGAAATTCTCAGTGCTAATATAATTTTTTGATGAATTTTAAATATTCTTTAAAGTGTCCACCTTCACAAACAATACCTTCGTGTCTTCAACCATGTCTCTTAAAAATTGATACTAAGCATCAATGTGATTTGTATTGGTATGATAAGAAGGGATCTTTACCAAAAGGATCACAGTCTTATTGTCACAATACAACCTTGCAACTTGTAAATACAAAGCCAATACTTGAACTTAATGTATGTAACCATACAACTTCCTTACTTGCATGGACGAATACCATGTATTCAAATTTTGTAGTTGAGAGCGCAACTACAGATTGTCTCTTGCTCAACCAATTGATTTCTCCTACAAATAGGTTGAACAAATAACCACATGTATATATTCTATGATCTAGATCTACAATCCAGTCTGCATCAACAAATCCATGTATGTACAAGACTTTCTTTTCACCAAGTATTCCTTGGTATCAAATTTCATAATCCTTAGTGCTACACAATGATCCTTAGTGCTCTCTATAGTTGTACAATGATCCTTCCCTGGTGTTGTAACAAGCAAGGTTGTTGTTTATTCATAGATAGAATATTCTGAATTGGTTAATGATTGATAAATGAATAATGGATGGTGATAGTTTACTTATAGCATTGACTAGTCACGAGGTGAATAGGTATGTGCCTCTTGATCATGAAGAGGTACGTGCCTCTTGATATTTCTTTTATTTAATTAAGTTTTTTTTTGTAAGTAAAAAAGGGTATTTCCTATTACTGTGATTTTATGATACAAAAATGCCACATGTCATCAGTCTGCCACCTGTTCCGCCAAATTAGGGGAAACCAGAATAGGTGGTAGACTGTGATACTTTTAGTCAAAAGAGTTATCTATCATCTTCCTTGTCAGATGGAAACCATAGCAGGTGGTGGATTTCTGTTCTTATAGACGTGTTCTAGGAAACTAAGACAAGATACAAGCTGAAAAAAGAGGAAAAAATTGTAAATATGCATCATCCAACTATAGAGAGTTGGGAAGAGATTTTGCTAGGTATCCATAGCAAAGAAACATAGATTACACATTGGCACTTGGGGGTATGTCGTCCGGAGCTCCAGTGAGAGGTTCATCCCTTGGCTGGAGCATGCAAGGCCTCGCATAGGTCGGGCATCGCTGAGTTGTCGGTGCATTCGAGAATGCATCATAGAGCATGTTGATACTTTGACTCATAAGGGTGTCCCGATGGATCTAGTCTGCCATTTTGCTCCTTACCTCAAAGATGAGCTCTAGCTACTCTGGATTGAAGAGAGCTGGTAGACAAGGGAATAAGTTTGGGATTGCAGTGAGAGGTGGAGGCGCCAAGACTAGGTGGCCCTCCAATGCAATGTCCATGTCCTCCTGCATGGTTCCAATGTCCTCTGCCTTGTCCGTCTCCGCCTTTATCCCAATTTGGTTGTCCGTGTCTTGAATTGAAACATTTGAATCCAAGTGGAGGAATTCCCCTCGGAATTCCTCCTCCACTATACAGGTAGCACCCTCTAAGGTATCTTGGGTGCTTGTGCTCACTGTTTTGTGGCTGGGGAATGAAAAATCATCTGGAACTGTGAAGAGGACGGATTCTGGAGGAACTTGGATGGGTTCCTTAGGAATCATCTCCTCGACATAAGCCATTGGTGGAGTTCTTGGCTTCTGTAGGCATTGATTCTAGGCTATGGATAGGGCTCTTTCCAACTACCACACTCGTAATTTTTGGGCTGCTAAACTATACCAAGTTGGCCCTGCCTCAACTTTCCCCTCTCCCTCGACATGGCTAGGCCAAGAGGGATGTGAATTCACTGAGTGACCATGATGAATACCCACTACTCATTGGTCTCATTATTAGAGCAAGCAGGTTGGTGGAGCACAAAGGATAAGTGGTTCCAACCTCATCTGAGCAAGAGATATAAGCCCTGGGCCGACATGACCCCCGTACTCTCCCAACCTCTTCCATTAAACCTTGGTGCCACCATAATCCTTACTCGAGAGAGTCATCCTCCCAATATCAATAGGAAATAATGGTCACCCTTCATTGAAGACTGAGGTGAAGGGCGACAACCTGCCATATTTATGGCTTGGGTCTTGGGCAGGTTACGTGTCCTCCCATTGCTATGTGGAACCCCATCCAGGACCAAATAATCCTTTCTGGCTAAGTCTAGACAATGTTTTGATAGCCTGGACTAAGGAGAGGTTTGTGCATTCTAGTGGATCCACCCATCCATGGAAGCCACACCCTCATTTTCCAGGCAATCAACTATCTTGTTTGCCTCTCTTTTCACATGGGAGGGGATAAGTGTGAGATTGGGCCATAATAAGGATTTGAAATCTTCCAACAATCCCGAGAGTCTCCAACTGGGTGAGATCTCCAAGGGGTGTGACCCATGATTATTTTAGTGATAAGCTGGATGATGATCTGGGAATCACCCTCCACTATGAGCTGATGTATGCCATGATTTGTTGCTATCTTGATCCCTCTGAGAAGGTTCCAGAGATCTTCTACATTATTTGTGTTGAGTCCTAGATAACACATTGCATAATGTATAATTTTCCCCTCCTCATCTCGGAGGATCACACCAAATCCTATCGGTCCTGGATTCCCTTTTGATGTGCCATCAAAGTTCAATTTAATAAAACCAGGGGGCAGGGGGGACCAAGTGCATGGGCTTATATTGTTCCTAGTGACTCCGTTATTTTATTTTTCACCAGTGAGGTTAAGCTGTCAGGCCAGTAGGATATGAATTTCTCGAGGATTGCAATTAATGTCCTCCTTGGTCCATTGCCCAGTTCTAATCATTTCTCCAATTAGGTTCATAATTCTTTCCCAGGTTGAGAAAGGTGGGGAGGACGTTGAGCGAAAACTCCTTTTGTTTCTTTCTTTCCATATTTTCCACACTGTGAATCCGGGTAAAAGCTACCAAATGCGATCTAGGATTGGATTTTTATAGGAAATTGAGTCCCAATTCTCCATTGTGCTTATGATTCTAGCTTGATTTCTGTTGGAGCGACGCATTAGTTGTGCTCACATGGCCCAGATAATCTCACTGTAGTTGCACAGGTTAAATAGGTGCTCCATCATTTCTTCCTGTTGCTGACAGAGGGGATAGATTGAGGGGCCCACAAATCCACATTTCCGAAGATTGTCCCAAGTAAGTATGTGGTTTTTGGCTATAATCCATAGGAATATTCACACTTTTGGCTAGAATTTTGGATTCCAGATCTTTCCCCAGATCCGCTCCCTTGGTTTCTCCTGGTAATTTTCCTATAGATGATAAGCTTCTTTGACTGGGAAACTGCTTGTTATGGAGTGCCCCCGTTTGAGTATATTTGGGCCCTCCCTCATGTGTATTTTCCTATGATTTTCACATTCTTTTGAGGCCTGTAGGTCCAACTCCGTATGAATGTATAGTTCCTAAGTTTAAGTGTTCCAACTGCGTCAGGGATGATGATGACCAGTTTCTTTCCATAGATCATTTACATGTAAGGAGTCCATGAGCTACATTTGTTGATGTAGGGGGATGAGGTCTTCAATGGCGGTTAGAGGCGGTTGTTGTTGCAAAGAGCCTTTCTAGAACAGGGAGTGTTCTCCATTATGGATCTCCCAAAAAGAATATTTATGTATGATCATTTGGTTGTTCCAGGCCATGTTCCAGATATTGGATCCCTTAACGTTATCGTTGAATCTAATTAGTTTTTCTTCTCTGGTAGTGGGCGCATACTTTATTTTCCATATTATTTCCCCAAGTTTTGTGGGGTTCTTGAGCCAATGCCACCAAAGTTCCCCCCCCCATTACTTGGTTGAGTTTCCCCATATCTCTAAGCCCTAGTCCCACTAATGCTTTAGGCCTGCAGATTTTGTCCCATCCTACCAACGCCCACTTTTTGTTTGGGTGATGCATGTGCCACATGAAGCTGCGTTGGATATTTCTAATGGCCCCGATGACAGACTGTGGTGTTTCTAAAGAAATGGAGAGGTAGGTTGGAAGAACTTGAAGAACATATTTTAAAAGAACCAACCAATATGCAAGGCTAAGAGATCTAAAGGTCTAGTTGCTAAGCATGTTGGAGATGGAGAGCAATAGACTATCCCATGAGACATTACAAGCGACCTCTCCTGTGAGGGGAATGCCTAGATAATTTGATGAAAGGGAGCTCTTGGGGATACCAAGAAGTCGAGAGATGTGATTTTGAATAGTTTTTGGGGTGCTGAAGAAATAGAGTTGTGATTTGTCAAGATTGAAGGCCATTCCTGAGGCTTCAATGAAGTCTGTTAGGATTGAATTGAGATTGGTGGCTTCCTAGGCTGTCGGTGTGTTCATCAGGAGGGTATCATCAACAAATTGGATGTGAGAGGAGGTATGCTGGATGTTGTGAAGAGGTAGTCCTTTAAGGGATCCCTCCTCAAACAAGGCCTTGATGTAGTGCCCAAGTCCTTTCGCCAATATAACAAAGAGAAAGGGGGATAGGGGGTCCCCTTTTTGAATACCTCTGGAGGGAGAGAAATTTTGGGAGGGAAATCCATCGACTAATATAGAGAATAAATCTAAGGAAGTGAGCCTCATGATCCAAGCCACCCAAAGACTATTGATGCCAAAGGCCTTAAGGAGGGAGCGCATGTATTTCCAGTTGATTCTTTCAAAATCTTTAGAAAGGTCGAGTTCGATGAGCATACTTGGAGTTATTTTCATTTTCATCGAGTGGATGACTTCATGGGATAGAATGCCACAATACATGATTTTACTTCCTTCCACATAACCATCTTTCTCTTTGGAGATGATGTATGACAAAATTGGTGTGAGAAACATGGAAATGATCTTAGTGATAATTTTGTAGATAACATTGCAGAGAGATATCAATATGTATTTTTTAGGATGTGTTACCCTTTATTCCTTTGGGATGAGCATGAGGAAAGTGGCATTGAAGGATGAGAGAACTTGCCCTGAAGTTCTTGATTCCTCGACCACTTGCTATACTTCTTCTCTGATCATTGACCAATAGTAATGAAATAAATCTAATGTGAACCCATATGGACCTCAAGCTTTACCTGGGGGCATTTCTTTAACTTCTTGATCCACCTCCTCTTGGGTGATGGGCTTCGTTGGGGATTCATTTTGTTCATGAGTGACTACAAAGGGTATGTTCCTGGTGATTTTGTGGATCGTTGGCATTCTATCATCAATGGGTTCTGTTAGGAGGTCTTTGTAGTCGTTAGTCATTTCCTCTGTTATTTTGTCATGGTCCCTGATGAGATTTCCATGGTCATCCTCCAGTTGGGTGATTATGTTGATGTATATTCAATGCACCATGGATCGATGAAATAACTTTGTGTTATTTACTCCCTCTTTAAGCCACTGTACTCTAGATTTCTTCCTCTAGAGTATTTCCTCATGTTCCTTTCTCTCGTCCAGTTCTTCCTTGAGTTCCACCTCTTCCCTCATTAAGGATGTAATTTTTTCCCCAGTAATGAAGATATTTTGCAGTGTTTCCATGCATTGCTCAATTTCGTGCATTCTTTGCAGGATGTTCCACAATACATTCTTATTCCAACTCTTTAGTTGTGCTTTAAATTTTTTGAGTCATTGTTGGAATTTGTACATGCTTGTGTCGTGGTCTATTTCTACTTGCTCCTACCAGTATTATGAAATCTTTTGAAAGTCTGGGTGAGTGAGCCAAAACTTCTCCAATCAGAAGGGTTTGAGTTTGGGCGCAGCTTCGGAGTCAAGGCAGAGCAATACTGTCCAGTGATCTGAGCATGGTTTTGGGAGGATGTTGGCTTCAATGATGGGATCCTCCAACAACAGGGATTATGAAATGAGGAAACGGTCCAATCTGCAAGCTACATATTGATGCTTAGATCTGTGATTGGACCAGGTGAAGATAACATTTCTAGTTTCTATATATATTAAATCAAGTTGATCTACAAGGGCTTGGAGCTTACCACTATCTTGATCAAGCCACTTTGTGCCTCTTGTCTTTTCCTCCAACGTTAGGATGATATTGAAATCACCCCCCAATAACCAATTGGACAAACCCATCAATGTTTTCATAGCACTTTGAGGACCATACACGTTTGTGATCATGCCTTCTTTGGTTGACCCTATGACTTTGAAGTGAGTTGTAAGTGTGCCAACCATTGAAAAGGGTTGATTTATTATGACTATAGATGGGTCTCACAAGATTTCCAAGCCTCCTACCACTACATTGGATTCCGTGTGAATGGGATCACAGACTCTCCAACATCACCAAAAAATGTCTTTAGCTTCTTCTCTAGAACATTGTGTTTCCTGCAAAAAGAGAATGTTTAGATTCTCAACACGAATACAGTCTCAAAGAATCCTCTGCTTGGACCTTCCATTGAGCCCTATGATATTCCATGTTATGATCCTCATCATGATGAGTTATGAGGTGGATGGAGATATCCCTCTGTGAGTTTCTAGATCTGCCTCAAATTGACAATATAATTTCCCACTTCCTTGATGAGTTGTTGGGAAGATTTATGCCCTCATCTCTTTCTTTCATGGGAGGCTCGTTTGAACTCAATGGCTAGTTCTAGGGAGATCCCTAGTCGTGAGGTAGAGCCTGTCGTGGATTTGATGAATACTTTATGAACCTTTATGATTTGTTCCACTGGTATGGTTTGCAAATACTTTATATTGAAGGCTTCCAACAAAATTTATAGATCTATGTCAGCCAGATCTTTCTCATCAAGCTACAGTAGAGTATCCTCACTTTCCTCTGGCTTGTTTATATATGTATTTCCTGATGGGCTTGTGTCTTGGTTGTTTTATTTTCCTCGTTTTGTTTGGTTCTTGTCTTTACCCTTTTCCTTTTCATAGTTGTTTTTTTTGTGCGGATCTATGACCTCCTCTTCCCCCGAGAGTTGATTAAGAATTTTGTAGGAGTTTTTGGTGGGGATTTTCTGAGAATTTTTTTGAGTCTGTTTTCTGGGTGGATGTCGTTATCTTCCTGTGACTGTGGTGAAGCCATCCATTTTCTTCCCCTCTCCTGCTTTTAGATTCTTGGAATTCAAGGGACAGACACAGAAAATGTGGCCATGTTCGTGGCATTTCCTGGAGCGGAAGGAAATGTGCTCATAGTCCATCATTTTATTCCAGTCCTCATCCTGATATTATAGGGTTACTGATCCTGGTAAAGCCTTTGATATTTCCATGTAGACACAGATTCGAGCATAGGAAGTGTATTTTATTTTCTTTGTGGCTTCTGAATATTTGACATATCTTCCCACCGTATTCCCTATACCCATTAGGATTTCCTCCAACCAGAATTCTTGTGGTAGGGAGTATAGCCATATCCATACTGGAGCCATTATGAAATATTCTTTCTCTGGGATAAATCAGTCAGTCCAGAATCAGAGAAACAACCTGGTTGAGTTGTATAAGTATGGCCCATTATAAAAAATTATATCCTTGTATTCCAGACTATATGGGATGATCATGAAAAACCCCTTGGAGCTTAGCTACACTTCATAGTCTCCCTTGGGGTTCCACTAGTCTTTGATCCATATCATGAGATCTCGTTCTAAAGGCCAAAGACCAAGAAAATTTACTATGAGAGCATTCTCCATCATGAACTTTGTGTGTTTTCCAACCCTAGTTGAACTTCTGGTATATTGTGGCGGTTTATCAGATTGGGGAATGAATTTCCCTCGTTCCCATCCTCGAGATGCCTTTGGATGAGACGCTCTTGTCTCAACATCCAATTATTTTTTGAATCCTTTCTCCTTGGATAAGAGTTTATCTCTCAGGTGTGGTGGCGGCTCAAATGCAGGTCGCTTGGCTTGCAATCCTTCTCTGTCATGGGTGAGAACATTCTGGTATGAGGGGTGTTGTGCCGCCCCCCCCGCCTTCTGGTTTCATCCTGTGCAATCAGCTGCTGCATCTTGGTTCTTCCTGGATTCTCTGGTGCGGCCGTTTCGGCTATAGGGGGAATGGTTCATGTAGGGTAAGGTTTCGCTAGGGTTTTCTCCTCAGGTCAGAGCTTGTCCATTCATTCATTTTTATTTGATTAAGTTATTATTATTATGTATTTACATTTATTTTATGTTTTTTTGTTTGTAACATTGCCATCCCCTGAAGATTTTTCTTTGTCTTCAAAGAAAGAGTAGTGATGGGTATTTTCAGAGAAAATGTTTTGAATCCCATGATGAATCTTCTTATAGGTTTTTCCATTTTATGAGATATTTCTTAATGGTTTTGGAACGTAACACTTTATCCTTAGTGGAAAACATACCTTCTGCTTCTAAAATAATTATCCCTTCATCATCGAATTCAAAGATCTCTATTTGAACAGGTTGAGCTTTCCCAACCACCTTCTTTAGACATGATACGTGGAAGATGTTGTGGATGTGACAATTTTCTAGCAATTCCAAACCATAAGCTACTTCACTAATATTTTTGTTAATTTGAAAGGGTCCATAGAATTTTGGAGCCAATTTTTTCTTCCCTTGTTGCTTAAGGAATAATTTTTTGTAGGGTTGGAGTTGTTGGATCATGTTGTCATTGATGCCAATGGTTTGATTGATTGATGTCAAGTGATTGATTGATGTCAAAAGATTGATTCATTGATTATTTATGTAATATAATATGTATTGTCCTTGATGAGAATGCATGGATGAAGATGGATCAATGAGTTGTCATTGATACATGATGAAGATGGATCAATGTGGTTCCATTGGTATATGATGCAGTTTTTTATGTAAATATGACTCATTATTGTTTTTTCATGGTTGACAAGAAGTAAATATGGATGAACTCCAAAGTGGTCCCCTTATGGTGAAATCCCTCACGAGAAGATGCTTTGTGGAGTAAGAGAACCCATGCTTAATTGTGGAATAATGAGATGAAGGAAAGTGAATTTGTCAGGGAAAATATCCTATATGTATATCTCTTGTCATTTCATTTCCGGTGGTATGTGGAACGTCACATAATTCCTCACGGTTAGAGAGTTATGGCCATGAGAAGTTGGAGACCCCAGGTTTAGGTAATGGACCCAAGTTTGTTAGATGGGTAACAGTAGGAGTTATGATATATTTTCATATAATAATATTCTATATGGATAGTACATGTCATGTAATTTCTGGTGGTATGTAGAACTTCAAATAACTCCTCACGGTTTGAGAGTTATGGCCTTACAAAGTTGGAGGACCCTCATATGTCATCTAGAAGCCGCAAAAGGTCAAAGTAATCAAAGTGATTTAAGAGATTTTAAAAGGTAAATAATAAAGTGAAGTGATGAGTGTATTATAATTCAAAGTGAATACAAAATAAATTATTTCAATAATAATTTTAATGGAGAAATTATAAGTGGACCCAACCCTAAAATAAGGAAAGTGGGGC
>ML785459.1:12822-37037 GCA_009831015.1 Picea engelmannii
CCCACACTCATTCACCCCCCCTCTAAGTGTGGTAGGTGTGTCCAACAGGAGTATTACAAACACCAACCTCCTTCTTCAAACTTTGTTCTTGACCTATGTTGGTCTGTTAGTTGTTTCATTTGATTATCAGATGTTGCTAGGTTTTCTTTTAATATTTTGATTATTTTCTTCTTTTCCTCTAGTTGATTCTTTATTGCTTGGTCCTTAGTACCAACCAGTGAAAACTCTTTCAATTTGGGTGGTTCATAACCATATAATTCTTGGAAAGGGGTCATTTTAGTGGAAGCGTGATATGTATAATTATACCACCATTCGGCTAAATGTAACCATTAAGACCACATATTTGTCTTATCTACCACAAAGCATCCTAGGTAAGTTTCTAATAATTTATTTACAATTTATGTCTGACCATCTATTTGTGGATGGTAGGTGGAGTTCATATTAAGGGATATTCTTGTTTGTTCAAGAAAAAATGTTTCTAGAATTTTCCTTTATATTTTGCATTCCTATCGCTAACAATAACCTTCGGAAACCCATGCAATTTATAAATTCTTTTGCAAAAGACATCTGAAATTTGTTTTGTTGAGTTATTTTTCCTTACTTCCATGAAATGTGCATATTTGGTTAATCTTTCAACCACACCAAAAATTGTATCCTTCCCGTCAAATATGGGTAACCCTTCAATGAAATCCATCGAGATATCTTCCCATTTTTGGTCAGGAATGTGTAGAGGATGAAGTAATCTTGGAGTCATAACATTTTCATTTTTATTTCTTTGACATATGTTACATTTAGCAACAATTTTTTTAATATACTTGTTCATTCCATTCCAATAGAATATTTGTCGTGTGTTATAGTAGGTTTTGAAGAATCCTATATCTTGATGACGGGGAGTTTTGTAATTCCTTTAATAATTTCATCTTAAATTTTGACGATGGAATTAGATAGATTTTGTCCTTATACCATAAAATGTCATTTTTCCATTCAAATTTGGGGTTTTGGTCTAGATTGTTGATTATTGAATTAGATTCATGTTCTTTGGAATATTCAACTCGAATTTTATCTAACCAATCGGGAACTACTATTGTTGTTGCATATGCCCTTACTTCCTCATCTTTTCTTGATAGTGCATCAACAACTACATTGTCCCTCCCCTTTTTGTGTATTATTTCCATATCAAAGGTGGAAATATTTTCCATCCACTTTTGTTGTTCGATGGACAACATTTTTTTCCATAGTAGGTATTGAAGACTATTGTGATCAGTACGTATCAAGAATTTGTTTCCTAAGAGACATTGTTTCCACTTAGCTAATGTATGCATAATGGCTAGAATTTTCTTATCATAGGTAGATTTTAAACCTTCCCTTTTGTTGATATTTCAACTTTCAAAAGCTATTGGATGGCCATCTTGAATTAACACTACACCTATTATAAGTCTTGATGCACTGCATTCTAGTACAAAGGGTTTTGTAAAATATTGTTTTTCTAACATAGGTGCAGGGGACATAACCCCTTTTAATGTTTCAATACATTCTTTTGTGTTGTTATCTCATTTGAAGAAAATTTTCTTTATTAGGCTTCACAATGGTGTTGTAAATTGAGCATAGTTCTTGATAAATCATTGATATCAACCGGTTAATCTGAGGAATCCCCTTAGTTTTGATTTGTTGTTTGGTTTTTTCCATTCCATGATTTCTTTTATTTATTGAGGTTCACCTTGAATCCTTCTTGGGATATAATATGACCAAGGTATCCTACTTCCTCTTTACCAAATGAGCACTTTGATATTTTTGCATAAAACTGGTTTTTTTCTAAGAGAGAAAGTACCTGGTATAAATGCGTCATATGTTCCTCCCAAGTCTTACTATAAATAAGAATATCATCAGAAAAGACTAGTATGAAATTTCTTAAGTAGGTCTGAAAGAGTTGATTCATAGTTTGTTGGAAGGTAGCAGGGGCATTTTTTAACCTAAATGGAATCACTTTTAACTTATAGTGACCTTCGCATGTCTGAAATTAATTTTTTTTCACATCCTCTAATATTACTTAGATCTAGTAGTACCTTGACCTTAGATCCAATTTTGAAAAGTATTTTTCTCCACGGAGTTCATCCAACAACTCATCTACGAAGGGTATAGGAATTTGTTTTTTATAGTTATTTTATTTAACCCTCGATAGTCTATACATAGTCTAAAAGATCCATCCTTTTTCCAAACCAAGATTACCGGGGTTTCCTATGGGATCCTTCTTGTTGTAATAACCCCACATTTTAATAGGTCTTGAATTATCGTCTCTATCTCTATTTTATGGTGGTGAGAATATTGGTAGGTTTTGATATTAATTGGTGTCAAATATGGTTTAACCTCGATTATATGCTCTATCTTTCTTTCGGGTGGAAGCTTCATAGGTAAGTCTTGGAATACCTTGTCATATTTTTGGATTAATGCTTGAATCTTTGGGTGTTGAGACTGGGTCACTTCTACTGTTAATATCTCCATCTAATGACATTGTTCCACGTAAGATGGTGCTACGTTTCCAATTATCTTCTCCATTTTTCGTGAGGATATAATTTGACTGGGAGATGGATGAATCCATATAATTTATATCTTTTTCCTTCCCATTTGAAATTTTAAAATCATTTATGGTTATTTTTGGAATAGGTCCCTAAAATTTGTAACCATTGAATTCCCAGAACAATGTCTACTCCACCCAAGGGTACTGCGTAGAACTCAAATTCCAATTTGTAATATTTTATCTGAAGCTTCACGTTGTGGCACTTTGCCACTCTATAAACATTTTTCCATATGCCACCATTACTCTTATATATGTAGTTGGATATACGAATAGGTTTAATATCTATGCAACATTTATATCTATAAAATTATGGAGGCTCCCTGCATCTACTAGAATGGTGACATTATCCTTTTTTGCGTGCCCCTTTAGTTTTAGTTCCTGACTCACTGTCAAATGTTTCTGATTCCTTCTCTGCTTCACAAGTATATAGTTTTTTACTTTTGCATTTATGCCCTAGTGACCATTTGTAACCACAATATTTGAATTTGTTTAGATATTTCTTAGCTGGTTCGTCTTCCCTTAAAGGGGGTGGTACATACTTATCAGACTTATTTGTAGGGTATTTTGATTTTTCATTTAAATATCTATTTGATCTTTATGGGCCTGTGAATGATGACTTCTTGATTTTTTATTTTTTTTTCCAATTAATTTTTTCGCATGTCGAGCATCTTCAATGGATTTCATATTCCATTCTTTAAGTTCACTATAGATGCAATCTTTGAGGCCAAAAATATACATTTTTCACAAATTGTTCATATGTGAATTTGCTTTGCCTTGCTTCTAACACCTCCCATTCATGTTTGTAGTCATTCACATTTCCCTTTTGTTTGAGATGCATGGATTTATTATATAATTCATCATCTTCTTCATCATTGAATGTTTTTAATAATGTAGTTGTGAAAATGTTCCAATGGAATGAATGAGAGTCACATTTTCTAGACCACCATAGAAACAAATCCTAAGCTTGGCCTGTCAAGTTGTTGGAGGTTGTCATTACTTTTTCTCAATCACCTAGCAGTGGATTTGATTCAAAGACACCCTCCATTTTATTGACCTAGACAACAACTCCTCTATGATCCTTGTCATCATATTTCAGTAATTCTCTTTTAATCTTCTAGTAATCTCTATCTTGAAATTTGTGTGTATTTTTGAAAATTTTGTTTCTAGTACTTCCTAGTGTCTCTAATCCTCTATATTTTGCAATCCTAGACTTTGTTATGGTCTTCAAATGTCTAAGGGTTATGCGAATAATGCGTCCACTTGTTTGGTTAATTGATCAATTCTCTCGATCTGTTCACTTTTTTAAATATTCCTTATAGTCTCGTCCTTGTCGGCACCCCTCATTCTTAAATAACTATTCCATCACTCCTCCTATGTGTTTATTAACATATTTATTTTGTCTTATTTTTGTAATAATTTATCGATTTTTCCAATAGTGTTTTTTTGTACTTCGTCAAATTCCTCTCGACTCTTATTGTCTTTACCAAGATGATATTTAATTTTTTTGACTTCACTTTTATGGTTAATGCCTTCCTATAACTCCTCATTCTTTTTCCTACTTTCTTCCATATTTTATTTTAATAAATATAATTCGTCCCCCAAAAATAAATCACTCATAAGGTTATAAGTGATAACGAATTTATAAATAAAGATTAAAAATGTGCTTTCATAATATGTTTATAAAGTGCCTTTAAGGTAATTTATAAGATTTAATAAAAATAATTGAGATAATGGGGGGGTGACTTTATAAAAAGTCACAAATGAAATTAAAAAAAATTATTGTGGAAAAAAGAAAATCCATGGTGTATGGATCAAGGGAGAGATGGGGACCACATCCTACGTCAAACAACACAGATAGAACAAAAATTACATAGAGAGAGGGAGATCGGGTAGTTTTATTGGATAAATCGGTGAATGCGAACATAAACTAATCTCCCTAGATCCACCTGGATCTAGAACTAAACCAGACAAGACATGACGCTTTCCCTAGTTTTCTACCATTGAATTTATCACCAAAGGAGTGTGTGGAATACCTTTATATATAGCTTCCCTATATCTATGTTGTCCCTTCCTCGCTCCGGTGCTCTTGTGAGATCAAATCTGCAATGATACAAACCAACCAAAGTGAAAGAAACAATTATAGATTCAATGGAAACCTAAACATGTGATCAAGGAGTCATGTAATAAAACACTAATGATTTTATGGGAAAGAGACATGCCACTATATCATATTAAGTAAAAGTGGAAGATACAACCAGAGTGCCTTGATGTCGCAAGTTCCCTTTTAGTGGTCCTTTGTTCCAACACACACATAAACTTGCTCTGAATTTGCATGAAGATAAACCATAAAGCTTGATGGACAAATGGAGACCTCAAGCACCAATTGTATTAGGATCCTTCACACAGTCTTCAACCTATTCTTGCTCAATCTTTCTTGACCTTGGTTAACCTTTTCCATGAGAAATCCATTATTATATAGGAGAAGGTGAAGTGGTTACTAGGATGAGGATGATCCCAACAAATCAGAAAAGCCAGTGAGATCACAACCATATGGATGCCACCTCACATCTAGAATATTCTCCTTCCATAAACTTCATGAAACTTCTTCCTTTTGTTAGATTCAAGCACTGTTGCAGCCTGCTTATATAGAAGCATGTGGAAATTCCGCAGGTCGAGCAAAGAGCAGCCTGCATAAATCAATGATTTACGCACTATGTACCACTGTTAGCCTACAATGTCATTTTAAAAATGTGCCTTGTAGGGGAATAAATCATCCATTTTCCTCATGTGAAAGATTGTTTTGGAAGCCTGAACACATGCCTATGGGGTCATCATCAGAGCGACCAAAATAATGTGTAACAGAATGCCCCCAAAAGTATGAAGTTGGAACATGTGACAAACGAAATACTTTGTAAAATGCGTGTGTGTGTCGGAAACAAGGAGTGCACCAATCAGGAACCTGCAAACAATCAAGCATCTACATAGAATTATACCATTTCCAAGGTAGGAATTCCCATGCTCAGAATACCAGTGATTGAAATCATAAATGTAAGGCATAGCCACCAATTATACACTGTGGATCCATGTCATCAAAGTTCTACATAGTCACTAGAAATACACTGTGGATCTATGTATTAGAAAGTGTAAATTCAGACACAGCCACAAGACATACAAAGTGGATCTATGTGTCAATTCAAATCATAAATACTCCATTACAACTTGGGCCAAAAATATGAGATCCAGGGTCTTCATTCTCGTCATCCGTAAGTACGAATCTAACCATGTGATTACAGGTGTTAAGGTCGAACATGGTAGAAACCACTTGATTACCGGTCATTGATGAAAACCATTAACAAGTGCGAGGGAAATCACCATTGATGTCAATGACTACCAAGGTACCTTAGTACAATCCAACGAATGTGAATAAATGAGTTGAAGTCGAACACTCCATGAAATCTCTCGATCAGGACCAATGATGTGAATCCAGTATCGAGAGCGAAGAAACCTTCCATTGAGGCATGCAAGCTCTAAGGTACTAAATGATTTCTAAGTCTTATTCTCGGATGATGAGTTCAAGTTGACAAGAAAAAGACTCGTCACACGAGGGCCTTGATGTCTCCCCCATCAGTGACATGAAATAAGTAACAGATTTAAAGATAGATCAAGGTATGAAAATGATTCAAAACAGACACAGGGAAGGCTGACATGGTAATAAATGACAATGCAGATGGTCGACTCGAAGGAGGGCTTGTTTGGACTTCTTTTGAACATATGAATGAAACGACATTTGGTATTGGCAACATTGAATCAAAAATGACCCAAGATATGAATTTGATGAAGGCCAGATGAGAGACAAATGGATTTCCCAACCCAGATTCAAATGACGAAGGGGGTGTCATGTTCAAGAGAGACTAATACTGCCACTAACACAGTTACAAAAACACATCTCTTTCCCAAATTCCCCCCCCCCACAATTTTTGGCGAGTACCTCTTTATTTTTACACAAGATTGAGGAGAATAACATATGATTTTAATGTAATCTCATCCTTCGGACGAGTCCCTCAGAGTATTTTTAACGAACCCTAAGAAGGAGTGGTTTGGTCCCATGTGGGTCTTTCGATGTTTGTTTAACGAGTCCAAAGATAGAAAACTTAGGAGTTTTTCATGTTTATAGAGTCTGAAAAACACTTAAAGAGAACCCTCTCAGTTCCTTTTTCGTAAAGTAGCTCGATGGGACTAAAAAAGTGATAAACTATCGCCCATTTAACATTTTATTCAAATAATTTTATGAGCATGAACAGAACAAGGTCACTCGGAAATATTTTTGTTTTTATGGAGTGTGAAAAGAGCTTAAATGATACTGCATGTGTGTCATTTTTCATTTTACCAAGATGAGTACGAAAGGACGAAAAAAGTATACTCGGCTGCATTCTCATAAATTTTAGAGCACGAGAACGAATGAAGAGTGAACATGAGGTTTTACTAAACAACCTAAAAAGTATCGATATGCGTAACGAAGAGAAAAAAAATTTGCGTAACAAAGATCCATACTTCATTAATTAAGACTCTAGTCTTCCTCCTGCAAGAAATAAGACACTCACGAAACAATTAGTTATGAGGGTTGATAACCAAACACATTTTATAATATAAAATAGTTGTGAAAAAAGGTAAAAAATGAAATAAATAAGAGCAAGAGTTCTTTTTTACCATTTCATTTGTATTTGGTCAAGAACTTGTCAAAAAAATCCTTTTTCACCCCTTACTTCGGCGAGCGATTGAAAAGAGAATGGGTGATCAATCGACGAATGGTGTCCATGAAAACAGTAAGTACTTCATCCTTTTCCTTTTCAATGGTTTAAAATTCGTTTTTGGTGGTCAAAAGATGATTTTTTGGGCAATTTTTGGGCCGGGAGGCATGCGTTGGGGCCGCTGTAGGTGGCCTATATCGGGCCCTGTGGAAATCAAGGGTTTCCGTAGGTGCCCAACGTCTTGCTTGTGGAAATCCCACACTGTGACTAAAGCTCAGTTGTTGTGGCCGAAAACTAAAATAGAAAAGAAAGCGTTGAACCAAAAAGAATTCCAAAAAGGGCGGATAAAGGTGCTATCTGTCCTCTTTTACTTCCATGCAGGTGTTTGATTGCAAAAATGTTGGAATGGAGAGAACGTGAGCATGAATATGATGACTCTGTGGATTTGAATTATCCAGGAACCATTGATTCTCTTCAGCAATGTGTCCTATTAAAATTTTTCAAAGTCCAAGGCATGAGAGCCCAATGGAGACTATTAGAGTATTTAGTCCATATGTGGGATGCGGAACAACAAGTATTTCACGTGGGTGTTCATGTCCTCTCCTTGAACATTGAGGATATTTGATTTCTGATGGGGCTATCCCGTCATAGGGCACGGGTGTCTCCAACATGGGGTTGAGGTGGTGGCTTTCCGATGAGCGAGTATATCCATCAAAACTGTGAACCAGATACCAAAAGGTACAAACGTAAAGTGGCTATTTGAGGTGTGCAGGATTTGACTCTCAGAACAATCCTCTTTACCATTGCATGAATGGAAAGAAGCACGTTGCCACACATGGCGCTCTAGAGTTACTTTCAATATGCCATTGAATGTCTAGAACCTCAAGTATTCAATTGGTGTGATGGTTTTCTCTAGAGTATGAAGATACAACTCACTAAAAGCAAGAGAGGAGACCTAAATCAGTTTGGGTATGGGTCCATTTTGGTGTCTTTCTTCTTAGAAAGAGTTCCTCATTTGCGGCTACAGGTAGAGTGGGGGTTGCCAGCCCCACAAGACCTACGAATGAAATGGTGGTGTGACCTTATGGCACGACACGTAGTGGGCCCTATAATCAAGTACAATGTTGCATTTTTTTATTGGTTAAGGCCCTAAATCTTGATGATTGATGATTATGCTTATGCCAGCCTGGACTTTCAGGGTGATCCCGACTTGGCTCTCCCTGAGCGATTTCATTGGGGAGATCTAGGTAAGAAAGACATTTTGTTGTTTATAATGTTTCTATGGTTTTTAGGATATTAGATGTTTTTTGTGTTTTCGATCTAAAGACTAATCAGAGACTTTTGACTATGCAGATGTAGGGCTGCATCGACCTCCAGGCACTTCTCTATTTCAGAGGCGAGGGGAGGCACCTATGGTAGCAGGGTGGGAGGTCGACGACTATGAGGCAATGGAGAAGAACTTAGAAGGCTTGACGATGGACATCCCCGACATGTCGATCAAGGAGGTCCTGAGGCATTATCGATGCCATAATGTAGGTGTCTCTGGGTCACTTAGTCAGTTACTTCATCGGATAGCACATGCAGTGGTGTACTATAGCGAGAGACATCCATGATACTATTTCGAGCGGAATCTGTGATGCTATTTTGTATGATCCATGGTCTCTATATTTTGATATTTTGGTCCTTGGATGGAAAACACTTTTTGTAAAACTTTTTCGTTATATATATATACATGAGGCTTCTACCATCTTACTCTGCTTTTATATACAATGTGTAATGTGTTATTGGATTTACAAATGTCTCAAATGTTTGTCTAACACATAATTAGCTAGAGAATCAGTTAATGTATTTAGACATCTAGGAATGTGTTGATATTCAATATAATCAAAATAACGTTCCAAGAGACAAATTCGTAGCTATACCCATAACAAAGTAGGACTTCAGATAGTGTAGAGATTACTTAACTGGAGTACTACTAGTTGCGAATCAAGTCGTACAATGAAGTGACGAATCCCAAGTGAGATAGCATCAGTCAATAATTTGATGATTGTGCTATATTCTATGATATTATTAGTTGCACGACTAAGGCAAACACCTTGTAAACTGATAATTTCATTGGTGGGTGCATAGATCACCGAAGCAATAGAAGCTAGGTTCTAAGTACTACGGCTAGCACCATCGGTGAATCCAATATAGGGTAGAGAAAACGTCGACATCTAGAAACCAAGCACAATGCAAGATAAGCAGTTGGGGGTTGAAACTGAATAATGAAAAAACACACAAAAGTAACACACAAGAGTATGGTACAGTAAAAGTACAAGCACTCATGCAGAGATAGTCTAAGCATAGTACGTCAAGTAAATCCCATTTCTGGGTTCACTCAAAGGAATGCCATCATAATCTACTAACTTGTAAGCTCCCTTCTCTAACACTCATTTAAGGATATATGGACCACGCCACATAGATTTGAATTTTCTGGCTCCTAGCAGGTAACAATCTTGTTCATAGAGGAGAACTAGATCTCCCTCAAAGAAAACATGTGGCTTTACATGCTTTTCATATTGGTCTTTTACCCGTTTCTTTTGGGTTTCAATAACTAGGGTGGCATCACGATGGTTCTCATCTGATTGCATAATATACAATAGACGTTCCTCTTCGACAGAGGTGTTTGGGAGATGTTCGACGGCTAGCTTCAAGGATGGTATTTCACATTCAATCGGGAGAATGGCTTCAATTCCGTAGACTAGTTGAAAAGGGGCAAATCCTGTAGCAGACTTCACATATGCAAGATAGGCCCATAATGCCAAAAAAAACATCCTGTGCCAGGTGGTCTTATGGATTCCTATTATTTGACGAAGCATAGTGATAAGGATTTTATTTATTGCTTCGACTTGGCCACTGGCCCGTGGATAGTAGCGGGTTTCATTTTCATGTCGAAGACCCAACTTGTCAGTAAGTTTAGACATCATAAAAATTTTAAAATGGCTACCGTGATCAGTAACGATAGCTTGCGGGATCCCGAATTGAGTAATAATATGATTAAATATGAAAAGGGTTGCAGTTTTCCCAGTATTTTCGAAAGTAGGCATCGCCTCAGCCCATTTGGTGAAATAATCCATGGCTTAAATAATGTATCCATGCCCCCTAACCGATTGAGGGTTACAGGTCATGAAATCAATGCCCCATTTCACGAAAGTTCCAATGGAAACTACAGGGTGTAAGGGAGAAGGATACGATCTTATCTTGTTGTTGTATGTTTGACAAGCATGGAATTTGTGGATGGCAGTAATACAATATTTAAATAAAGAAGGCCAAAAATACCATGCGCATAAGATCTTCTGGGCAGTAGCATACCTAGACATGTGACCACCACATGCTCCAGAGTGGTAGTCATTCAAAGATTTCTCAGCTTCATCATAGGTGAGACATCATCAAAAAACAGATTCAACCCCATGGCAATGAAGAGTGTCACCAAGGATAATGTACTGATGGGTTTGGTAGCGTATTCAATGACAGTTAGTGCTAGACAAATTGGGCTGGAAGTCTAAGTTTGGAGATAGAGAATGATATCCCCATACCAAAGCTCATCAGAATTGATCAGAAAAAATGGATTCATCGGGTAAAGAATCCTCTTCTACATTCTTTGTCTCAGTGCAGGGAAGGTCACATATCAGCTCAAAAAACACCAAGGATTTCCTAGACTTAGCACATTTGAATTCTAAGTCAAACTCCTGGAGAATTACTATCTATTTGGAGTATTTGACCCCTAGCAATTGGTGTGTAAGAATGTGTTGCATGGGGTTCTAATTGGAAATTATAGTGGTCTTGCATACTAATATATAGTGATGGAATCGTTGGATATCTTAAACAGCTGCCAAGGCCATATTTTCAACATGTAAGTATTTGTCTTCGGTAGTCGTGAGACTCCGAATCAAATAATAAATGACATGTTCGTCGTGTGAATCATCTTCTTGGACTAGAACCATGGCGATGGTAGAGTCTGAAGCAGTGAGATAAAGGAAGTAATCTCGATTATAATCGGGTGGGAAAAGTAATGGGGTACGGGTTTGTTAATATTATGGTAGCTTCGGGAGGTATGAACCTCTATTGTGACTGATGACGAGACTAGAATCCTCCAGAAGGAAGCAAAGAATTAAAGGAAACCCTAGACAAGTTGTCAGTTGAACAAATATATTTAAATTGAATTTATTGATGCCCAGAAGGAGCAGTCGGCCCTAGTTAGCCTGGCCAGTCCACTATAAATACAGGGCACCAGATTCATTATTTCACATCTCAGTAGTTGTAGTGAGAGCTAAATCTACGCAGGCAGTTGCTGGCAGCAACAGTTTTCTGGGAGAGCTGGGAAGTGGTGTGCTAGCTTCTGGGTTGATCATCTGTTCAGTTTAGTTTCTTGCTTGGTGCATTAGCGTCTCTTGGCTATTGATTGCTACCAATATTCTCTTCTCAGTCAAGGTCAAGGTGCTCGAAGGGTGGCTTTGGCCTGTGGTTGGGTGACGAGGGTATCGTCAATGGTTAAACAAGCACAATATTCTATATTCTAATAGGTTATGGGCCCACACCCCTTCAGTCAGCCTAAAACGCTGGAAGGAAACATAACCGCTAAGTATTGAGCTCATTGAGGAACTGCCGCTAGGGTTACTAGTAGGAGCAGCCTCCAAAGCAGTGCAACTAGGGTTACTAGTAGTAGCAGTTACAGAAACCCTAATTCTCAGATCCGACACCTTGTGATGGAGCATCTTGCTCAAGGAGAAGATATTCATATGCACCCTAACTCAGTGCACCTATTGACTTTCTCAGAAGAAAGAAATGACGAAGTTGAAGTTTTGGATCAAGGCATGACCAGTTATCAGTCAACCGAAGACATGTGCGAAACAATCAGTCTCTTACATTACTCAGCACTTACCGGGACAATTGAAGACGATATGTAGATAATCGATAGTGGAGCTTCCAGGCACATGATGGGAGATCAAGATATACTCTCAAATCTAAATGAGAGAAAGACATCGTACAAAGTGGAGCTTGGAGACAAAAGCACCTACCCCGTCGAAGGATTTGGACAAGCCTCTGTCAAATTGGAATCAGGTAATCATGTTCACTTAAGCAATGTTTTATATGTACCTGGTTTAGAAAAGAATCTTGTAACAATATCATGTTTACAAGACAAAGGGAATAGAATAGCCTTCATAGATGAAAAAGTGTTATCATGACATAAAGATTCCAGCATAGAAGATGCTAGGGTTATTGGAAGACGTGAAGGAAATCTATATAGACTACTAGAACGAAATGAAGAAGCCCTAGTACATGACGAAGTCAACCCTAATGAGCTTTGGCATAGAAGGTACGTTCATATAAATTATCAATCATTACCTTTCCTTAGGAAGATGGTTGAAGGGATACCAAAATTGAAGTCTACACATGAAGGAATTTGCAAGGGATGTGCCCTTGGGAAGAATATCAAGAAACCATTCCCAAGCAACAACAACATATCTAAGGAAACTCTAGATCTAATACACTCATATGTTTGCGGTCCAATGCTAGTCATATCTTTAGGAGGATCTCTCTACTATGTAACATTCATAGATGACTATTCAAGAAAGACGTGGTTGTACCTACTAAAGTCAAAAGATGAAGTATTTAGCAAATTCCAAGAATTCAAGGAAGAAATAGAAAACCTTACGAACAAGAAGATCAAGACATTAAGAACAGATAATGGAGGAGAATACAACTCGAAGGATTTCATTGCATTCTGCAAATCAGCAGGGATTAGGAGGGAGTTGACTGTTCCTCATAATCCTCAATAAACAGTGTAGCAGAAAGAAAGAACAGATATATCGAAGAAACAGTAAAAGCCTTATTGAATGATCAAGACCTATCCATGTTTCTATGGGGAGAAGCAGCAATGATGGAAATATATGTACAGAACAGAAGCCTTCATCTCATATTGAAGGACATGACACCAGAAGAAGCATTCTCAGGTAAGAAACCTAATGTAGAAAACTTAAGAATATTTGGACGTCAAGTTTATTCTCATATTCCCAAAGATAAAAGAAATAAACTAGAACCCTCAGGAAAGAAAGGGGTATTCGTGGGATATAGTGATTCATCCAAAGCCTACAGAATATATATTCTATAACAACACAAGATAGAAGTAAGCAGAGACGTAACATTTAATGAAAGAATGGTCTTTAGAAGATCTATTGAAGAAACTATAGAAGAAGAAGAAATTGAAGAACCAAATGAAGAAAACACAGAAGGTGAAAATGACGAAAAGGATCAACCTGATCATCCTATGGAGATATGTGAGAACCTTGATCCAGATAATATACCAAAGAACAAGAAACAACTAGCTTGGCTTGAAGCCACATTACAGGACGCAAAAAGAATCAAGGTTCCAGAAGGAACATCTAGGAAGAGAAAAAGGCCGAAGAGATTCTCAAGTTATGCAACATACATGAAAAAACTTCTAGATGAAGAACCTACTACATTCAAAGAAGCAGTTAAAAAGGGACAATTGAAAGAAGCTATGGGGGAAGAACATCAGTCCATTATGAAAAATGAAGTATGGGAAATTGTACCCAGACCTAAAGAGAAATCGGTGGTAACCTCAAAGTGGGTATACAAGATAAAACATGCAGCTGACAGAAGTGTGGATAAATATAAGGCAAGATTCATGGCCAGAGGGTTCTCCTAGAAGGAGGGAGAAGACTATGACGAAACCTTTCTCTGGTGGCAAGGTATACCTCCATCAGAGCTATCATATCTCTTTCCACTTCCATGGGATGGAATCTACACCAGATGGATGTAAAGACAGCCTTTCTCAACGGAGCTATTGAAGAAGAAGTATATATTCAACAACCTTAAGGATTTGAGGTACATTCCAGAGACACTCACGTTTGTAGATTGAATAAGGATCTATATGGACTCAAGCAAGCTCCAAGGGCTTGGTACACCAGAATGGACAGCTATCTAATTAGACTTGGTTTCTCCAAGAGTCATGCAGATCCAAACCTTTACTACAAAATCGTGAACAATGCACTTGTAATTATACTATTATATGTTGATGATCTATTCATAACAGGTGAAGAATCTCTAATCATCCAGTGCAAGTTGGATTTAGCCTCTGAATTTGATATGAAAGATCTAGGTCTCATGCACTATTACTTGGGACTAGAAGTATGGCAGAAGTGTGGTGAAGTATTCCTTGGACAAGGAAAATATGCAATAAAGATCCTTCAGAAGTTTGGAATGATGGAATACAAGTCCATGGACACTCCTATGAATGCGGATATAAGAAAAGTGAAAGTCCCAGATTCCGATCCAGTAGATCCATCTCTATATCGGTAGCTAATTGGATCATTGATGTATTTGGTAAATACTCGACCAGATATTTGTTTTTTTGTAAATACGTTAAGTCAGTTCCAGGTGGAACCTAGACAAGAGCACTGGATAGATGCAAAGCATGTCCTAAGATATATTCGAGGGACAATAAACTATGGCTTGAGATATACCGCATCCAGTGATATCCAACTTCATGGATTCACAGACTTTGATTGGGTAGGAAGTGCAGAAGACAGAAAGAGTACTTCAGGTATCTGTTTCAGCTTGGGCTCCACTATGATATCTTGGGGAAGCAGGAAGCAAAAGTTTGTTGCACTCAGTACAGTAGAAGCAGAGTATATGGTAGCTTGTGAAGCATGCATAGAAGCAGCATGGCTAAGGAAGTTAATATCTGATTTATTTGATCAGACTCCAGAATCAACCACAATATATTGTGATAATCAGAGTTGTATAAGATTATCTGAGCATCTAGTGTTTCATGAAAGGTCGAAGCACATTGAGATCAAATACTACTTTATCTGAGATAAAGTCCAGGAAGGAGAGGTAAATCTCGAGTATATCCCCACTGATGAGCATGCAACAGATATCCTGACAAAACCTCTTTCCAGAATCAAGTTTGCATATTTCCGAGAGAAGATAGGGATCGTGGAAATAACTCCCTTAGCTGAAAGGGAAGATTCTCCAGGCTAGAAGAAGGTATGAAAACATTAATTTTTGTGATCGAAATAACTCTCCAGTTAGGAGGGAGCACTGAAAATATTATTTCTCTTTGTAATTGAAAAATAGTCCAGATTGGACAGATGCTTTCCTGTTCAGAAAGTGGATTGAGATTTCTGACGGACAATGACTTCCCATTATAGTTAACATGAGAGGCAGACTGATTGCTGATGTATCATAGACAATGACTTCCCATTATGGGGAGTGGTCTAGGACAATCATTCTTCTTGGCAGTCACTCTAAGTAGTGGTCAAGTAGAATGGTCCACCTCGTCAGGAAATCATTCTTTCGAAGTTCACAGTTGTGAGAAGTTTCGAAGAATCTTCTGTTTTGGAGGTTGATGCAGGACAGACATTCCTCGAGGGAAGACTCAATCTCTCCAGGTTACACTTTGATTAGTGTCATAGGAATGGTCGGGGGGGAGAATGGTCCGGACAATTATTCCTCAAGGGTAGACTCATTCTCTCCAGGTTACACTTTGTTTAGTGTCGGAAGAATGGCCCAGTGTGGGGAATAGTCCAAGATAGTCATTCCTTAGGGAAAACTCATTCCCTTCCAGGTTACACTTTGTTTAGTGTCAGAGGAACGGCCCAGGGTAAGAAATGGTCCAAAAATTTCTCAAGGGAAGACACATTCTCTCCAGGTTACACTTTGTTTAGTGTCAGAGGAATGGCCCAGGGTGAGAAATGGTCAAGGCTCAGAAATCAGAAATAATCCTTCTTCCTTGGTTGAGAAGAATGGAGTAGATAGCCCATTGTTGACATTCTATATTCAGGGCAGACATTCTTTCAAATCTCATAGATGTGAGTGAAATATTGGCCCGGATGATTATTGTTGATATTCTATACTGAGGGCATACACTCTTTCAAATCTCACAGACGTGAGTGAAAGATTGGCCCAGATGATTCAATTTTTGTCATAACATTGTTTCCATGTAGGTTTCTATCAGATACTTGTTATGAAGAATGAATGATAGTAGATATGCTACTGTTTGTGATCTTGTTTCACAAGTCTGAGTAGTTGTGTACTATCGGAATAGACACAGGTGTGCTCTATTAATTGATATTGTACCAGTTGTCATAGGAGATTATCCAGTCGGATAATAATGACAGGTGCTCATAGTGCTACCAGTTGAATGGTCTGTTGTGCTCAAGAGCATACCTCCCTAGCTAGGAGGGAGTGTTAATATTATGGTAGCTTCAGGAGGTATGAACCTCTATTGTGACCTATGACGAGACTAGAATCCTCTGGAAGGAAGCAAAGAATTAAAGGAAACTCTAAACAAGTTGTCGGCTGAACAAATATATTTAAATTGAATTTATTGATGCCCAGAAGGAGAATTCAGCCCCAGTTAACCTGTCTAGTCCACTATAAATATAGGGTGCCAGTTTCATTATTTCACATCTTAGCAGTTGCAGTGAGAGCTAAATCTACGTAGGCAACAATATTTTTGTGCACAAGTTTTCTGGGAGAGCTAGGAAGTGGTGCGCTAGCTTCTGGGTGGATAATATATTCAGTTTAGTTTCTTTCTTGGTGCATTAGCCTCTCTTGGCTATTGATTTCTACCAGGATTCTCTTCTCGGTCAAGGTCAAGGTGCTCGGAGGGTGGCTTCGGCCTGTGGTTGGGTGACGAGGGTATCGTCAATGGTTAAACGAGCACAATCTTCTATATTCTAACAGGGTAAAAGTCAGTTTCAAAGCTTTGAAAGCTTTGTTGGCAGTGGAATCCCATACAAACTCAGATCCTTTCTTGAGCAGTCGAGTAAATCTGAGTGTTAAGTGAGCATAGTTTGGGATGAAACAACGTAAAACATTTTCCTTCCCTTGCAAAATTTGAAGATGGCGAAGTGAAGAAGGAGGAGGGATATTGAGGATCACCTCGACCTTCAAAGGATCAACCCTGATCCCCTGGAGTGACATGATAAAACCTAGAAGTCGGCTGGACTCCACACAAAAAAAGCATTTGTGTGGGTTTAAGTGTATATGATAGAACCGACAACGAAGGAAAATGGCTCGGAGGTGGGTTGGATGGTCACTATGATGCATGGAATGCATCGATAGGTCATCTAGATATGGTTGTACAATGTGCTTAATATCATGAAAAGCATAAGACATAACACGTTGAAAATTCACACCGACGTTCTTTAAACCGAAGGGTAGTTTCTGGTAGGCGAAGGTGTCCCAAGGACAAACAAAAGAAGTTTTTTGTTGATCTGTAGGCAATATGTTGATTTGATTATACCTAGAGAAACTGTCCATTAAAGATAAGACTTCAGTCCTGGGACAATCATCGATGATTTGGTCAACGAAGGGGGTGGGAAAGTTGTCCTTAGGACAAGCTTGATTTATATCCCTATAATCGATGTAGACATAGATCATACATTGTTTCTTATTAACCGGAACGAGATTAGATACCCAATCAATTAAAGCCACAAGATAAATAAAGCCATCTTTAAGACATTTTTTGACCTCAAGCTTAATAGCAGCTTCTTTACGGGGGTGGACCAGACAAAGTCTCTGTCAGACGTGTCTAGCACCCTGGTATGTCTTAATTTTGTGTACAACAATATCAGGGTCAATACCCAACATTTCTTCATAGCTCCAAGCGAAGATGTCATGAAATTCTTGGAAAAGTGATTTATAGGTGACAACCTCGTCCGTAGAGCACGAAGCTCCGATACGAACATTTTCAACAACTCCAAATTTAATGGATTTGTCGAGGGGGATGGTGCGTGAAACATTGCTTAAGTTCCCTTCATATAACATGTCGTGTGATGTCTCGGGAACAGAGGAAATGAAAACAATGGTCAACGGAGTTGAGATCCATCGGTAACTCTCGATGGTGTGTTGTTTGAGAAAGAGAATGGAATGATGATGTCCATCATCCCAAGGGGTATCTTCCATCGACATAACCGACATAATCATCTCATCCATGGGAAAAACAACATGGAACGGGTCAGGAGATGAATCACCAAGAGAGGGGGTAGAAGGGGTTGTCGATTCAATGGCTTGATAGGCAGATTCAACCTTACTTAAAGGCATTTGGTTTTCGTAGCGGGGATAATGACCAGGTTTGGGTATGATCCATGGGTCAGAAGACGGGTGATTTTGGTGAACCAAGGTGGAAATCATGTTGACTGAGGCAACCAAAGGAGGTGGAACATCGGGAGGTGGGATCGGAAAATTTCCCATCAGAGTGGAATCTTTAAGTATGCCCACACCAATGTTCTCATACCCAAGAGGTGTCTTGGCGATAAAAGGGACGTTGCTAGTATGGGTGTCAGAGTTGAAAAAGGCTAGCTGGTCAACAGTGATGACATTTCCTTGATGTGGAAAACATAAAACATGGAAAAGGGTAGACACAACGGCATGCATTGCGTCAATCCAGCTACGACCAAGTAAAAGGTTATAATTGAGAGGTGCATCAAAGATCTCAGCTTCAACAATATCGAGGTTTTCACTTATCCTTATCATCAGTAGGTTGGGTTTTGGTTTTCTCAGACTGTGGGTTATTTTTTTCCTCCTTATTTTTACCCTTCACTTTTTTAGATTTATTCTTTCCGGTAGGGGTAGATTGAACAAAGTTAACCTCATCAGTTTTTCTTGTGGGAGGAGTAGCAGACGAAGCATTTTGAACATTGAAGAAATGGACTTGGTTTTGGTGGGAGAGGCTTGCGTATTTTGAGGTTGAGCATGGAAAGTGTCAATCACAGCGTCAACCGCATGAGAAGAAGTAGGGGTAGTTGAAGTAGCAGTAGTAGAAGGGCGAGGTTCATCAGGGAGTAAGTCATAAAGAGTACCCTTCTATGAATAGACGAGGTTGAGGTACTGAGCGTGACTGATAGCATGTTCTTTGGTGACAATGCCACCCATGGAAATATCACGAGAGTTCTTATTTACGAATGATTTCGTGAACCACTCCGCCAATAACTGATTGGGAAGCTCGATTTTGATCAAACGTTGTCTTCATCTCCACTCATGAATGAGATCAGAGATGTGAGTGAATTTAGTTTGTTTGAAGGAACTTAGGATCTCGATTCCTAATTCATAATGGATCGGTAATTGGTAGTGTGTAAGGAAATCCATGGAGAGGGTATTAAAGTCAGTGAAGAAACCTCATGGTAGTTATATATACCACTTTGTAGCCGAACCCATGAGAGTTCGTTGGAAGAGCCGTAACTGAATGGAATCATACATCAAAGAGTTGGATGAACACCAAAGGTGGAAAGTCATGAAATGGTTGTTCGCATCCTCTCCCGATTTACCGTGAAACTTTAGAATGTCATACGGTAATTTGGACGGTATCACGTGCCAGTGGGGAGAATGCAGGATATGATCATTCAAGATTCTAGACAAATCAGGTAGATCCAAGGTGGCTAAAAAGGGTAATTGTCTATTCACAGGAGGATACTGGTAACTTTGGGGAGGGAGTCCCTTCGGTAGACCAGTAGAACCATAAGCAGCTTGTATGGGAGGTGAAGGTCCTAAAAGATTCGGGCATGTGTGCGGAGGCAAGTAGGCAGCAGGGTTGTATTGATTGGGGATGGTCCCTTGGGGAAGGACAGTAAGTTGAATGTTCGAACCCTAAATGGGATTGGAAGACCCGAAGTATGACTGGCCTAAACTAGGGGGTATAAAAGAGTTAACCTGAGGCTTTCCCCCACCCAAATGATTATGGATCCTCTTGAATAATGAGACTCCAATACTGGGCTAGTGATCCAGGGATGTTCTTCCCATACTATGGATTATACTGCGGATTATATCCTCCATGTAGGGATTGTCCTCCAAGTGAGGATGATGCCCTAATTTGGGTTTGACCTCCAAATTGAGTTTTCCCCCCTGGGTTATACGATCCCCCAATAGAAATCTGATAACCATAAGTGAATAACGAAGTAGAAATTCCAAAGGTAGTAGAGCCACTAGGTCTAAATCCTCCTATAAAAGGTGGATTATACCCTCTGGAGAGGAACTGGGATGGTGTCAGAATAGATCCGAAAGAAAAATTATACCCAGGAGGAGTAAAGACCCTAGAAGCTCCGGATGAAATTTGGGTGGGAATGAGGATAGAAGCATTCAAGGCATTATACCCAAGAGGGAGTGATGGGATTTGTCTAGATGAACACAGTGTACCAATAGGAGGTTGGCTAGCCACTATGTTCCCGTTGGGGATAATCATAGTGTTTGGGACCATCGTGGAATGGGCCTACTAAAGAGGAATAGTTGAGATTGGAACAACCTCTGAACCAACGAAGAAATAATAGGTTGTACTATTAAAATGATCTAAAGGTATTGTAAATGTAGTAGATGTTTCAGGTGGTTCAGAAACGACAGGTATCTTGGTGTCTGCCTCTGAGCTAGGAGGGTTTCGTCTAGAAGTCGAAGTTCGAGATATGTTAGTGGTCCAAAAAGGATCCTCATTTTCAATTCCAGCAAGGACTTTAGGTGGTATTTTAGAAGTGTCAACAACAAGTTCTCTGGACGAGTTGAGTCAGACAATACGTCTCTTGTATCCAGGAGGTAAGCGGAAAGCATCAAAAGAATCGAAAATGATTCGAAAAATTTCTAAAGAGTTAGTTCTCTTCGCTTGTGAAGGTATGTGGTCCTAGATCTCACTCTATTGAGGAGAGTCCTCTGGTGGATTAGGGAGCAAGGGTTGGAAAACTTTCAGATCTTCCAGAGGTAGTCCTTGCATCCTACGTGAATGACGTGGAGGTTCAATGTTGGCTGAGCCGAAAATTTTACGAAAAAAATCTCTGGCCAACTATGTAAACAAACAACAATCGCTAGTAGAATCTAGGAATCAAAACCAAGAAAACAAAACCTTCTTGTTCTAAAGTCACTAGTTGGTGATGAAATCTAACATCATGAAGTCAAGACAAGAAGGGGTTGAGCTAGGTTGGAAAAGTTACGTTAACGACCTGCTTAACAGCCTTACACCCTGGTGTAAGCTACCACACATAATCATGGGTATATCCTCCAAGGAGCCTGAGTGAGTCTGGCCAATGTCGATTCCAAGTACCATGAATACTTTCCCCTCCACAATCACCTTGTGTAAGACCCTGAGAAGATAGAAAACTAAGGCTACCAAAAACAACAATGATGCCTAGGGAGACAGTCGACAGTCCGATCCACTCGCAAGGGCATGGTATCTAGCCCGAAATCAACTTGAGAGGCTTCCACTCATCATTGTGCATATACCTTCAAGTGACCCCCATAATACATACAATCTCTACACCAAGACCAACAAAGTAGGGTGATTAACTTTGGTAATCTCAATGCGACCTCAGGTTTGACCCTTGTGTGAGAAGGGATTCCCAGGACAAAATGTTGCAAATAGAATTCTACACTCCCTATCAAAAGATGATATTGTTTGTTTTGTGTTTTGGAGAGTGTGTCTCACTGCCTATTCCAAATATCTATCCTAGATAATGTTGGTGTAAAAGAGCCCTAGAAAAAATTACTAGTTAAACTTTTAGATTTTCGCAATATTTTTAAAAGTTGTTGTTACTCAAGAGGGAGACAGGAATGAAACCGATGTTGTGTATGACCTTGATCCAATAATATGCAAATAGAAATGAATGATGTAAATTTCTGTTCAATGCATTCAATCTACAGCAAGGAGAAGTTGTTTCCGGAATAATGTAAACTATGAAATATACTTCCTTTTTCTTTTAAATGAACACAATTTCAAGCAACCAATAAGTAATGAAGTTCTTCAATGTTCTCTTCTCTTAAATGCAATAAAATTTCTTATATATGTTTATTCAAACGAATGTATAACTTCAAATTTTTCCTTTCTACTACCAGACCAAGGGCATGGCAGAGAAAAGACAAGAAATCCAGGAAAATCTATACCTTCAACAAGCACCCAAATCGAAATTTCAATGAAGACAAACAATAAAAAATGACGAGAAAGTATTTCCTCAAATGCAAATGAAGAGACATATTCTCAATCATCAAGCAATCCAAAATATGTAATCAATCCAAAATTTCAAATCCAATCCAAGATTTTTAATCAAATAAGCACTGAGATACAAGCTCAAAGATTATCCCCTTGTTGTTTAAAAATAAAAAATGAAAACTGGAAAATGACTAAGATAGGTGTTTGATATCCGAAAACTAATCAACAACAAGTCAAATCCTCAGAAAAAACTTATGTTGGTATTAAAATTCATTTCCAGATTTTTAAAGAAAAAACTTGGCATCAACAGAGGCAAAGACCCAACTCAAAAAATTTCACAGACATCGTCGTAGGCTGGTAGCATATCACAGTGCAGAAATTAATGGTTTCCAAAGGCCAGAAGTGGACAGGGTGTGGAAATCTCGCACTGAAGAAAACAACCAGGGTGCGGAAATTATAGGTTTCTGCAGGCTATGTATAAGGTATAGTATGGAGGTGTTTGTAAATTAAGAAATTTTGAGAGAAAGGCAAAGGATCTAAATGGATTTTTAAATCTAGAGAGTCTGAATGGATCTCCCAAAGACTCAGAGACTGATTTAAAATGAATAGAATAGGTAAATAGAAAATGGCCAACAAAAAACCAGAATCAAGTCATATCCCCAAGGGAGTTGCCAATTTTGTTATTGTATAAATCAGTGAATGCGGACATAAAATAATCTCCCTAGATCCACCTGGATCTAGAACAAAACTAAATAGGACATGACACTTTCCCTAGGTTTCTACCATTGAATTTATCACCAAAGAAGGAGTGTATGAAATACATTTATATATCGCTTCCCTATATCTCTGTTGTCCCTGCTTCGCTCTGGTGCTCTTGTGAGATCATATCTTCAATGACACAAACCAACCAAAGTGAAAACAAAAATTATAGATTCAATGGAAACCTAAACATGTGATCAAGGAGCCATGTAATAAAACACTAATGTTTTTATGGGAAAGAGACATGACACTATATCATATTAAGTACAAGTGGAAGATACAACCAGAGTGCCTTGATGTCACAAGTTCCCTTTCGGTGATCCTTTGTTCGAACACACACATACACTTGCTCCAAGTTTGCATGAAGATAATCCACAAAGCCTGATGGACAAATGGAGGCCTCAAGCACCAATTGTATTAGGATCCTTCACACATTCTTTAGCCTATTCTTGCTCAATATTTCTTGACCTTGCTTGACCTTTCTTAACCTTTTCCATGAGAAATCCATTATTATATAGGAGAAGGTGAAGTGGTTACTAGGATGAGGATGATCCCAACAAATTAGAAAATCCAGTGAGATCACAACCATATGGATGCCACCTCACATTCTAGAAGATTCTCCTTCTAGAAACTTCGTGAAACTTCTTCCTTTTCTTATCTTCAAGCACTGTTGTTGCCTTCCTATATAACAGCATGCGAAAATCCCGCAGGCCAGGCATAGAGCAACCTGCGGAAATCATTTATTTCCACACTGTGTACCACTGTCAACCTGGGACATCATTCTAAAAATGTGCCTTGTAGGGGAAGAACTCATCCATTTTCCTCATGTGAAATATTTTTTTGGAAGACTAAACACATGCCTATGGGGTCATCATCAGAGTGACCAAAATAATGTGTAACATGTAGTGTATAATGTTTGGCAACGCACATGGAGGGATATTGGACAACACAACAATGACGTACGTAATTGATAGTGGAGAGTGTATAGATAAATTGATAGATTGTATGTACATGTACGAACTATAAGTTTTTAACCCATAATTTTCCAAAGAATAACTATGATAGAATTGTAACAGGAAAGACTGTTATTTTTTCATATACAAAATGTTATGAATTGGTTAATGATTGATAAAGGAATAATAGATTAATGATATAC
>ML785459.1:44435-76649 GCA_009831015.1 Picea engelmannii
AAGAAGCAATTTGTACCTTTTGTGTATGTGGCACATTATGGAGATCAAAGAATTGCTCCATCTGAAGTATCCATGTGATTGGGTCCTTCCCATCAAACTTCCTCATATCAATCTTAGGAACGTGGTTGGTCTTCAAACCAAAGGTTGAGTTTCTCCATTCTTGATTCACCTTCCTTGTGTCCTCATCATGAATTTCATGGGATGCATTTTCACTTTCAGGTGTCTTCTCTGTTACAAAATTTTTCAATACATCCATGATTTCCCCTTTTAAACAATCCATCTTAGTATCCAACTTAGCTTCCATTGAATCCATCTTAGTATCCAACTTAGATTCCATTGAATCCATCTTCTTTTGTAGTTAATTTATGTCCCTACGCATTTCTTCACCTTCATCAAGAGTCCAAGTAGGATTTTATGGAGGCTTATTTGGTGTAGAAGTTCCCTTTTTTGGTGGCATGTTGGCCAAGTATCACTTTTGAACCTTGATTTTGAGGCGGTTCTGCTAGACAATATTTCTTCTGTTGTATCTCCCAAGTTTCAGCCCTTATGGGTATGAAACTTTATTTTATGTATTTCTCTGATATTTCTTCTCTGCAATGCCACAGGTCTTATCAAAATTGGATGTGCCAAGTGGAATTTACGGTAACTTTCCCACAATTTGCTGATTTTTGTCCTTTCCATGAGATATCACTTGTATAGCATGCCCCACACAAAATAATTGGTATAGAATTTTGAAACTCGCACCAAAAATACTACAGATTGTCCACGATCCAATGAAACTAGTGCCACTCAATTTGGATGCTCTAGGAAGAAGTTATGATTGTTTTACCTGGAACACCTTCTTGAGACTAGTCAGATACCCTTTCCTACATAGGGTGTATCTACAAATTTAAGATGACCCAAAAGCTGAAATGTTTACCATAGATACCTTACTAAGTTATGTAAATAGCCTCCTAATTTTAGGGTCTGAAACGTTACATAAATTTGTTTATAGCGAAAATTCTGCAATGACTCAGTTCAGGATGATTCCAGAACCCTATCTTGTACAGGTTCTATCTCTGAAAGTATAATGCCTCAGGAGCTAAATTTTGAACCCAACGTACCTTGATATGTCTAATAAATATCCTCCAATCCGTTCGTTCTGAAAAGTTGCAGAAAAAAAGTTATAGCGAAAATTCCAAGGTGTCTCAGATGTAGTAGCGAAACCCCAAGACCTTGAGCTCTGATACCATATGTTAAGAACCAAATATCAATATAGTATAGAAAAACCTCAGAAAAAGTACTCAATGCCTTGAAAAAAGAGATAATTTCAAATAATAAGCCTCTTCAATGGGGAAACCTCCTTTTACCCCACTTAAATGTTCAAGTACAAGATGATTCAAAATGAAAATGTCTCCTTTGTATATATAGGAGACTAGGAGGTATAATTACAACTAATGGCCTAAAGCCGCCATAAATAAAATAACATTACTAATAAAATATGCCCCAATTAAGGGGTAATGAGCCAATATTAGGGCTTAACATTATAGGTCCCGCGAAATCAACGACCCATTTCTCAAAGGCCTGTAAGGTTAGCTGGGGTGTTAATGGAATTTCATCTCTTCTATAAGGTTTCCCAAATCATTGGCATACATTGTAGGCTCTGTAGTATTCCTTAACATCTTTGTGTAAAGTAGGCCACTAGAGGCCAGCTCTAAGAACCTTCTGCATTGTTTCTTTTCCCATGTAGTGTCCTCCTGCGATGCCTTCATGAGCTTCTGCTAAAATCAATGGTCTTTCTTCTTGCATGACACATCTTTTCAGGGTCTCATCAGGTCCCATATTGTATAGTTGTCCAACTATAATTGTAAAATCTGCAGCATGCACTACAATTTGTAACGCTTGATCTGTTGTAGGATATTGGCTTTCAAATAAAAAGGTAGCAACAAAATTTCGAGTCATACCTTTCTAATCGGCAGTGATGAGGTGCAGTTTTGCTTGAAGGTATTAGTTGATAGGTGTTTTATCTAGCGTGTTAATGAATTTGTGAACCCACTTCTCTTTAGGAATGCTTCTCTAGGCTTCCTCACAACTTCGCACATGGTCTTTTAGACAACTTTGTCCTTTGTAACTAACTTCACAACCTTCTACTTTTTCTAAAGACCGCGTTGTCATGAAAGTGAGACATTGTATCCATTCTGATATGTTCTTCTTATGTGTTCCCCACCATTGTGATGGATTTTCTTTCATGGCCTCATCTAGTGCCAACAATCTCTGTTGTACTAGTATAATTTATTCAAATTCTAGTAAGAAAGTTTCTAAGTGATTCAAACCATCAAAGGTGGAAAAATTACTTACTATTGTGTCGATCCAACAAACTTCTCTGGTCAATCTATCACATCGCCGCACAGATACTTCATACATCGTGTTCTTTCAGTTCTCTAGTGCTTCCTCTGAGTCTGATGAGCATGCGATGTCGCTTTGCCAACTTAAATTCCTCATAGTATGATTTCAACTGGCTCCCATTCACCAATCTTTCCTTCCATTCTCCATTCAAAGTATTCAACTACATCACTCCTCCTTTCGTGACATGGACAACCTCATATGGTCCCAACCAATGTGTTCTGAACTTCCCTATATGCTTCATGAATTTGTTTATGTATGCCAATACCATATCTCCTTTCTTAAATGCTTTCTTCTTGATGTGTCTATCATGGTAGGCCTTTCCTCTTTCCTTATGCACCTGCTGATGGAATCCTTCAATAAATCTATCTTCCTCTAGTTCGATCAACTACGCGAGCCTCTCTTGAACAACGTCAGTGTCATCCATATCAGTGAAGGCTGCAATTCTTAAGCTAGGAACTAAATATTCCATGGGTACAACTGCTTCTAGGCCATAAACTAACTTAAAGGGGGTCTGCATTGTTAACTTCTTGCAAGTGGTTATATAGGCCCATAATACTTCTGGTACTCTCAAATCCTAGTCATCTCTATTTACATTGCAAATATTCGTCAGCGCTATCTCCAAGATCTTATTGAATGCTTCAATGGTCCCATTTGCTTGTGGATGGTAGGGTGTGCTCTTCTAATGATGAACTACAAATTCCTCAGTCAAGGCTTCGATAGTCTTATTAATAAAATGTGTACCTTGATCACTCATGAGGATCTTTGGGCATCAAAACCTGGTTATGATGTCATCAATTATGAGACGCGCAGCTGTAGTTGCACTAAAATATTTAACTGTTCTTTCTTTGTCCCATCTGGTCAAGTAATCTATCATAGTGATGATGTATTTGGCTCCTATGTTCTTTCCCAGTGGGTTTATAGGTCCCACAAAATCGATGGCCCATTTCTCAAAGGCCTGTAAGGTTAGCCGGGGTGCTAATGGAATTTCATCTCTTCTGGAAGGTTTCCCAACTCATTGGCATACATCGCAGGCTTTGTAGTATTCCTTAGCATCTTTGTGTAAAGTAGGCCACCAGAGGCCATCTCTAAGAACCTTCTACGTTGTTTCTTTTCCCACGTAGTCTCCTCCTACGATGCCTTCATGAGCTTCTTCTAAAATCAATGGTCTTTATGCTTCCATGACACATCTCCTCAGGATCTCATGAGGTCCCATCTTGTATAGTTGTCCAACTATAATTGTAAAATTTGCAGTGCGCACTACCAGTTGTTTCTTCTGGGTGATTGTATATTCACTACGTGCCATTCCTTTTGACAGGAATTTGAATATCTTAGAGAAGTGATCGTCGACATTTATAATGGCCAACAACTTTGCATCCAATAGTGTATCCTCCAAGCTAGTAGGTTCCTCTCCATGTTCCAACCTCGACAAGTGGTCAGGTCCTTTGTTCATTCTCCCTGGCTTAACCACAATTTCAAAATCATATTCCTGAAATAGCATAAGCCATCTGCATATTCTTCCCCGTAACACTGGCTTGTTGACTAGGTATTTCAGCGTAGAGTGATCAATGAACATTTTAAAGTGTCCTTCCAACAAGTAGTGGAGAAATTTCTGCAGCGCATACACCATGGATAACCCTTCTCTCTCAGTGATGGTGTAATTAATCTTAGTTGTTGATATCATCCTTCTAGCTAAGGCTAATGGGTGGTCAATGTCTCCAACTCCCAATTGTGCTAACACAACTCCTAATGAAATAGATAATGCATCGACATGCACGTGAAATTCCTTGCTCCAATATAGGAAAAGAAAAATAGCGCAGTAACCACTTTCTGTTTCAATGTGTCAAAGCTTTGTTGGCATTCTTCTATCCATTGAAACTGGCATTCTTTCTTGAAAATCTTCTCCATGGGTGGTGTGATCTATGCATATATTTTAATGAACTTCATGTAGTATCCAGTATGTCCCAGCACAGTGAGAAGCTATTTGACTGAAGTAGGAGGGGGTAAATCAATTATAATAGAAATCTTCGATGGATCTATCAACAATCCCTTCTTACACACAATATGGCCTAGTAGCACTTCGAAGGGTGAAAAGAAGATGCACTTCTTCAGGTTCAGGGAAATCTGACATTGCCTTCACTTATCCAACATTAGTCTTAAACATTCAATATGATTTTGCAATAAGCTAAAAACAGTCCAATCATCAAAGTATGCTTCCAGAAATTTATGTAAAAACTCATTGAATGCTTTGAACACCACTCTAGAAAATATGGTTGGAGCATTCTTCAATCCAAACAACATCAGTGTATACTGGTAGTATATCCATTATGTGGCAAATGTGGTCTTATGGAGATCTTCTTTGGCAATCTTGATCTGATGGTATCCTGGAAAGTTGTCTGTAAAAGAATATACCTCCTCTCCTCCTACATTATCTAACACTTCATCAGTAAATGGTGTAGGGAATGGATCATGCAAACAAGAATCATTCATCTTCCTGAGATCTACATAGATCCTGATCTCTCTGGTCTTCTTATCCTGCACCACCACAGGGCTAATACATTTTGACTTTTCAACAGGTTCTATGATTCCTGCTTCCAACATTCTATCTAGTTCAATCTTCACTTTCTCATTATATTTAGGGTTCACTCTGTAAGGTCTCTATTTGAATGGCCTTGCATCTAGCTTCAAGGGGATATTCACCTCTCCCATGGGCCCTTTAATGCCCTTCATATCATTGAACTTGGTTGGAAACAAGTCCTAATATTCATGCAGTAACTTTGTGATCTTCTCAATAGTGGCATCATCCCAGTAATATCCAATATTAGTAAGCTTAGGTGCTTTCTCTGTTCCAATATTAACTTTTTTGATTTTGATTGGTTGTCCAATGAAAGGTAGTTCAACTCTTGGTCCCGTTATGTCTCTCTGTCCTTCTGTTTCGGCGATTTTCACCTTCCTAGGATCATTGTCTTCATCAACATTGATATTGTAACATCCTTGCAAATTTTGAAGAGGTGCAGTCCATTCATCCTCTTCTTTCTCCAAAGGGAGGCCAGGTGCCTCCTCAAATACTTTATGTCTCACAATATGTAATGCTTGATCTACTATAGGATATTGAATTTCAAGTAAAAAGGTAGCGACAAAATTCTGAGTCATACCTTTCCAATCGGCAGTTATGAGGCGCAGTTCCACTTGAAGGTACTACTTGATAGGCATTGTATCCAGTGTGTTAATGAATTTGTGAACCCGTTTCTCTAGATGAATGTTTCTCTAGGATTCCTTACAACTTTGCACATGGTCTTTCAGATAGCTTTGACCTATGTACCTAACTTTGCAGCCTTCTACTTTATTCTGAAAACCGCGTTGTCATCAAAGTGCAACATTGTATCCAGTATGCTATGTTCTTCTTATGTTTTCCCCACCATCATGCTGAATTTTCTTTCAAGGCCTCATCCAGTGCCAACAGTCTCTGTTGTGTTGGTACAATTTCTTCAAATTCTAGTAAGAAAGTTTATAAGTGATTCAAACCATCAAAGGTGGGCAAATTGCTTATTGTTGTGCCACTCCAACGAATTTCTCTGGTCAATCTAGCACATCACCACGCATATACTTCATACATATTGTTTTTCCAGTTCTCCAGTCCTTCCTCTGAGTCTGATGAGCATGCATTATCACTTTGCCAACTTAAATTCCCATGTGTTGTAGGATTACTGTAATCTTGCTATCTTGTGGTCAATTTGTATATATTCTCTATCTCATATGCCTGGTTGTTGGTGCAATTATATGCATAATATATTACCAAACATAAATTATCAACCGGGATTCGTAATCAGTAGAGTTGATTCACTATATGTGTCGATAACAGATAGGTTCCTATGTCTGTTTAGTATAGCTTAGATAAGAAAATCATTTAGAAACCAATACACTTTTAAAAATAACAATCTTCACACAATTCAAAAGATGGAAATCAAAACTCATAAACAAGCAAAATCTCTTTCTCAGGTGATGGACATGTTCATTGATGGCTCATGAAAAGAAAATATGAACTTTGATTCTATCACCTGGAGAAATTAAACTAACAAGTGGGATGCTCCATTAAAGCTCATGTATGGTGAAATATGGAGATCCAACTATTCCTGCATTACCAAACTTTGCAACAAATTCAAATAAACAAAATAACATGAAATCAAAATAACAAATACATGAAATGAAAATCTACACTAACAATTTACAATAAGCTTACCAAGCTGGATCGGTGGCCCTTGCCAATGCCAACATGGAAGCTTTTAGATCAACAGATGATAACTTCTAAGAGAGACAAAATCACTGAATCCAAACTTGGATTAATCTTGAAAAGGTAGGTTTATAAAAGGAGTCTCTTCATGAATCCAATCTACATCATAACAATTCTCCTCAAGAACCTATCTCATAACAATTCCCTTAATCTACATAATAATAATTCTCCTCTCCTAAAGAGAGGGCACTCTCTTTTATAGATGAGAGATTTGAAAAGAAGATAAACATCTCATAATTACAGATTTAGTTTTCCCTCAACCAATTTCCCATTATTACAAAATATTATCCCTTCAAATCCTCACACATATCTCTCATATATCTTGGATAAGATATGACAACAAATCTCCATGATCTTCTCCTTGGAATAGGATTGAATTATCTCTTCAAATCTTGAAATAGTGGAGGAAGTATTCGAGAAGTATTTTTTAATTAATCCTTCACATATTCCTACACAAGATAAAGCTCACACATTTTTGAGATATATATGAAAACATGTCAATTTTCTAATATTTAATCACAAATTCCCTTTTAATACTAAAATAAATGATTTGGAAAATAATAAGGTTTAACCATATTTAATTATGAAAATGGTATCATGAAAGATTAATGAGGCGATGAAATATGAAGAATGATGAAGGGAAAGGTGGATGGAAATATGACATTTCTGAGACTCAACAAACCCCCAAACTGAACTTGTTGCATGTCCTCATGCAACTGTGCATGGATCTTCTCAAGAAATTTTGGCATCTGAATTTTGGCTTCGAGCGATGATAATGAATATTTCTAGGATGGGATTTACATGAGGAACAACTGACATTTTCTTATGGTTGGTTCTTGTGTGACTACCATGAATATAGAGAAAGTTGGTTCTTGTGTAAGAAACATTCATTTCGTTATTTTATTTTATATATATATATATATATATATATATTTGTTGTTATAATAATAAAATGTTGGTTCTTGTGTAAACAACATTCATTTCATTATTTGTTCTCTTTGCTGTTATGATAATAAAATGTAGGTTATTGTGTAAAAAACATTCATTTTGTTATTTGTTCTCTTGCTAGAATAAGAAAACATCACTGAGTATAAGAAATCCCTTTGCATATTTGTGAATCATGCCAATATGTATATCAATTCTTCTGAAGCAAAGTGCAATAGAGTATCGTTGGAAGAAAAAAATGTTGGTAAATGGTAAGTGAGATGAAAAATGGAATGATGGTAGTGAAACAAATGGAGTGATGATAGTGAATATAGTCCCCTACCCCCCAACTGAACTTGTTGCATGTCGTCATGCAACACGGCATGAGTCATAGAAGTGAAAAGGAAAGGGAGCATGGTGAAGGATTTTTTCCAAATTCATTCACTCAAGCATGTAAGGAATTGCATGATTAAATATTAGAAAACAACATACCTCCACTTACCCAAAATGTTGATGAACTATGCAATAGGAATATGGTTGATGTGGCTGATGGAACATGGAAGATGTCACTACTGCAGGATCATGTGAAATGAGACTGTTGTTGTAGCTGTGACTGCGGTCACTGCTAGATCAAAGAATGTGAAGTGAAGGAATCTGAACTGTTGTTGATGAATCAAGGAAAAGAGGAAGTAAGTAAGTGGAACTGTAGTACTCTCATATAGCTAAAATCATGCTTATGTAACTACTGAGGATTCATGGAAAAGTGTATAGTCTTCACCTGCTGTGAAACCCGATGGTACATTTCTAGTCATGCGAATGAATGTGTCGATGTCGAGCATGAAGATAAGTCATTGGATTACCGACCATTGATGAATGTCATTAACCAATGTGAGGAAACTCATCATTGATGTTAATGAGTGTCAAGGTACCCGAGTACATCTTGCAAAGTGTGAATGAATGAGTTGATGTCGAGCCACTTGAAAGATATGATGATCAAGGGACATTGATGTATTCCCATGATTGTCAGTGAGAGAACTAGCCATTAAGGCATGCAAGCCTCTAGGTACTCAAATGGACTCTAGTCTATATCCCAGATAAGGTGTTGAGGTCGATGGGGAAAGACTTGTTGAAAGGTGGGCCTTAAGGAATCCCACATTAGTCAACGCAAGTTCTGTAAAAAGATTGGTAGAACTATAAATGAAAAGATCTCAGTAGCAACAATGTTTAGGGCTAGGAAATAGAGCCACGGAAAGGGAGCTGGATGGTTTTATTGACAAGGAAAAATGAACTACAAAAGATAAAGGGATGTATGTGAATCAGAAAGATAGGCATGTGTGAAGACATGAAAGATAAGGCAATGGAAGGTGGACTTCAACATGGATGATCAATGTGCATTGAAGGAAAAATTAGGGTAAACATTCATGACACAAATGGGTTTATGAACGGTTTCTTGTGTAACTTCAAACGTCATGAGATGTATGAAGATCATCTCCTTCAAGCTGTCCAACAAAGCATGTTTCACAGAAACAGTTTGTGATTCTCGAAAAACACTTCGGAATGAGATGCGATTATCTTCATTCCTGCAATCGAACTTAGTACTAATCTTACAATCAAACTTGTGAGATCATCGTAAAACAAAAATGCAAGATTTAATACGAATGCGGCAAATTAAAGAGATAAAAAGTGTGTTTTACCTATTGCGCACAAGTTATGTCGTTGATTATTGGTAAAGTGTCTCAAGAAGAAACCAAGTCAGCATAAATGTAAAAGCATTGTTTTCAAGAATCCATTTTCTAATTTTTATCATTCGTTTTTAATTTTAATTTTATTTAAAAACAAAAAATATTCTTTTGTTATTATAAACAATAAAATTCTTTATAATTTTATTTTTTTTTTGTTATTATTTTATGTTGACCTAAGATTCTCTTTTTATGAAACAAAAAAAATAAAAAATGAAATTTATTAAAACCAAGTTTTATAATAATTTTTTTTTTCTTATAAACTTTTATAATAAAACAAATATAAAATTATTTATATTATCATATATATATAGATATATATAACAAAACAAAAATTAATTTCTGTTTATATGTTTGTTTTTATTTATTTATTTTGGTAATAAAACAAAACCAGTCAATAGGAGAAATCGGGCGGGCTTCAAATGACCAGATAAATGGGATTTGCAACCTTCCCAGAAAAATCTCTTGATTGAACGTATCGAGGACAGAAGAGATACACAAATCGGATTTCAGAGTCTTGAGGCTGGATCCGCTGATCCGCTAAGATCCACCATGTAAACGGATCCCGTGTTGCTGAAATGGATCCTGTACCAACTATCCCTCACACGTTGTATCCCAAGCAAATAATATTAGCGTTTTAGGTACAATGGTGGAAGAAACCGTGTGGATGACGTTGCAGGGATTGCTTGTATCTCGCTAACGAACCACTGTACACTGATCTGCTTATTGTATATTTTCACCATTTCTGACATACAACAAATCACCATAACGCTGGCGATCCAGTTGCTTTATATAACCATAACGTTGCCCATGAAAGCTTGTCATCATAGCTTGAGAGTGAGCAGTAGAGGAGCAGTCGACGTTGTTTGGAGTCCAGGTGGGTTTCTGTTATGAATGCGGAGGAGAGAGAAATAGTGGTAGAAATTCATTTCACTTCAGAAAAATACAAAGTTTACCCACATGGTCTCCAAAACCTCCCCAACTATGGCTTCATGTATGTTCGCTCCAACCAATGGACAATCGACTTCTTCAAGTTCTGGTATCAGTCGAGATTAACGTATCCTGGAAAAAATGAGCAACAGGTCTTAAACCTTATCAAATTCCAAGAGACCTGGAAGAGATTATTGGAAGTCATATTCCTGGATATGGAATACTTTAGAGGATATTGCCAGAAAAGCCCATATTTGAGACAGGTCTACACCATTCACGCCAACTGCTACAGAGGAATTGAGCCGAAGCTCCATGATATGGATAGGCAGGCACATGCAGAGAGATAGACGTGAGGAGGAAACCACCAGATTCCATATCCACAACTCTTTGGTTGAGAGCGAGAGTGAGATTGATTTCTCAACACAGATCCCAACACTGCAAGTTTGCAATCGAATCTACGATTAAAGTGTTCTTATCACATTTTCTAAACAACAGGTCGTGTATTGATGTTTGTTGGTCATAACTTCTTCAAATTACGGGCACATCATTAGCCAGATTTATAAAAATGAATATGGTAGCCATGAGATGTCAAAATCCATTGATAAATTCCCATCGTCAGTTAGATTTTCCTTCTCTGCAATCAATTCTAGCTCCTTCACTACTTCACTCATGCTCGGTTGATCTGCGGCAGATTCCTCGACTCACTTCAACGCTAGGCTTACAAAGATTTCAAGGCATGGAAGAAGGATATTGTGTGATTCTGATCTAAGTAGCAGGGGATCTACCAATTCTAAAATCCGAGTCAATCCGAGTAGCTCTCACACGAATCTGCGGATCTGTTGCAGAGAAATGGGAGATCGAACATAGTTTCTACATAAAAACTGTATAGATTGGTTTCTGGATAACTCAGTTAGGGTTCTCGAGAACTAAATAGATTGTATGTGTCGAAGTTCTTGCATATATAAAAGGTCTTGTACAGGAGGTATATCTGGTCTACAAGAGCACAGAGTTCTTGGTAATTGCGTTTTGAAATGTTTCTATGTGGCTTGCTTGGCAAGTTTTGTTTTGGATTTTATTTTTATTATTTTTTTTTTTGAAAAGATTTTGTTTTTATTCCTAAATAGAAAAATTAAATTAGAAGACTAGTTTAAGACAAAGAAACAATAGTTTAAGAGAAAAAAACATTTTTTTTTTTTAGTTTAAATTGTTTTAATTTTGTATTATTCCTAGATTTAAAAGAGGAATTTAAACAATTTTAAGAAATAAATTTGTTTAGCAAATGGAGATCTAAAATTTGAAATTGAAGCCTAGCAATTGGATTGAGAATTTTTTTTCATTGTCACCAATCCTACTTTTTGATCCTGGGGATTACACGAAGCACGGAGGAGACCATACTTATTCTAAAAACTTGAAAATAAATTCCTACCTACACTACTCTAATTAAAAATTAGAGGTATGTTATGTTTCAATTTCGCAAATAATAATCGAAAGTATATATATAATCGTGTGAAATTAAATGTTGAAAGTATAATTTAAAAAAATAAAAAGAAAACCTAAATTGATCTGACCTGGTACCTTCTTGAAACCATCATTTGATAATTATTTCGTAGGCATAGTTTTCACTCCTCAGATGGTGTCACAACTCCTCAAATGTATAGGGTTCTTTGTATGTTGTTTCTTCATTTGCCTCTGGAGGAGTAATTAAACTTTCAATTGTTGTCAAGATTTCCTCTTCCAGAGAAGAGGATATCCTAACTTTTTCTAGGATCTAAGTGAGATGTTCCAAGATTATACTCATTGTTAAACCATATTGAAAAAGGAGAATGATTTATCATCAAAAGATTTGAATTTTAAAACTAAGAAATTAAAACTATTTGTAAAAATAAAACATGCCAAATTTGAACTCCTTGCGTTAGTGGGACCCTCCTGTCACCAGGTTATCGGTTCGCGCAAGTTATCTCATCATAAATAAAAACTAAATTTGCATAAATAAAACACACTTTTGCATAAAATAAGGAAAAACACACTTCGGCATAAAAGGGAGAGGACAACCTAACTTTGGAGCAACCCCACTAAAGTGGATGCTCATGTTCTTACCTCTCATCTTACTATCTTCTCTCTACCCTTACGTTGTCCATAAAACCAATCCAAAATCATTACAGAAATCTAATTGAAATGATACCTATTGTACTGTTTACAACTCCCCAACAACGAAGCCAAAATGTTGGTGCAAGTATATGCATAATATATTACCAAACATAAATTATCAACCGAGATTCATAATCAGTAGAGTTGATGCACTATATGTGCCAATAACAGATAGGTTCCTATGTTTGTTTAGTATATCTTAGATAAGAAAACCATTTAGAAACCAACACACTTTTAAAAATAACAGCCTTCACACAATTGGAAAGATGGAAAGAAAAAATCATAAACAAGCAAAAGCTCTTGCTCAGGTGATGGACATGTTCATTTATGGCTCATGAAAAGAAAAGATGAACTTTGATTCTATCTCCTGGAGAAATTAAACTAACAAGTGGGATGGTGAAATATAGAGATCCAACTATTCCTGCATTACCACACTTTGCAACAAATTCGAATAAACAAAATAACATGAAATCAAAATAACAAATACATGAAATGAAAATATACACTAACAATTTATAATAAGCTTACCAAGATGGATCGGTGGCCCTTTCCGATGCCAACATGGAAGCTTTTAGATCAATAGATGATAACTTCTAAGAGAGACAAAATCACTGAATCCAAACTTGCATTAATCTTCAACGGGTAGGTTTACAAAAGGAGTCTCTTCATGAATCCAATCTACATCATAACAATTCTCCTCAAGAACCTATCTCATAACAATTCCCTCAATCTACATAATAATAATTCTCATCTCCTGAAGAGAGGGCACTCTCTTTTATAGATGACAGATTTGAAAAGAAGATAAACATCTCATAATTAAAGATCCACTTTTCCCTCAACCAATTTCCCATTATTACAAAATATTATCCCTTCAAATCCTCACACATATCTCTCATATATCTTGGATAAGATATGACAACAAATCTCCATGATATTCTCCTTGAAATAGGCTTGAATTATCTCCTCAAATCTTGAAATGGTGGAGGAAGTAGTCGAGAAGTCTTTTTGAATTAATCCTTCACATATTCCTACATAAGATAAAGCTCACACATGTTTGAGATATATATGAAAACATTTCAATTTTATAATATTTAATCACAAATTCTCTTTTAATACTAAATTAAATGATTTGGAAAATAATAAGGTTTAACCCATATTTAATTATGAAAACGGTATCATGAAAGGTTAATGAGGCGACAAAATGTGAAGAATGATGAAGGGAAAGGTAGATGGAAATATGACATTTCTGAGACTCAACACCGGTCCTCTTCTCTGATGGGCTCTATGTATCTGGGACCTTTATCAGGATCCATAGGTGTCATGACCCCAAGGCCATATCCTTCAAATGTCATTCTTCTTTTCTTCAAGTCAACAACAGTAGAATTATTGAAGTCCCAATCAATTCCTAACAACGCGGGATAAGTACAACTATCATCAACTATCTCAATCACCTCGAAGATCACAAATGTTATGACCGCGTCGATGTCCATAGGGACATGCTCCAGTCTTCCGAAGGGGATCACAACCTGCTGATTGACCATCCTAATCCTAATGGGGGAATAGATCAACTTAGGTTTTCCCATCAATGCCCATTTCTTCTTCCTCATGACATTGACCTCCGATCCTAAGTCAAGGACCACATAATCTATATCATATTCTCCGATTTGAGCATTCATATGTAGCTCATTTTTCCTTCTCTTTTTGGATACTTAATGTACTGATCTACTCAGTAAGGGATCTACCTTTCCTAGATCATATTGTATGATCAAGTTTTGTATCTCTTGGACAACGCTCTCATATTTTATCAAATTAATGCAAGTGAATAAGAATTCCATTAGCTTACTTACCTCTTTTCCTTCTAGGGGTGATGCAGACTGATCAAATTCCATAAGCATTCCACATTTTCTTACTTTTGGTCGTGTCTTTGATGAAGAACCCTAGTCTCTCCCGAATTGTTTTCTTGCCTCCTCAAATGCCCGTTTCTCTTTCTTTGGATCAAACTCTTATGTCTTCTCCACAACTTTTTTTACTCTTGATTGTTCTGTAGTGTTCCTTGGAGTCACCCTGTCTTCTCCTATAGCAACGCCTCCTCTAGTGATTACTGCGAATATGGGATCCTCTATGTGAGGTTCTGCTGAGATGAGTTGTACTTGTTGGTTTCCTCCTCGTCTTTCCTGAAGTTTGGTTAACAATGCAGTACAATATTCTATGACATGTTCAAATGAGTTGTCATAACTACAAGATGTACAAGGGTTCTAGCAATCCCTTTCCAAATGACCCGGCTATGCGCATTTATAACAGATGATATGACCTCGATCTCAGCCCATGCCTCCTCCTCATCTTCTTCCTTCGAATCCACCATGAGAGTTGAAGTTTTCTCTTTCAGGGGAATTATACTATGTAGTGTTCCCTTCTTGTTGTACTTCACCTTGAATTTTGTATATATCCCTTGACCTTTCATGCTTTAGGTCATAGGCCCTACAATCCCTATCATCATGCTCTACCGACTTACAAAACGTGCAATACAAATTTGTGGGTGTATAAACATATTTTTTCATGTAATAGCATTCGTCAAGGTGATGTTTGTTTCTACATACATCGCACCAAGGTAGGGTAACTTGCTTCAAAGGGCTCGGAGCTCCATATGCCAAGTACTCATGAAATATGGAACAATTCTCCTTGTCATGGCCTTCTGATTTTCATCTAATGCACCAAATATCTTCTCTTTTATCTTTTCCCTTGTCTTTCTTCATATCTTTGACCTGTAGAGACAAGCTAGTTAACTGACTTAAAATTTGACTCAAACCTAAGTTGGATTCTCCCATATGGGATGATTCTAGCTTCATGGCAATATCCAGTGCCTTGGCCTGCGAAGAAATATTATGTTGCATCAGAGGGACTCTGATGAGTGGTAAAAGCGCAACAATGAACCATTCCTTGTTCTGCTCGTCTGGGATCTGAAAATTCAGCCAACATATTAAGGTTTTAAACCTATGATCAAACTCCCAAACAAGTTCAACTATTCTCTGCTTGATTTCTTTTAACTCTATAATTCATTGTGACTATGACTTGGTTTTACTGAATTCTGCAACCAATGCATTCTTGATCTCATTCAACGGTTTAGGCTATGCAATTCCTTGGACAAGTTTCATGTACTAGCTCAGTGCATGGTCTCTCAAGGTAGTACTAAGCTGAGCTCTTTTAATAGATTCATCGGTGACATTCTTAATACTCCATACAACTTCACATAGAAACTAGTGTTCATCAAGATCTTCAGATCCATCCCCTTTAAAGGTGGCTAACCTCATCTCATCTACCATAGATCTTCCTAGGTTTCTTGACTAAGTGTGCGTTGAACCACTTGTACCAGTGCTCTGAGTGCTCTGATAACTTATGTTACTCTGTTTACTTAATGCTACTAAAAAAACAAGGGGTGTAATAGAACTTACTTCAACAGTCTGCGCAGTCCTTGAAGTTTCTGACTCTTCTCAGTATTCTCTTCTTCATCCCTAGCAGACTCTGAATGTTCCTCGTTCAACAACTTTTCTTCTTATCCACTGTAGAACCCTTCTTCTTGTGTTGGTTCGTGACTCTACTCGAACAAGTTCACCAGAGGAACTTCTCTGAAGGTCCTCCCACTGCGCGTGTGTCCAACCTATGTGTCGTTATCGCTCTCTAAATTCTTGAACATTAGATTTTCAATCTGACCCACTACTATATCTTCAAGATGTCCTTCTCATGCGATAGCATCTTGATTTGCAACTTCAGAAATTATAAAATTTTCCTCTTGGTCCCTTAAAGAAATATCTCTCTGTTTGGCTATATGACTATACTCTGTCAATAGAAAAATCAATGATATACACTCCAATGGTACTATCAAACCAGTGATCTACTTCTGTTGACATGACGTTATAAAAACTCTTGATGTTATAAAATCTCTTTACCTTCTTGATCAACGCCGACGTCCAAACAATAGGCGATCTAGATCTGATCTCAAATTGGGTGTCTGCTAATCTAGCCAGCGACTCTTATAGCTCCTTATGAATCCCTCCAAATAAAATCGCGTGTATATCATTAAATATATACCTTCCCAACTAGTCTTATGTGCTAATATTAGGGTTCTTATTATGATATTCTACGAAGTCCTTTTCCTTTTCTTCTCTCTACTTCTAAATCTCTGTCTTCGATGGAAACCACCTTGACATTCCCTCAAGAAGATCTCGTTCCCAACAACGAAACCATTTTTTGGCACAGGGGAAGACCCAGGGTTTAGCTCTAATTGCACACCAACAATCCCTAACTACTATCCCTTTCGGCAAAACCTGTGAAGCAGATGTAGTCTCACCCAAAGTAGCAATAAAGGATTGCAGGACACAGGTGTCTACAACCAGAGGAAATGTAAGTGGGATCAAGGCAATCACACATGGAGATCAGATTATTCTATCCCAAAAATAAACCTACCTCACAGAATTATATATCAAATCTAACATACTAATGCATCATCAAGGGAGAAGAGTAAAGAACATAGCATCAATCACACACAACAACAGGATATATGTCATTCACCCTCTCCCTAGGGATACGTCTAGAGAACTATTCTTTATAATATATTAGGTGAAAGCTTACAGTTTTATCTGCGCTCTTAGCTTGCAGATCTCTATCCTTCTCTCTTTTCTCTATCTCCCTTCCCTACACACCCAACTGCAGGGTTGATCTTCGCACCCAACTGAAGATCTTACAACACATATTTCTCTCTCCACATAATACTCCTCTCTTAGTAATAACAACACTCACTCATCATCACATAATCGAACCCATATCGGGTCCTATTGACCTTTATTTATACATTACGTTAGCTCACCGACATCCTTAGGATGAATTCTAGGTGTCAAAACCCTAGATACCTGAACCCTAGGTGTCTAAAACTCTAGTTCAACCTAACCCACTTTTCATGGCTTCGCCAGCCTGTCTTTCCTGAGTTGTCCATGATCTGTTTTCCTTATTGATTTGTCTTCCTCGATCTCCTTGTCCAATGACTTTCTTTCTCTTACTTCGCTCCATGTTTTCTTCTCTTTTTCTCACTTCGACCCAATATCATTCACTGTGCCTTCTGCACAGTTCAGATTTCATCTTTTCTCCCTTAATATTCGCTTACGTCCAGAACTAAGGGCCAACAGTGTCTAAAGACATCGTTTTAGCACTAAAGCATAGTGCACTATGATAAGAACATCATAGTGCATGTTGTACATATTGATTCACATGATCCATTACACAATATCCATTTCCATTTCCATGATTTATAGTGACCCAAGGGCTCTCTTTTTATAACCTCGAGATCTGAATGATTTCCATAGAATCTGGAAGATCTTGTCCACATTTTACCATCGATTTTTAGAGTTGACTCCAAAAAATACACTCTATCGAGTTGGCCCGAAGAGACTCGACCCAACCACCTACGCATACAAATCGTAGTTTATTGTTGGGTTGGTTGATCCACTACTCGAGTATATTCGAATGCTAGTCTATTGTTCGTCATTCGACCGATAGGCATGTCAACTACTTGACTAATTAGTGTGGTTTAATGGTTGATTTCTCAACCAAATGAATCTATATGTCTGTCGATATCTTGACTGACTAATCCTAGGAGATGTGTTATGTACCATCAATCCTTGATGTTCCTACACCCCCCCATCAACACACAACTCTATAGTTCCAGGAGGTGAAATTACATCACTAAAACACCCCCCCATAATTGTGGATTTCTGAATTCCAAGAATTACATGGAGCTTGATAAATCTGGCTTGAGTTGAAGGTTTGGTGAATATATCAACAACTTGGTCTTTTATTATGCACTATTGAAGAGACACAACATTCTCATGAACCAATTATCTCAAGTAATGAGCATGGAGCTCAACATGTTTTATCTTACTATGGGAAACATGGTTGTCAACAACGTATATGGAATTTTGGCTATCACAATAGATTGTATTCAAGGTATGAATAGGAATGCCAAGCTCTCCCAAAATTTGAAAAATCCATATGGCTTTAGTACCTTCTTGAACTATGCTGCAACATTATTCTTTTGTAGTAAACAAGGAGACTACCTTCTATTTATTCCATGACCACACCAAAGGTCCATTTTGGAAGATTGGTTGTTGTCATTGATGTCAACCCTAGTCATTGGTTTTGGACCCCACAATTGATGAAAGTATTTGGACATGAAGGACACTACAAATGCATGTACAATACCCATGAATGGATAGTATATGTCATGTCATTTCCGGTGGTAGGTGGAATGTCACATGTATCCTCATGGTTGAGAATAAATGATTTTTTGAATATGGACATGTGAATTTACAGGTCAACCCTGAAGATAATTAAAGAAAAGAATTACAAAATAATAAAGTGACAGGTCAACCCTAATGTCAAAAGGAAGTGTCATAAAGAGTATAAATAAGCATTGAATATGCTTCATTTGAATCATCCAAGCAAGTGTGATGGATCTATCATAAGTGGGTCGACACTTGTTCTATGAGTACATGTGGAGGTCAGTGTGGAGAAAGTATGAGGTGGAAAAGGATGCTAAGAAGATATTTAGCATACATATATGGGATGATAAGAAGACAGGTAGTGTAAATATGTGGGCTGATAAGAGGATAGGTAGCATACCTGAGAAAATTATTGATGAATTTCTAAGGAAGGCACATCTTGGTGATCTCTAGTTCAAGTTTCTGTGTAATGGTTATATTCTATTGCTGGTGATATTTTGATGTAAAATTTTGTTATCTCTTATATATTCATATGTGGAAGGAAGGGGAAAGGATAGAGGGTTTAACCCTCCCTTGAATTTTGAATTTGTTGCTTCCCTAGATTGGAGGTTTGACCCCCATTTAAACTTGGTAGAGTTATCTTCCCTTGGAGTTCATTACTTCCCTTGAATAATAACTTATGATTACTTCTCATATATGATGCATGGTGTATTGGTGTATATCTTCTACTATTATTTGGTGTTCATTGGATATTCCTCATTTCTCATTGGATATAAATTGAATATATAATTGTACTTGATACTAATTCACCCCCCTCTTAGTATCAAAAATTGGTATCAGAGTAGGTTACCTTCAGTATAGTTTAACCACTGGAATGAAGATCCTGAAAAATGATGGAAGGGAAAATTCCAAATGGCATTCCACCATTTGTTGGAATCAATTTTGAATATTGGAGTAATAGAATCGAAGCTTAATTGAAAGATCTTGGGGTGGATGTTTGGCTCTTAGTTGTTTTAGGATACACAACTTTAAAGAAACCAAACACTTCAGCTTAGAAGGAAGCAAGAAGGAACAACAAAATGGAAATGGATGTCATCCTAGATGGACTAGATGATTCAGTAAAAGCTAAGGTGGGATAATGAGCATCAACGGAAGAGATTTGGGACAAGATACAAGATATTTATGCAAATCCAGAAGCATAAGAAGTTGAATCAAGTTACAATTCTGAAATAGAAAAAGACGAAAATCATGAAGCAAAATCATTGTGTGCTCTAGAAAGACATAGAAAAGAACTTGAAAAGGTCAATTTAAGTGTAGAAGAATATAATATACTTCTTGAAAAGAGAAATGAGAATCTTTAAGTAGAAATATATCAGCAAGAAAGAAGATTTAAAGAATAATTCAACAAACTGAAGAAACAATTAGAATAATATGAGAAAGTAAGAGAAGAAATCATCTCCTTGAAAATTCAACTCGAAGAAGCAATAAGAATGGACAAAGTAATGATTTTCCACATGATGAAGAAATAAGAAGATTGTGAGAAACTTGAACAAGAAGTGTTCTCATTAAGGAAGAACTTAAAGAACTCTCAAGTGCCAAAGACATAACATGCCTTGGATGCAAGGGTGAAACTTCATACAAAGGAAATGCAAATTCCATCAAGAAGGTTGAAGAAAAGGAAATGTCCATGCATAAAGTTGATGAGAAGTGGAACAGATTGTTGGAAAGGAGGAATGATTACATAAGATATGAATATCCAAGAGGACCTACCACCTTTAGGAATCAATGAAGCTTCAATCAATATGAAGGAAACTGTAGAAGAGTGGATCGTGATCAATCAAGGCATGAACCTAAATGGACTACTTCACAAAGAAGATCACTTGTATTCCCATGTATCAAAATTTCATTCTTGGTCATTGTTATACTTGATGAAATTTTGGACAGAAGGAAATTAATTGTATAATCATTGAAAGGAACAACTATGCAAAAAAAATGAATGGTGTAAATATAAGATATGGAAATTTCATGGATTTTTCAACAAAAATTATAATCCATTTGACTCACCGATGGATCAAAGAAGATGCTCCTATTCCAGATGTCCCTATGCCAACCACAACATGGATAAGGAGAGAGACTCCAAACAATGATGAATGTCGAATACCATTCATCACTAAAGAATCTAAAGAATAATATGAATGGTACATAGACAATGGGTGCTCATCACATATGACTGGGGATAAAAAAAATTTCATCAACTTGAATAGAAAGGGTGGCAATGTTGCATTTGCATATGACTCATCTGCCAAAATACTCAGAAAAGGAGTATTAGATATTGGAAGTGAACATATAAAAGAAAAAAAGTCCTAATGGTTGAATATGTGAAGGATAATCTTCTCAGTGTCAATAAAAATTGTGATCAAGGATACACTCTCATGTTTGACTCTCAAAGATGAAAAATCAGAGAAGAAGATTCAATAAGATTGGTTTCAATCGCTACAAGAAGACCAAGTAACATATATATCCTAGAAAAGGAGACGAGAAACAAGATTGAAGACACACGAAAGAGGTTAAAGGAATAAAAATACCAGAAGATCAGAAAGAAAAATGAAGTACTGTTAAGTGACATATGTTCATGGGGAGTAGTCCCAGAGAAGATAGTTACCTTTTTCCATTGAACTCAAGGGGATAAGACCCACCCTTTTCCATTGATGTCAAAGGGGGAGAGAAACTAGGAGCATGATGACAAGGGAAGCATGAGTGTTGCAGTCAATTCCAAAGGGGGACATTGTTGGAAGATTTATTGTTTTCATTGATGTCAACCCTAGTCATTGGTTTTGGACCCCAAAGTTGATGAAGGTATTTGGACATGAAGGACACTACACATGAATATACAAAATCCATGAATGGATAGTATACTTCATGTTGTTTTGAGGTGGCACGTCACATGGATCCTCATGGTTGAGGAAAAATGATTTTTTGAAGATGAACATGTGAATTTACAGGTCGGCCCTGAAGATAATTAAAGAAAAAAATTACAAAATAAGAAATTAACAAGTTGAACCTATTTTCGAAAGGAAGTGCCATAAAGAGTATAAATACACATTGAATATCCTTCATTTGAATCATCCAAACAAGTGTGATGGAGCTAGCACAAGTGGGTCTTCACTTGTGCTAGGATTATGTGTGAAGTTCAGTGTGGAACAAGTCTGAGGTGGCGAAGTCTGAAAGGTACGAAAGCTTTAGAATTGTAGAAAACCTAGTTTTATGAGGGTGTATGTAGGATCATAAGAGAACAAGTAGAATACATACATGGGATGATAAGAAGACATGTAGTGTACATATGCAGGCTAATAAGAGGACATGTAGCGTACCTGAGAAAAGGATTGAGGAAGTTCTAAGGAAAGCACATCTTGGTGATCTTTGGTTTAGGTTTCTGTGTAATAGTTATATTTTGTTGATGGTGATATTTTGATGTAAAGTTTTATTTTCTCTTGTATATTCCTGGGTGGAAGGAAAGGAAAAGAATAGAGGATTTAACCCTCCCTTGACTTTGGAAGTTGTTTCTCCCCTTGATTGGAGGTTTGACCCTCCTTTGAACTTGGAAGAGTTATCTTCCCTTGGAAGTCATTACCTCCCTTGAAAAAAAACTTATGATTACTTCTCATATATGGTGAATAGTGTATTGGTGTATCTCTTCTACTATTTTTCATTTTTCATTGGATATTATTCATTTCTCATTGGATATAAAATGAATATATAATATGGTTGAAGCATAAGTTGAAAACGTGTTTGAAATTGTACTTTCTACTAATTCACCACCATATAAGTATCAACAATCCAGTCCTATAGAAAAACAGATAACTAGAATTGGAATTGTGATCATCACTGGCGTCAGCCCAGTAGAATTCGGGGTAGTTGAATAACGAATTTTAACTTCAAAAATACTTGATAATAAAATGAGTGGTACCCTTAATATAAAAACAATACATTTTACTTATTTCCAGTGGCTTTCTTTGGGGTCCTACATGAACCTAGAAACCACACTAACAACAAAGGAAATTTCAATTCAACTATGATTAAGGTAAATAAGAGTGTCGACCAATTGTCGATAAAGTGTAGCATCGACTTTGGGTGTTTGACATGTTTTAGTAATCTCTACTCTAGACTAAAAATTTGTAGCACAAGGCTTGCAATCAACCATATCAAAATGTGTCAAAGTATCCATCACACATTTAAACTGAGAAATGAAAAATCCATTACAAAGTGGTAATACTTGGAGACACAAAAAATAATGCAGAGTGCCAAGGTCTGTCATATCAAAGGAGTCAACAAGTTGTTTCTTCATTATAAGTATGAGATCATGATTGTTGTCAGTAATGATTAAATAATATATATATACAACAAAAATCCAAGTGTATCCATTGGTGTGGATAACATACAAGTCGTGATTAGATTCACACTATTTGAAACCAATTCAAAGGAAGAAACTATTGATATTAGCATACCAAGCTCAGGGAGACTGATTCAAACCATAAAGTGACTTCTTGAGTCGAAAAACTATATTCAAATCTATCATAAATATAGGTGGTTGTTCCATGAAAATTTCTTTAGATAGGTATACATAAAGAAAGGAACTCTTCACATCCATCTAATGGATTTTCCATCCAAAACGAGCAACAAGGGAACAAATCAATCGAATGAACTTCATCTTTTCAATGGGGGGAAATTTTTTTGTGTGGTCGATGCCTTCTTGATTATAAAATCCATTCACAATGATGTGTGATTTATGTCTCTCAACAACACATTCATAGTTAAATTTGGTCTTGTAGACCTATCGACACTTCACAATGTTCTTTCCTTGCAGTCGGGAAATAAATTCCCAAGTCTGATTCTTCGAAAAAGAATCACTTTTTGTCTTCATGGTTGTTGAGATCAATTCTCGATTCTGAGTTTTCCCTCCCCTTTATATTTTCCCAACTCCTTGTTTCCATTTCTTTTCCCTCTTCTGTAGTTACCCTCATTCCCTTTTCTTTTCTCCCTTCTCTTTTCCCTTTCTAGTAACTATACTTAGTCGTTTTTCAAAAATAGCGGGTTTGCGGACTCACGAATATCCACCTTCATCCATACTCCCATATCATGATTATGACCGACCACCTTGTTATTATGTAGTTCACCATTTTTTCAACCGTGGGTTCACGGGTTCAATATTTCATATTTGAAGTTTTGCGATATCCATTTGACACCCAAAGATCTGTGATCTACATTATGACCATCAATTCGGTGTGGGTACCGATCTCCTAAGTATCTTTCGTATCTTATATTGAGTCTGACTGACCTCAATGCAACACTTATCCTATTTTCTATCATTCACAACTATTGGTTGGCGGGTTCACAAAAATTCCCAAATACTAATTGCCCTCGTACGTCCCTGCCACCTTCGTGCTTCTCCCAATACGCATTTATTATGATTTAATGCTAATAAATCATCATGTAGGTTCCATAAAGATCGTCATTAATAATCGAAGGGTTCAAGGAGATTTCCCATTAAACCGCATTAAAGCACAATTTGCCAAAGATTATATTATTGTTATCTCTCTCAAGAGTTCATTTCAAGTATTATATGGTTAAAAGAACACTCTCATCAACCTATGGAAGAAACAACTCGACAAAAGTTTTGCGGTGATACTTTGAATATTTTTGGGCCATAACTTTTAGTGGTCCAGAGCATATTGTTACTACTCATATCCCTCTGCCAAAAAGAAGTGATCTGGACATCCATAATTTCTCGCCTCAGGTGTGTCCCTGAGGTTTTTTATTGCAAGTAACTGGTTGAATGGTGCGTTGAGAAACATGTACTGAGTAAATAAATCATACAACTCTAGGATCATTCCCCCATCTCTCTTTCACTGCAAATATTTCGTAAGATGTTGAAGCTCCCTTAGCTAACACTTACCTTCAAAGGAGAGGATTGAAGGGATTTACTGAAAAGGAATGACAATGGCCTGGATCTCTTGCCCGAGTTCTTGGAGAATCTCACGGTTGTGCTAGATGAAATTACCAGTATTCAGGTTGGTTAGTTTAAAAACCCCTTTCGGGAAATTTCTTGGTTGTTTACCAGGCTGACAGGCCAAGAAAGCACTGCCACCATTTACCTAATGATTCTTTATATCTTATATTTTATAGTTATCGAGAAAGCTATTTTCGATTGGGGAAAACTGATTTCCATTGAAATATCCTTCCAATTGTCATAGTACAAAAAAGACAAGAAATTCTTCATGGCTTCTGATATGGTATTTGTGATAGCATATTGCTGTCAATTTCCAAAATTGTCTATTTGTAAGGGGGTGAACTGTGAACTTGATCCAGTCACCTTCTGGTACCAAGCATTGTAGATACACAAGGATTATTTTCATTTTTATGAAGTTTACAATGATTTCGTTTCATTTTCAAAGGACTATTTTTTGATAAACATACCCCTAGAATATCCGACCAGGAAAATAAATTATTGGATAAAAAGGGAACGTTAGAGAATATGCAAAATCGTAATGTTATCAAGATTTTCGGCTCCAAGGAAAATCCCTCTTTTCTTCCATGCCATGAAATAAGATAAAAAATTTATCACGGAAGTAGCAAGGCAGTATAATTTCCGGTGGAACTTTTTCCATGAGAAATGAAAAAAAAAATTCCTACCCTTGCCTTGGAAAATCAGAGAATTTATATTCAGAAATATAAACAAAATCGATGAGTTTGCGAACCACTTCCACCATGTGAATTTGAAATATTCTGAAAAGATAAAGAGGTTTGACCCTAACGAATTTTTTGTGGAACATATGATGGCAGTACGATTCAACAATTCATTTATTCATGTTGTTATGAGTTAAGAAGAAGATAAAAACTTAGGCACTCCTTCTCAAAATGTTGGTGACTTGGAAACAATACTTAGTACTAATGATTATTACAAGCAAAAAGGAAAGGGTCCCAATGAGAAGAGAACCCAGTTCCCAACTGTTACTCTGAAAACTGCCACATCTTGGAGCAATTCTCCAATGGCCCACCAAACTATAAAAGTTACCAATGGTATTTTAGGTGGTGGAGGAGAAAAGAATCCCCCTCTAGGAAACATTGAGAGATTGCACAAGCTTCCCCTAAGAAAAAAGAGGAAACATGTTGTGCAAGAGGAAGAATACCACCACATAGAAAGTTGCATCAACAACTTCTCCCTTGAAGGCATGGAACTCAAGGCGGATATCGAAAAAAAATTCCCCATCATTGATCAGCCAGGAAATATGACCCATCAGAATTCAACATTGGAAATCATTGAGAATGAGACCTTCCATGAAGAAGAGTCATTTTCTTTTTAGAGCATTGTCTTTTATACGGAATCCAAGAAATTGATTATTGAGAAAGGTGATATCAAGAATAAGACAGGAAAATATCGTTCAAAGGTTGACCTAATAAATATGAGGCCTTTCCAAGTTTCTAAAATTCACAGAGAAATCGAGGATGCTATGGATGACTCCATTGGTTCTCTTGAAGCAGAGAACACGAAGTTGAAAGAAAGGATCAAGGAACTAGAAGACACCTTAATTCCTCTTCCACTTCTTGCCAGTCCTTTGACAATAGTCAGACCCACCACACCCACTTCTAAATTGAAAGGATATTCAAGCCTACTTACATCAACCAAAAGCTATGTAGAAAGAAAAATTAATAAAAGAATGGCATTGATCACATATGCATGGGAAATTTGGAAAAACATTGTTTCTTTTGGCTTAAGGGCGCATGCTTTCCATGAGTATTTTCCAGTCAACCTCGAGAATGAAGAAGGTTTTTAACTTGATGTTTTACTACCCTTTGGAAACAAAGTTTCCAACATGACAAAAATAAGGATAAGAAAGGAGGATATTACCTCCCCAAGCAGGATAAAATAGTTTAACGCGTGCTAGAAAGAAAAGATAAAAACATTCAATAATATCGTTCAAGCGTGCAACCAAGATATATCAAGAAGGGAATAAATATTCAAGAGGCTCATGGAGGTAGACCTAGATAGAAGCACTAATGAAGTACAAGACCCCAAATTCGTTGGATATGTGTTATATTATTTTCATGAGAAGTATTGTCTTTTTCCTCGGGAAATGTGTTACCTTTTTTCCTCGGTAAACATGTCTCTTTTTTCCTTGTTTTTCCTGTTGCCTCAATTTTCGTGTCCATTGTTGGGAGTTTTTTCGAAACATGCTCTTTTGCCGATGGCTTTCTATTTTTGTTTAAGGAATTAGGGTTGTTTACTAATCCAGGTAATTGGGTTAGGGTTTTGGATGTCGCTGGCTCCTATATGTATATTGTATTGTAAACAATGTATCACAAGGAATAAATATAGAATATGTTGGTTTTCCCAGTTTGGGTTTCTAGGGGAAAAATCTCTGTGTAATGTTTGTATTTTCCATTGTATATTTTCTGTTCTTTTACTGAAAATTTGTTTGCAGTGAATATTGTACAAGGATAAAATCTACCAAATTTATCCTCAACTCATTGTTCCTAACAAAGAAACAATTTGATGAACAAGTTGATATTTTTAAAGGGTTATCAGTTGAAATTTTTTATGGTATACTTCAATATAATGAAGATAACATAGATAATTGGCTAGTAGACTATGCCGTGAAGAATCAAGATATTGAAGAAACATTACACGATATTTATCATGATTTATGATACTTGGAGGGAGAGTTGTTCAACATCGAAATCCGGCATGAGATCAATGTGGCACCAATGAAGAATTATATTGAAGGATGGTTCAAGAAAGCGATCGATAAATTGACTAAAGAGGGGAAAGAAACAATTGAGATGGTTCCTGTAACCATTAATGAAGACAATAAAAGGAAACCATCAAGAAAGTAAAGCAACAAGACACCATCATAGTAAGTTTATGCTGATCACATATTTATTTCTTTATCAGTTCCTTCATCTAGTTACTACGCTTCTTTGACTAGAAAATTTTAACTGAAGTCTGATAACTTCTCCTTCTCTTTTTCTTATTTCCTGATTCGGATTCGAAACGTTGACAAAAATGACACCAACTGTGGATTATCCGGAAAACAACTTCAAAAAACTTCTCTTTTCTTATTTCCAGGTCTTGTTGTTCTTTTACCACCCATAATCCTCCTTCTACAAGATTAATTCTTGTGTATATTTTCTTTATGGTCCATGGGAGCCCCAATCCCTCTCTTTAAGAAAAACACATTTTAAATTTCAAAGAACATGTAACAAACTATATGTTTTTTATAAATTTCAAGAGAGCTATTTTAGGATTAGTTTGGACTGTTCTTTCAACTCTAAGTTTTGAGTATAAAATATTTGAGATTGATCTATCATTATCTTTATTTGAGATGCCCGTGTGTCCACTCAGTTAAAGTTCTCTTATGCATGCAGATCATCTTCTTTTTATTTTTATGAGATCATAAATCTTTAGTTTAAACTATGATGGATGTGAGGAAATTTTTCTTATTTTCTTTAAATGTGTGAAAGTGCGTGGTTCCTGGTCCTTTCTCATGAACTTCATCAAAAATAGAAAACAAAAAAAATTCCTTTTATTTTTATTTCTATCTTTATATTTCTTTTGTTACCATGACGAACTTCTGTAAAGTCCCATATTTTGAATATTTAGAATCCAAAGAAAATATTAAGTTAAAGAGGAGTACCACCTCTATAAAAATGCAGGGGGATTTACATCCTCGTGAGGTTTTCTTTTCGGTCCTAACATATTCAAGCGTCGACATTTTTGGAGACCATACTGGGGAATGAACTAAAATTTGGAACCTGGTCTAGCATTTTTAAAGCATATATGACTTTTCCCTAGGCTGATCAGCCCCACTTGGAAATTTGATTGAATAGTTAGCAAAGAATATTACATCAACTATACAATCTGGTAATAACAATAGTCGATACCCGAGTAGAGTTAGAAAGGTCCTGGTAGATATTAGTCCATGAAGAATAAAGATAAATCCTCTGGAGACATAGGAGATACGAGTGACAAGACCGAAGAAATTGAAGGCTATCTAGAGCAGCACAAGGACAAGGTCATGATTGAAGTTGGACGAATACAAGGGACCCACTACCAAAAGTAAAAGAAAGAAACCCTTTATTCTGAGAAGTCAAAATCATATCCATGGAATCTCTCTGGATATGGCAAAAATAAATGAACAACCGGAAGAAGAGCCACATGAGGAGAGATAATGAGGTGTAAGATATGCTACAAGAAATCAAGAAAACCTAAGGTTTGAAAATCGAATAAGAATAAGAGAATCCCCTTTTAATATTCTAGGTGAGAAACATGATCTCCATGTTCTCCCTAAGGGTACCATGGAGGAATTGTTTGGAGACGAAACAAATGATGCAAGGAGGAACCTTCACTTATTTCTTGATGTTTGTGATTTTCACCGTGTTGATTATGACGATGTCATGGTAAGGTCATTTCTACAAACCTTATCAGGAAGGTCATATGAATGGTATATGACATTACCCAGTAGATCAATTCTATCATTTAATGACCTCGAAGCCATGTTCCTAACTATGTTCGCCCCTCTAATTTCTTATCATACCCTTCTCACTGATTTCACCCAGATTGGTTTGAGGAAGACTGAAAGAATACAAGATTTTAATCTCAGGTTCAATAAAACGTTGAGTAAGATTCAAGAAGATAAAAGATCGAATGAACCAGTTGTACTCGGTTTTTATAAGAATGCAAGGCCCTCGAATGTGAAATATTCTATCAGAACATCCCAAATAGATACCTTGGTAGAGGCAATGACTAAATCCACTGAGATGGAAGAAATTATGATTGAAATGGGTGTTGACCTTGACATTATACTAGGAAAATTACAGAGGCAGTTGGGAGAATTAAGTATTGATAATTAAGGATCCTCCAATTCAATAAATAAAGAATAATTCAAGCCACGACTGGCTGAAAACCAAACAATTGGAGGAGGATTTTCCAAGGTAACCATACCAGATGTAAAAGTAGACCCTGTGGCAACACAAGAAACTAAGCAAAGAATTGAAATTGCACAAATGAATAGAACTATTAAGAAAATGCAAAACAAGATAACCAGACTAAGAAGGGGGGGTAATTATGTGGAAAATTATAGAATTTTAGTCCCGGAGAAAAGAAGGAACCCTCCCCAAGAAAAAAGAGTGAGGTTTGAAAACACAGATAATCCACAAAGAGCAAGGGTTCCCAGGAAGCCTACTCCCAATGCAGTTGTTCTGGATTATGTATATGATGAGAAAATGGTTGAGCAAGATAATTATTATTCACCTGATGAAAGTTTTGAATCTATGCAGATGGATGTATGTGAGATGCCCATGTATATATTTGAAGAAGGTGACAAGGACCCTAACTCGCAAGAAAACGTCGCCCAGAAAAGAGGATTTGTAAATAGATACAAGAATAAGAATGAATCTGAAAACGAAAACCAAAAATATAAAGAGAAAACAAATGTGAAAAGAGAAGGTGAGAAAATGATGGATAATGTTGGAAATAAGAAGAAACACCTGATGTCAAACTCCAGTTAGATAGCATATAATGTTGTAGAGAACTTAAGAAAATTAAGGATAACTCTTCCTTTTACAGAAGTGGTGAAGATTCCCCAACAAAGGGAAAACATCTTGAGATTGTTGGATGATCCATCTAAAAAAGAATAAGTTGTTGTTACCAGTGTGAAACAAGGTCACAACCAGTCAACTGCCAAGCTGAGAGGTAAAATTACACCCTTTTAAATTTCAATTGAAAATCATGATGTTGCACTTCATAATTGTTTAGTTGATACTGGAGCGACCAATAATATCATGCCATTGGTGGTCATGGAGGAATTGGGCATGAGTTGTACCACATATTACGAGACTGGTGAAAGTATGTATGCAATTGATTCTAGAAAAGTTCCATCGTATGGAGAAATCAAGAACTTTTATGCTTGGATCATGACGGTCCCCCATATTATTACAGTTTTCAATATTATTTTGGTATACCTTCCTTCGACATATGGAGTTGTGCTAGAAAGAGATTGGTCATCCATGATCAGGGGATATATAATGAACGATGGAAGTTGCATGATGTTTACAAGAAAACAAGGAGCAATGACTAAGGTGCCTCGTGAACCCAGGAAACCCTTCTCTTTCAAAAATAAATATAATGAGTTTATGGAAGATTATATAGATGTCGAGATTGGAAATTATGCTATCCTAGACATGGAACATAGTGAAATATTATATCATGTGCAAGACACAGAGAATCAAGAGTATCTGTTTGAAGGTTATTAGAGGATTTCATTCGATGGAGTTTGTTCAAGCTCTGGGAGCAGAGTTGGAATTGTCCTTATAAGTCTAGAAAAGATTATGCATCCACATGATATCAGACTTGAATTTGCATGTACCAATAATGAGGAAGAATATGAATCTTTGATTTAGGGGATGATTATTGCACAAGAAATGAATATAGAACATCTAAATGTGACTGGAGACTCCGAGTTGGTGATTAATTAGGTCACCCAGAAGTATAAAATCAAGAAGGAAAGACTCAAGTTATATTCTAAAAGAGTTAACGAATTGATGGAATTTTTTAGTTCTTTCAACATTTCCTTCATTCCAAGGGACAAGAATCAGAAGGAAGATTCATTGGCCTTGGTGGCCTCATTGTCAAACCCATATGATATACAAAGAAAAACATATTTTCAAATATAAAGAGAATTTCAACCTTCTATACTCGATAACATGGAATATTTGAAAGTGTTTGAGAATTATGAACAGTTGGAAAAAAATTTGTTGGAAGACGACGATGATGAAGAAAATCACATGTATGTTGTCCCTAAAGATTATATACAATCTGAGTCTCTTTTTGCAAAATATGATCATTCTAAGAATCTCTTGGAAGAAATTTCACTTCGAAAGGTGCAAGAAACAAGAAAGGTCAATATTGGAACTGACAGTTCCCCAAAATATGTCAACTTGGGATTTGATTGTACCATTGAAGAAGTTGATCAATATGTTTCATTTTTTAAAGAGTATGTTCATGTTTTGAGATGGACCTATGATGATTTGAAAGATTATGATAAAATGATATTCCAACACATCATTCCTTTGAGAGAAGAAGAAAAGCATGTCAAGCAAAAAATAAGGATGATGAGCATTGAATTGGAGAAGTTAAAGAAGGCCAGAATAATATATCCCATTAGACATTCCAACTGGATTTCAAACCACTTGATAGTAAGAAAGAAGACCAGGGAAATCCAGATTTGTGTGTATTTCAAGGATCTTAAAAAAGAAATAATAAAGGATAAATATCCTTTACCTAACATGGAGTTCCTTCTCCAGCAAGTCACGTGATCAACCTGCATGTCCATGTTGTTAGAAAAAAAAGGACCATGGAGCAATAAAATAAAACAAATGCAGAAACAAAACACAGAAGACACACAATACAAGAGAGACACAGATTTACGTGGTTCACCTAGTGTGGGCTACGTCCACCAGAGAAATTGCCAGGTCC
>ML785459.1:79487-101825 GCA_009831015.1 Picea engelmannii
TTATCTACAGAAAGAATCAAAGCATCTTGTAACACATCACCTGTTACATTTTCTTCCTGATTTCTCTCCTGCTGTCCATCTCTTTGTTTCTTTGGAGCTCTGCAGTCTTTCTTCAGATGTCCTTTCTTCCCACAATTCCAGCAATCTATCTTTCCAAGTCTGGATTTGGATCTTCCCTTCCTATAATTTCCGCGGTTTCCTGAGCCGTTTCCTCTATACTTTTGTCTTCCCCTGTTCTCCATGTTCAACGCATTTTCTGATGTCTCACCTGTTCTTTTCCGTCCCATTTCCTCACTAAGGATAACACCAACAACACCATCAAATTTTAAATTTTTTGAACCAGAGACAGAGTTACTTACAGCCATGACCAAGCCATTCCATCTTTTTGGCCATGAGCACAAGATTAGAAGACCCCTAACCTCACCATCAAAGTCCACTTTTACAGAACTTAGTTGATTAGTAACCGTATTAAATTAATTTAAATGATCTGCAACAGACCCACCTTCTGACATCTTCATATTAAATAATCTCTTCATTAGAAATACCTTAGTCAACACCGAGGGTTTTCATACAATTGGGCCAACGTGTCCATCAAACCCTTTGTTGTCTTTTCTTTCGATATATTGAAAGCCACCGACGCTGCCAGGCTCAGTCGTATCATTCCTAGAGCCTTTCTATCAAGAATCTCCCATTCTTCATCCTTCATGGCCGTCGGCTTCTTTGCTACTCCGCTCAATGGTAGGAATATATCCTTCTGATATAAATAGTCTTCCATCTGCATCTTCCATAACTGGTAGTTTTGGCCGTTAAATTTATCGACCCTAAACTTTCCATCTTCCGACATTGCTCCCACTTGAACCAAGAACCCTCTTTTCCTGTGAGTTACCTTATGCTCTGATACCAGTTGTTAGAAAAAACAGGACCACGGAGCAATAAAATAAAACAAATGCAGAAACAAAACACAGAAGACACACAATACAAGAGAGACATAGATTTACGTGGTTCACCCAGTGTGGGATACGTCCACTAGAGAAATTGCCAGGTCCTTCCTTTATTATTATCCAGCAAATGAAGGGATACAACCTACAGCAAAACCCGTTGTAACTTCCTCTTCTTTCTCTCACAGTCTCCTCTCTCAGAATACAATATTCACCACCATCCATAGCCATGATACATTTCCCTTATAAAAGAGGGTTGCCTTCTAGGGAAAAAAACCCTAACATAATCTCTACCGTTAGATCTGTGACCTTATAATGAACGGTCCAGATTTGCAATGAAATTACAATATACTTTTACAAGGAAATTTTTGCTTCGGGAGTTTCGCCCCCGAAACCCCACTTGCCCCTAGACCCCCCAGCTAGGGGGATAGCCCCCCCGGACCCCGCAGAGGGGGTACCCCCCCTCTACACTCCCTTGCGTGGAAGAGTGTACATACTTCTGGGGTGTAAATACTTCATGGGGTATAAACATGGCTGAAAGCAAGGACCTCTGAATCAGGAAGATAATCATGCTCCACAACCAACACATGTTGGATGGTTTTTCTGGATATAATCAAGTCTTGGTTGCTAAGGAATACATAGCAAAGATAACATTCATAACACATTGGGAGACATATGCATATGCTAGGATACCCTTTGGTTAGAATAATGTTGGAGCCACATTCCAGAGAGCCATGGAACATGCATTTAGTGGGTTGATAGGAAACTTCATGGAATATGATCAACATGACTTGACAATGCATTCAAAAAAAAAGGGTGATCATATCCATCACTTGAGAAAACTTTTTGATAGATGAAAATTATATGGTGTCTCTCTAAATCCAAATAAATGTTCATTTTTTGTAACTCAAGGAAAATTATTGGGTCATATTTTGTGCAAGGAAGGGATCTACATAGATCCAGAAATATTTAAATAAGTAAACAAACTCAACCCCCCATCATCTAAGAAAGGATTTCAATCGTTTTTTGGCAAGATCAATTTTGTTTGAGGGTTTGTTCCTGACTATGCAAGTATAGTGAATCCAATCAATTTATTGTTGAAGAGGGAGAAAATGTTTGAATGGACAAAAGATACTCGAGAATCTTTCAATAATATCAAAAAAGAAATCACTACAGCTCCAGTCCTCATTAGTCCATATTTTCAAAGGGATTTCATCATCTATTTCTTCTCTACATAAACAATTGTTGCATCTATTATTACTCAGAGGATTACTAAGGGTGAAGAACTCCCAATCAGTTTCATGAGAAAATCCCTACATGATTCTGAATTAAGGTATTGAGAGTTGGAAAAGCAAGCCCTGGCTCTTGTGAAAGAGGTAACACACATTTAGAAGTACATATTAAATTCCCATGTCGTTTCTTATGTTCCATACTTGCCATTAAAGATGTTTTTGGATCAATAATTGAGAGAAGAAAAATGGGCTAACTAGATGGAAAAGATCCAAGAATATGATATTGAAATTAAACCTTTAAAGGTTGTCAAAGGACAAAATTTATGTAACATCATCACAAATAGTGATTCTGTGGATGGAATGATTTCAATTTTATTAGGAGAACCATTGGATGATTCAGAATGGTACATATACATTGTATTATACTTGAGTTCCAGGAGGTTTCCTATCACCATGAACCCCAAAGATAAAAGAACATTGAAGATGAAGGAAAATCAATATGCATTGATTGATGATATATTGTTCAGAAGGAACTATGATGGTATATTACTGAGATGTGTTGATGAAAAAAAGGCCCAAGAAATTATGAGATAATTCCATGAAGGAATATGTGGTGGACATTTTGCACCTATTGCAACTTCCCACAAGATAATAAGAGTTGGATTTTACTGGCCATCAATTTTCAGAGGCTCATATGCCACAATAAGGAAATGTGTATCATGCAAGTAGTTACAACCTATAACTGTAGAAAAACCATTCTCTCAATGGGGACTTGATGTCCTCAGGCTGATAAATCCAAGGAAAAGCAAGGGACAAATGTATGTTCTAATCGCTATAGATTATTTTCCAAAGTGGCCATAGGAAGCGACATTAAAAAGGGTTGATTCTGGAGAGCTAATTAAGTTCCTCAAAGATAATATTCTGTCAATATTCAATGTCCCAGAAAAATTTATCACTGATAATGGTTCGATTTTGATTGGTTCAATGTTTACAGAGTTCTATGGACAATGTGGAATTATTATGGAGAAATCATCAAATTATTATCTACAAGGAAATGGTCTTGCAGAATCCACAAATAAGACACTAATATAGATATTGGAAAAAATTATTGACAAGAACCAAAGAAATTGACATTTGAAGTTGACTGATGCGTTGTGGAAAGAAGCAAAAATGCCAATTAGCCTCAAACTCAATGCTTTGACGTTCATGGTGAATACAAAAGATGAAGAAGAAAGTTCACATATCCAAAGGAGGATCAACTAGTTGTTGAAATTGGAGGAAGAATGAAACAAAGACCTGAATCAAACTTCTCAAAGACAACCAAGTATCAACAGTTTTTTGATCAGAGTGCAACTATAAATATTTTTCATAAGGGAGAATTGGTGTTACTTTTCAACAAGGCCAAGGAGAAACCATCGATCCATTCAAAGTTCGAATCACTCTATATTGGACCATGCATCGTCAAAAAGATATTGGGTTTTAATTTCTATATGATCCAAGACATGAAGGGTAAACTATTACTGTTTCCTATCAATGAGCAACATTTGAAAGGTTTCTTCACATAAAAATTTCTCATTTTCCTTGTACATAAATTTATTTTTCAGTTTGTATTTTCTTACCTTTGACTCCATCGCCCAATGGACAGAAGCACCTGGTCATAAAGATTTTGGATTCTTGATAACCCACTGGGGGTTATCATCCTTGAGTTGGAGCCAATTGTTGAGATCAATTCTCGCTTCCGATTTTTCCCTCCCCTTTCTATTTTCCCAACTTATTTTTTCCATTTATTTTCCCTATTCTATACTTACCCTCATTCCCCTTTTATTTTCTCCCTTCTCTTTTCCCTTTCTAATTACTATACTTAGCCGTTTTTCAAAAATGACGGGCTCGCGGGTTCGCAGACTCGTGGATCTCCACCTCCATCCATACTCCCATATCATGATTCCGACCGACCGTCGTGTTATTATGTACTTAACCAATTTTGCAACTATGGGTTCATGGGTTCAATCTTTCATATTTCAAGTTCTACGATATCCATTTTGCACCCAAATATCCGTGATCTACATTATGAATGTCATACTTATCACGGGTACCAAGATCCTAGGTATATTTGTTCTCCTATATTAAGTCCGATCGACCGCAGTGCAACACTTAGCCTATTTTTGATCATTTGCAACTGCGGGTTTGTGGGTTCTCGGGTTGGCGAGTTCACAAAAATTCCCAAATCCTAATTTCTCTTGTCCATCCCCGCCACCTTCGTGATTTTCACAATATGCATTTAGTATGGTTTAATGATAATAACTCATCATGCATGTTTCTTAAAGATCATCATTAATAAGCAAAGGGCTCAAGGATATTTCCCATTAAAGAAGGATTTTCCAAAGATTATATTATTGTTATCTCTCTCAAGATTTCATTTCAAGTATTATTTGGTTAAAAGAACACTCTCATAAACCTATGGAAAAAACATCTTGAAAGCAATTATGCGGTGATGCTTTGAATATTTTTGGGCTTGAAGACTAGAAATTTTAGTGGTCCAGAGCATATTCTTACTATTCATCTCCCTCTATTAAAAAATAAGTGATCTGGACATTCAAAATTTCTCACGTCAGGTGTGTCCTTGAGGTTTTTGGCTACAAGGACCTGTTTGCATGATGCATTGAGAAATACGTACCGAGTCAGTGAATCATAAAACTTCAGGATCGTTCCCCCATCTCTCTTTCACCGCAAATATTTCGTAAGATGTTGAAGCTCCCTGAGCCAACACTTACCTTCAAAGGATAGGATTGCATGGATTTGTTTAAAAGGAATGACAATGACATTGACCTTTTTCCTTATTTCTTAGAGAATCTTGCGTCTTTCCCAGGAAAAATTACCAGGATTCAGTTTGACTCATTTAAAAACCCCTTTCAAGAAATTTCTTGGTTGTTTACCAGGCTAACAGGCCAAGAAATCACTGGCACCATTTCTTGAATAATTATTTAGAATTTATATTTTATAGTTAAAGAGAAATCTATTTTCGATTGGGGTGAACTGATTTCCATTGAAATATCCTCCCAATTATCAGAGTACACGAAAGATAAGAAATTCTTCATGGCTTCTTATTTGGTGTGTGTGATAGCATATTGCTATCAATTTCCAAAATTGTCTATTTGTAAGAGGGTGAATTGTGAACTTGATCCAGTCACCTTCTGGTACCAAGCATTGTGGAGAAACAAGGCTTCTTTACATTTTTATTAAGTTTACAATGATTTATTTTCAATTTTCAAAGGATTATTGTTTGGTAAAGATACCCCTAGAGTATTCGACCAGGAAAATAAATTCTTCGATAAAAATGGGAAGTTATAAAAGATGGGAAATCATAATGTTATCAATATTTTTAGCTCCAGGGAAAGTCCCTCTTTTCTTCCATGCCATGCATATGATAAAAATTTTATCATGGAAGTAGAAAGGAAGTTTAATTTATGGTTGCGCCTTTTCCATGAGAAACATAAAAAACAATTCATACCCTTGCCTTGGGAAATTGGAGACTTTATATTCAAGAAAATAAACAAAATTGATGAGTTTATGAACCACTTCCACCATGTCAATATGAAATATGTGGAAAATATAAAGAGGTTTGACTGTAACGAAATTTTCTTCGAAAATATGTTGGCAATAGGATTCAAAAATTCATTTATTCATACTATACTGAGTGAAAAAGAAGATAACAAATTAGGTTCTCCTTATCACAATGATGGTGACTTGGAAACAATACTTAGTACTAATGAGTTTTACAAGAAGAAAGGAAAGGGTCCCAGCAAGAAGAGTGTCTAGTACCCAACTATTACTTCTAAAACTACCACATCTCAGAGAAATGCTCCAATGGCCCACCCAAACAGAAAATTTACCAACAAGAGTTCAAGCAGCAGATGAGAAAAGAATACCCCTCTTGGAAAAATTGAGAGCTCGCACAAGCTTCCCCTGAGAAAAAATAGGAAAAATGTTGTGCTAGAGGAAGAAGACCACCGCATAAAAAGTGGCATCAACAAGTTCTCCCTTGAAGACATGGATCTTGAGGAAGATATCAAGAAAATGTTTCCCATCATTGACCAGTCAGGAAATACGACCCATCATAATTCATCATTGGAAATCATTGCGAATGAGACCTTCAATGAAGAAGAGTCATTTTATTTTCAGAGGATTGTCTTTGACAAGGAATCCAAGACATTGATTATTGAAAAAGGTTATATGAAGAATAAGAAAGGAAAATCTCGTTCGAGGTTGACCTAAGAGATATGTGACCTTCAAAGATTTCTAAAATTCACAGAGAAACTGATGATTGTTTGTATAACTCCATTGGTGGTCTTGAAGTGGAAAACATGAAGTTGAAATAAATGATCGAGGAACTGGAAGACACCTTAATGCCTCTTCCACTTCTTTCCATTCCTTTGATAGTAGTCAGACCCACCATAGCCACTACTAAATTCAAAGGATATTAAATCCTACTTACATCATCCAGAATCTATGTAGAAAGAAACATTAATAAAATAATGCCAGTGATCACAAAGGCATGAGAAATTTCGAAAAAAATTGTTTCTTTTGGCCCTAGGGCACATTATTTCTATGAGTATTTGAAATATGACATGAGGAATGAAGAAGGGTTTTACCTTGATGTTGTACTACCCTTTGGAAACAAAGTTTCCAACATTAAAAAAATAAGGATAAGAGAGGAGGATCTACGCTCCCCATGCCGGATAAAACAGTTGAACACGTGTTGGAAAGAAAAGGTAAAAAAATTGAATAATATTGTTCAAGTGTGTAGAAAAGATATATAAAGGAGGGAAGAAATATTCAAGAGGATCATAGAGGTAGACCTATCTGGAATCACTGATGAATTACAAGGCCCCAAATTAATCATCAACTCATTGTTCCTAACAAAGAAATAGTTTGACGAACAAGTTGAGATTTTTAAAGGGTTATCAGTTGAAATTTTTTATGGTATACTTGAATATAATGAAGACGACATATATAATTGTAAAGTGGACTACTCCATGAAGAATCAAGATATTGAAGAAACATTACACAGTATTTCTCTTGATTTACGAGACTTGGAGGGTGCATTGTTCAACATCAAAATCCGACATGAGATCAACATGGTACCAATGAAGAATTATATTGAAGAATGGTTCAAGAAAGTGATCAATAAATTGACCAATGAGGGGAAAGAAACAATTGATATGGTTCCTCTAACCTTTAATGAAGAAAATAGAAGGACACCAATGACAAAGTAAAGCAACTTGAGACCATCATAGTAGTTTTATGTTGATCACATATTTCTTTCTTTATCGGTTCCTTCATCCAGTTAATCTGATTCTTTGACTAGAAAGGTTTAACCAAAGTCTGATAACTTCTCTTTTCTTCTTTCCAGGTCCTGTTGTTCTTTTATTGCCCATCATACTCCTTCTACAAGATTAATTTTTATGTATATTTTCTTTATGGTCGATGGGATCCCCAATCCCAGTCTTTAAGACAAACACATTTTAAACTTCAATGAATATCTAGCAGACTACATATTTTTTAGAAATTTCAAGAGAGTTATTTCAGGATCAGTTTGGAATGTTCTTTGTAACTCTTAGTTTTGAGTATAAAGTATTTGATATTGATATACCATTATATTTATTTGAGCTTCCCATGTGTCCACTCTGTTAAATTTCTCTTATGCATGTAGATCATCTTCTTTTTATTTTTATGTGATTAGAAATATTTAGTTTAAACTATGATGGATGTGATGAATTTTTTCTTATTTTCTTTAAATGTGTGAAAGTGCATGGTTCCTGGTCCTTTCTCAAGAACTTTCAAAAAATAGAAAACAAAACATTTTCCTTTTATTTTTATTGATATCTTTATATTTCTTTGGTTACCACGATGAACTTCTTCAAAGTCCCATATTCTGAATATCTAGAATCCCAAGAAAATATTAAGTTAAAGAGGAGTACCACCTCTGTAAAAATGCAGGAGGATTTACATCCTCGTGAGGTTGTTGTTTTAGTCCTAATGAATTCAAGTGTCAACAATGTCCTAGTTCAATTCATTCTGTCCTTCAACACTTGAGTAGGTAACAGGGTCTAAGGTTTCAACAACATGACCCATCAAGGCAACTTTGACATGTTTCTTTTGACTTTGAGTCTGACATTTTTAGGAGGCATCTCCAACGTCAATTGTAGTAGCTTCAATTATCTTGGTATCCCATCAACATAGAAAAAAATAGGTGAACCATGACTCACCTCATGAGGTTGATAATAATTCATAGGGTACTTAGTCGAAGGACTGGTCGAAATATAGGACAATAGACGAGTCCACTTGAAGGTCGATGGCGTAGTCAAAATAGGGAGAGAATTTGAATATTGAGTCAATGGACTAAATAATGGAACATGAGCACTAGTGTCATAGAAAACATCAAAGGCATCATCCTATAGTAATCCAAAAGAGTCATTCAATAACTTAATTCTAGAATACTTCTCATCAAATTGAATATTATGTATGATAATGATTTGTTATTTGATGGGATCAGATAGTCAATAGGATTTTGACTCTTTAGATTATCCCATCATGATGCAAGCATGTCTATTTGCATCCAAATTCTTTCTCTAATCATCTGGAATGTGAGCCCAATAAACACATCCAAATACACGTAGGTGGCCCACTAAAGGCTTCTTACCATAGTATTGTTCGACTAGATTCATGGAAGGAACAACTCAAGTTAAGATGTGATTGAGTAGATTGTTGGAAGATTGGTTGTTGTCATTGATGTCGACCCTAGTCATGGGTTTTGGACCACAATATTGATGAATGTATTTGGAAATGAAGGACAATGCACATGAATATACAACACCCATCGATGGATAGTATACATCATGTTGTTTCTGGTGGTATGTGGCATGCCACGTGGATCCTCATGGTTGAGGAGAAATGAATTTTTGAAGATGACAAAGTGAATTGAAGAAGGAAGTACATGTAGGCCCTAAAGATAATTAAGGAACATAATTACAAAATAAGAAAGTGACAGGTCGGCCCTCATGTTAAAAGGAAGTGACATAAATGGTATAAATAAATATCATTATACATTCATTTTATAAAAAAGTCGAATTTCAGAGGAAATCAGAAGTAAAAAAGGCCGTATTTCAAGGGAGGATGAAGTCTTTTGGTGATCTATTCTAAGGTATGGTATTTTTAGGTCATCTTACCATTTTCGCTATAACGTTTTTTATAGAATGATTCAGAAGGTGAAATTTCTATGGTATTGATAAGACATATCAATGTACCTGTGGTAAGAGTTTCATCTCTTTATGCGCTATAATTATGGAGATACACTTTGTGTAAGATAGGGCTTTTGACCAGTCTTGAAGCTAGTCAATAAACAGGTGTTCCGGGTAAAATAGTCCTAACTTCTTCATATAGAATCCAAATTAAGTGGGCCAAATTTAATTGGAAAGAGTACGGACCTTAGTTTCTTGTGTGTGAGTTTTAGAATCTGATGTTAAATATTGAGAGTGGGGCATTCTGTACAAGTTCAGTCTCTTGAATAAACCAGAATTGAACAAAGTCTAGAATTCTCTCTATAAATTGTTTTTGGGTGGAAGGAAGGGGAAAGGATGGAGAGTTAAATCCTCTCTTGATATTGGAGTACTCTATATTCCTCTTGGATTTTTATCGATCCCTTTACATTTGGAAGTTTTAGCTACCTTTGGAAGTCATTACTTCCCTTGAACAATAACTATTGATTATTTCTCATATATTGTGCATGGTGTATTGTGGTGTATTGGCATAACTCTTATACTATTATTAATTTCTAATTGGATATAGTTGAATTTTTTAAGTATAAGTTGAAAAAGTTTTTAAATTGTACTTGATACTGATTCACCCCCCTCTCAGTATCAACAATTGGTATCAGAGCAGGTTGCCTTCAGAATAGTTTAACCACTGGGAGGAAAATCCTGAGCAGAGATAAATGACCATGAGCACATTTGAAATGGGATTCAAAAATTTGATGGAAGAAATTATGCATATTGGAGTGATAGAGTGAAAACTTACCTAATGGCTTTGGGAGTAGACGTTTGGTACTCAGTTGTAAATGACTATGTAATCCCAAATAATGCTCCAACTAATCCAAATGAGAAAAATATTATGAGTTGTAATTCAAAAGCCAGACATGTTATTCTAGCAGCACTGGCACCAACCATTTCTAGTAAATTGATGGGTTGCAGAACTGCTAAAGAGGTATGGGACAAACTCAAGAGTATCTACGAAGGTGATCCAAAAGTTAAGCAGGTCAAGCTTCAACGACATAGAGCAGAATTTGAAAATTTGAAGATGAATGAAAAGGAAGATATTGCAACCTATCTTCTTAGATTTGATTAATTAGTTAATGCTATCAGAGGATTAGGTGAAGATCTCTATGAATCGTTGGCTGTACAAAAAGTGTTGAGATCACTTCTCTTGAAGTATGATGCTAAAGTCTCCGCCATTGAAGAAACTAGGGACTTGACCAAAATGACAATGGATGAATTACATGGGTCTCTTATAGCATATGAAATGAGAACAAGTATAGAAAGTGACCAGCCAAACAATGAAGCAGCCTTTAAATCCATAAAGAAGACAAAATACAAGGACAAAGACCTTGATGAAGAAATAACAAATTTTGTAAGAACATTTCAGAAGGGAAGTGGAAGATACAAAGATAAGTCTCCTCTCAAATGCTTTAACTATGGTAGAATAGGACATATTGTTGAAAAATTCTACTATAAAAAGAGAAGTCTCAACAATAAAAAGAGATTATACTCCAAGGATGATGGCATGTCCCCAGATGAGAGTGATGAAGAAGATAATGATGGAGGAGAAGTCCTCTTCATAACCCAATAAACCTAGGATGATGATCACAAGAATTCTAAAGAAGAATAAATCATTTGTGAAGAAGATTCAGACGAAGAAACCAACCTTGATTCCTTTTGGGGATACAAAGACAATGCAGAGAGTGAACAATAAGATGAGAATATTGAAAAGTTGAAGCATGTTCAAAATGAAAATAGCAAGCTTAGAAACACAAACATGATACTAAAAGGTGAATTGAGTAGTTGTGAAGAAGAGAATTAAAATCTTGAAAAGACCACTAATAGCTTGAAGGAACAATTAGAAGATTATGAGAAATTGAAAGAAAAATTGGATCACACAAAAGGAGAGCTACTATTGACAATTAAAAAGTTGAAAAAGTTCGAAAAAAGCACTGAAAAATTAGATGAGATCCTTAGCAATCAAAGATCTCCAAATGACAAAACAGGACTAGGATACAATGATAGTTTGAAGACAACAAAACATGAGAAGGAAGATGAAAATGATGAAACCACCACTCCAGAACAAGTTGAACAACAAGATAGAAGACTAGAATTCATAAGGAATGAGACATCAAGAATATCCTCTCCCATCAAGTATGAAAGAAATCATTATGAAGGAAACTATAGAAGAATAGATCATGAACCCAAATGGACCACACCACAAAGAAGATCACTTACTCCCAGGTATCAAAATTTCTTTCTTGGACATTGTTATACTTGTAGAAATTTTGGACACAAGGCAATCAATTGTAGAATCAATGAAAGGAATAACTATGCAAGCTACATGAATGGTGAAAATAGTAGATATGGAAATGTTCGTAGACTATCAACATAAATTATAATCCATTTGACCCATTAATGGATCAAAATATTGTATGTTACAAGTGCAATAATCTTGGTCATAAAGCATGAGATTGTAGAGAGATGAAGGAAGATAATCATATGCCAAATGTCTGTATACAATCTACAACATGGAAAAGGAAGGAAATTCCACAAAATGAAAAATGTCAAATAACATTGGTCGCTAAAGAATTAAAAGAAGAAGATGAATGGTTCATAGACAGTGGGTGCTCATGTCATATGACTGGAGATCAAAGAAAATTTGTCAGCTTGAAGAAAAAGGGTGGAAATGTGATGCAGGAGCATCGCCAACACATCAAGCGAGCCAGCGCGGAGGCAGAAGACAGCTGGACAAGCCAGCACAAAATTTTGAAAATCACTTTGGGATTGTTGCGCGAATCTTAAATGAGTCATTTAAGAGATGGCCCACTTGTATATTGTAATGGACCTTGAGCGGATAGCTTTCCTCCTTAGGTAGATGAGGCATTTAATAGAGTTAATGCAGTTAGATAGGAATTTAATTTGAGATTTGATAGCGTAGAGTCCAAGAGGGAAAACAGATATAGACACCCTCATTGTATCATTGTATTATTATCGAGCATTCAGGAAGAGAAGAGAAAGAAGAGAATTGTATGAAGAACACCCATGTGCAGACATTTGAATTAATAGAAAAACTCTGATTCAAATTCATGGTTTTTGTGTTGTTTCTCTCTGTTCCATTGATATGCTCATGAATGTTTATTTCCTGTCATACATTTTCTTTGATATGCTGTGTATGTAATTTCATGGTAGAATTGAAGTCTGAGAAGATGAAAGAATGAGTTTCAATTGTTTTTCTGTCTGAGTGTGAGATTTCCTGCAAGGAGTGCAGTTGAAGATGTCCGCAAGGAGTGCGTTGACGGAAGACTCAGATAGTTCACTTTTGATCTCATTCATCTTAGAAGTGTAGTTGAGCACATAAGATCTGTGCAAGGAGTGTGCAGGCTAGACGAATTCTCAGAGTTGCGATTCTGAGCAAAGCCTCGAAAGACTGTTGCTGCAGGTGCGCACAAAGTCAGGGAAGGTGGAACACTTGAAGTGTTTACAGAGTTGCCGCAAGGAGTGCGTGCAAGAAGTTCTCCCAAGGACTTAAGAGTCAAGAACAAGCTTAGGAGGAGTAGGCCTTCGAATTCATAGAAGAATTGCATAGAGAAGTTGTGCACTGAAGCGTTCGAGCAAGCGTTGAAAGCTCACACGCAGGAGAACAAGTTTACGTGGGGAAGCACTTGTTTCTTTTCACAAGAATCGTCAAAGGGAGAATGGACGGTCGAGACCCTCTAAGGAGATCTCACGAAATTCCGAGGATCGTTGGATCTTGGGGAGGTGCAGGGAGGTTACATTGCAAGCGTGGAGAGGTTTGAAGCTCAGGAGGAAGCAGAGTCGTAGATCTGAGTCGGGAATAGTCATCGGATCCACACGAAGGATCGTGTGTCGGGGTTTCAGAGGTTGAAGCCTGTAATCTTGGCAACGGAAGCTGCGAAGTCGCGAAACACGATATCTTGACCATGACGTAGCAGCGTGGGGCCACAGGAGTGGTGACGTAGGCAGTGAACGCGAGTTATCGGGTATTCGCAGCGAAAGTTCCCAGCATTGGACATTAGGATTCGCGATCCCACGAAGTTCGAAGTCTCAATTGAAGTAACGGGTGTGGACAGGTCAAGTCACATGTGCGCATCAGATTTTTCTGCACATCGGGTATTGGGGTTTGAAAACCTGAAGGTTTGGTATCGTGAGTAGCGAAAGCACGATAGGATCGTATCAGAGTTTTCGGTACATCGGGTATCGGGGTTTGAAAACCCGAGGGCTTGGTACCGTGAGAAGCGAAGTCGCGAGGGAACGAGATCGCGAGTTTCGGTGTCTCAGATATCGGGAGTCGATGTGGAAGTTATTCAACCTCGCGAGCAGCGAAGTCGCGAGTGGCGAGATCGCGATAGTGCAGAAGTTCCCGACAGAGAAAGGAGAAAATTCAGCAATTAACTGACCATCGGGTCTCGAGGATTCGAGAACCTAGTGATCGACAGTGGACTCGCGAAGCCGTGAGTTCCGATCCTCCGATAAGTTAAGGGAGGGGATCACGCGAAGAGAACTGTGGGTGCATATTTCCCGATAGGGAAATAGAAGAGCCTTGGAGCTCTTCGGGTTGAGAAGAAAGAAGGTCCTGTGAGAGCGGTCGTGCCAATGAAGGCGCGCCCTGCGTCAAGTGGTATCAGAGCAAGAAAATTTATTTTCTTTCTGTAGCAGAGGAGAAGAAATTCTCCATGCCGTTGAGGAGAAGAGACAGACAATCACCCGATTCAGGGGAGGAAAGGGAAACGCCCAGAGGAAGGGGTAGGCAAGTGCAGAACTCAGAAATAGAAAGAGAACTACATAACTTACGCTCCATGATTGTGGACATGGGGATAAGAGAAAGGCGAAAAGATGATACAGGGGATATTAGTGAATCCAAAAATGAAGAGGATGATGGACAGGGAGGAGAATAAATCCCAGCAGAAGATGCAGCAAATGAGCACTTACTCAAAGCTGTTGCCCGAATGGGTGCAAAGGTGAAGATGGACATTCCATTTTATGAGGGAAATCTGGATGGAGAAGAGCTGCTAGATTGGATTAGAGCTCTAGACACCTACTTCGATTATGAAGATATCGAGGAGGATAAGAAGGTTAGACATGCCATCACAAGACTGAAGGGACATGCAGCCTTGTGGTGGGATGAACTACAAGCTGACAGGCGTTGCCAAAGCAAGCAAAAGATCAAAAGCTGGGACAGGATGATTGCAAAGATGAAGGCAAAATTCATTCCTAGGGATTATCAAATCACTCTGTTCAGGAGGATGCAGAACCTGAGACAGAAGCTGATGACAGTAAAGGAGTATACTGAGGAGTTTTATAGGTTGAATATCAGAGTAGGTCATTGCAAAAGCAATGATGAAAAAGTTGCTAGGTATATGAATGGGTTGAGGTATGATATCCAGGATGAAATGAGTATGGAAACCATCCGAATGGTGGAGGATGCTTACCAAATGGATTTAAAGGCAGACGAGAAGCTGAGCCGTAAGAAGAGTCAAAGAGGTTGAGGCAGGAGTCAGCCTAGAGGCAAGGCAGTTGCCCAAGACAAATACCAGAAGCCCAGAGAAGACTGGAAGAAACCTCAGACTCAGACAGAGAGAGGTGGAAGTTCGCAGCAAGGGCGATATGTTGAACAAAGAGAACAACATATTGAGCAGAGAGGAGGGTATGTTGATAACAATAGGTTTCCTCGTACCAGAGGTAGAGGAAGAGGAAGAGGTGGAGTAATCACATAATTCACATGTGGAAAGAATGGGCACAGGTCGTTTTAGTGTCCAGAGAAAAAGAAGGATGGAGGAGAGACTCACATCGTTGAGGCACAGAGGCAAGATGCTGAGGCGGAATATGCTGAAGGCGGAAGATTGCTGGTGATGCGAAAATTCCTTTTGACACCAAAGAAGAAGATGGATAATTCAACGCAGAGGAACAGTCTTTTCAGGACAGCTTGCAAGACCAAGGACAGAGTATGCAAGGTGATCGTGGAGAGTGGAATCACGGATAATCTCGTTTCAACCGAGATGGTAGAAAAGCTGGAGCTGGAGACAACTGATCACCCGAGTCCATACAAAGTTTCATGCCTACAGAAGGGACATCAGGTAAATGTCACTAAACAGTGCTTAGTTGACATCAAGATAGGAAGATATAATGATAAGATTTTATGTGATGTTATTCCTATGGATGTTTGTCATTTATTGATGGGAAGACCATGGCAATATGATAGAAATGTGATTCATGATGGAAGGATGAACACATACACCCTGGAGAAGAATGGGAGAAACCACACGTTATATCCAATTGAGGATAAGGAGGTGAAGCCGGAGGTAAACAACACAGTAATTCTCATGAGTGGGAAGGAACTTCTTACAGAAGTTAAGAAGAAGGAGGATCCACAATTCTTTGTGGTCAGAAAACTGAGAATTGTTCTGACTAGTACAAGGATGGATGATTTGCCAGAAGAAGTTCAGGGACTGCTGGAAGAATTCGTTGATATTGTAGTGGACAAATTACCTCGTTCGTTGCCACCAATGAGGAGTGTGAGTCATCACATTGATCTCATACCAGGATCTAGTTTGCCAAACAAAGTCGTGTATAGATTGACGCCGCAAGAGAATGAAGAGGTTAAAAGACAGGTCCAGGATTTATTGGACAAGGGATTGGTCAGAGAAAGCTTGAGTCCATGTGTTGTTCCAATAGTACTCAGTCCGAAGAAAGACGGAGGCTGGAGGATGTGCACTGATTCAAGAGCCATTAATAAGATAACTATCAGGTATAGATTCCCATTGCCGAGGATGGATGATCTGATGGATTTCTTAAGTGGAGAATTTTTTTTTTCAAAGATAGATTTGAAGAGTGGATATCATCAGATTCGTATGAGAGAAGGTGACGAATGGAAAATAACATTCAAGACAAACGAAGGTTTGTATGAATGGCTAGTCATGCCATTTGGCTTGACGAATGCACCGAGTACCTTTATGAGGTTGATGAACGAAGTGCTAAAGGAGTTCATCGAAAAATTTGCCATCGTGTATCTAGATGATATACTGATTTTCAGTAAGATGAAGGCTGAGCATTTGAAGCATTTGGCCATTGTCATGAGGAGATTATAGCAAGAGAAGCTACTGATAAACATCAAGAAGTCCTCATTCATGAAGATAGAACTCATTTATTTGGGGTTTGTTATATCTGCAAATGAGTTGAGGATGGATCCAGATAAGGTAGAGGTAATCAAGAATTGGCCATCACCGAGGAACGTATTTGAGGTGAGGAGTTTTCATGGACTGACTAGTTTCTACCGAAAATTCATCAGGAATTTTAGTGGGATTAGTGCAGCAATGATGGATACAGTCAAGAAAAGACATAAATCTTTTCACTGGACTGAAGAGGCTAAGAAGAGTTTCAATTTATTGAAACGAAAGATTATGGAACAACCAATTCTGGTGTTGTCGGATTTTCAGAAAACATTTCAGGTAAAATGTGATGCAAGTGGGTTTACCATAGGAGCGGTCTTGAGTCAGGATGACAGGCCGATTGCCTACTTCAGCGAGAAGCTGAATGAGGCAAAAGAGAAATATTCCACATATGATAAGGAATTCTATTCCATTATACAGGCATTGAAAAAATGGAGGCACTGTCTGATCCCAAAGGAATTTGTTTTATATAGTGATAACCATGCATTACAATATGTAACTCAACAGGAGAAGTTGAATCAGAGGCATGTTAAATGGATAGAATACATGCAGAATTTTACATTTGTAATTAAGCATATTTCAGGTACTGCTAACAAAGTGGCTGATGCTTTGAGCAAGAAGTGTTTGCTGATGTAGGAATTCAAAGTCAGGACGTTAGATTTTGATGATCTTAAAGATATGTATGTAGCTGATAAGGATTTCAGAGAAGCGTATGAAGTAGCTGAGAATCTAGTTCTCAGAGACAGAGGTCAGTGGATAGAGTAAGTGATCCAGGAAGGGTTGTTGTTTAAGGGCAATCAGTTGTGTATTCCGAATTTCTCCATGAGGGAGAATTTGTTAAAGGAAAAGCACAGCGGAGGCTTGGCAGGGCATTTTGGTCATGGTAAGACATTTGCAAAGCTGAGTGAGTCATACTTTTGGCCAAGGATGCAGTCAGAGGTCAAGAGGTTTGTTGACAGATGCAGGATTTGCGAGCATTCAAAGGGAAGAAAGCAGAATGTAGGTTTTTATGAACCATTGCCCATACCTGAGAAGCCGTGGGATGAACTTAGCATGGATTTCATATTGGGATTGCCAAGGATGCAAAGAGGATTTGATTCCATCTTTGTGGTTGTGGACAGGTTTTCAAACATGGCACATTTCATTCCATGCTAGAAGACCAGCGATGCGACTCATATCGCAAATTTGTTTTTCAAAGAGGTCGTTAGACTTCACGGCTTACCTAGAAGTATTGTTTCGGATAGGGATACAAAGTTCTTAGGGAATTTTTGGAGGAAATTATGGAAGAAGCTGGGAACTAACTTGATGTTTAGTTCTGCTTATCATCCGCAGACAGATGGACAGACGGAAGTGGTAAACAGAAGTCTGGGAGACTTGCTGAGAAGCTTGGTGATTGAGCACCATAGTAGTTGGGACAATGTATTGTCGCAAGCAAAGTTCACATACAATGATTCAATGAATAGGAGCACAGATAAAATTCCATTTCAGATTGTATATGGGACGCAGCCGACAGGAGTTTCTGAGCTGAGGGATTCCAAACAGGTGACGACTAGCAGCGCTAGTGCAGAAGAATTCGCTGAGTCGATGAAAGAACTTCACTATAGGGTGAAGGAGCGGTTGCTGAAATCAAGTCGAGAATACAAGCGCAGAGTCGATCAGCATAGAAGACAACTTCAGTTTAAAGTTGGTGATTTGGTTCTGGCACATTTGAGGAAAGAAAGGTTATTGAGAGGAACATACAATAAAATCAAGATGAAGAAAATCGAGCCATGCAAAGTCCTGAAGAAATTCGGAAAGAATGCTTACGAGATCGAGTTGCTGGATGACATCGGAATATCTCCGATATTCAATATCGTAGACTTATACCCATACAAGGATGGAGAAACAGAGACTGGAATTGAGGAGCCAATGATCCGATGGGAAAATCAATTGCCAATAGCAGAAAAGCCACAGATGGAGTGAATACTGGACAAGAGAGTGGGTAAGAAAACCAGGAGAAAAGAATACTTGGGGTATCTGGTCAAGTGGAAGAACCACCCAGTGGAAGATGCCAGTTGGGAGACAGAAGCAGAAATACAGAAGCATGGACAGACCGTGCAGGAGCTCATGGACAGGAGCCCATGAAAGTTTTCAAGCCGAGGAGTATGATGCAGGAGCATCACCAGCACATCAAGCAAGCCAGCGCAGAGGCGGAAGACAGCTGGACCAACCAGCACAAAATTTTGAAAAGCACTTTGGGATTGTTGCGCGAATCTTAAATGAGTCATTTAAGAGATGGCGCACTTGTATATTGTAATGGACCTTGAGAAGATAGCTCTCGTCTTTAGGTAGATGAGGCATTTAATAGAGTTAATGCAATTAGATAGGAATTTAATTTGAGATTTGATAGAGTAGAGTCCAAGAAGGAAAATGGATATAGATACCCTCATTGTATCATTGTATTATTATCGAGCATTCAGGAAGAGAAGAGCAAGCAGATAATTGTATGAAGAACACCCATGTGCAGACATTTGAATTAATAGAAAAACTCTGATTCAAATTCATGGTTTTTGTGTTGTTTCTCTGTGTGCCGTTGATATGCTCATGAATGTTTATTTCCTGTCATACATTTTCTTTGATATGCTGTGTATGTGATTTCATGGTAGAATTGAAGTCTGAGAAGATGAAAGAATGAGTTTCAATTGTTTTTCTGTCTGAGTGTGAGATTTCCTGCAAGGAGTGCAGTTGAAGACGTCCACAAGGAGTGCATTGACGGAAGACTCAGATAGTTCACTTTTGATCTCATTCGTCTTAGAAGTGTAGTTGAGCACAGAAGAGCCATGCAAGGAGTGCACAGGATAGATGAATTCTTAGAGTTGCGATTCTGAGCAAATCCTTGAAAGAATGTTGTTGCAGGTGTGCGCAAAGTCAGGGAAGGCGGAACACTTGAAGTGTTTACAGAGTTTTCGCAAGGAGTGCATGCAAGAAGTTCTCCCAAGGACTTAAGAGTTGAGAACAAGCTCAAGAGGAGTAGGCCTTTGAATTCATAGAAGAATTGCATAGAGAAGTTGTGCACTGAAGCGTTCGAGCAAGCGTTGAAAGCTCGCGCGCAGGAGAACAAGTTTACGTGGGGAAGCACTTGTTTATTTTCACAAGAATCGTCAAAGGGAGAACAGATGGTCGAGACCCTTTGAGGAGATCTCGCGAAATTTTGAGGATTGTTGGATCTCGGGGAGGTGCAGGGAGGTTACATTGCCAGCGTGGAGAGGTTCGAAGCTCAGGAGGAAGAAGAGCTATAGATCTAAGTCGGGAATAGTCGTCGGATCCACATGAAGGATCGTGTGTCGGGGTTTCGGAGGTTGAAGCCTATAATCTTGGCAACGGAAGCTGCGAAGTCGCGAAACACGATATCCCAACTGTGACGTAGTAGCGTGGGGCCACAGAAGTGGTGACGTGGGTAGTGAACACGAGTTATCAGGTATTCACAGTGAAATTTCCTAGCATTGGACGTCAAGATTCGCGATCCCGCGAAGTCCGAAGTCCCAATTGAAGTGACGGGTGTGGACAGGTCAAGTCACACGTGCGCATCAGAGTTTTTGGCGCATCGGGTATCGCGGTTTGAAAGCCTGAAGGTTTGGTATCGTGAGTAGCGAAAGCGCGATAGGATCGTATCGGAGTTTTCGACGCATAGGGTATCGGGGTTTGAAAACCTGAGGGCTTGGTACCGCGAGAAGCGAAGTCGCGAGGGAACGAGACTGCGAGTTTCGGTGTCTCGGATATAGGGAGTCAACGTGGAAGTTATTCAACCTCGCGAGCAGTGAAGTCACGAGTGGCGAGATTGCGATAGTGCAGAAGTTTCTGATAGAGAAAGGAGAAAAGTCAGCAATTAACTGACCATCGGGTCTCGGGGATTCGAGAACCCAATGATCGATAGTGGACTCCCGAAGCCACGAGTTTCGATCCTCCGATAAGTCAAGGGAGGGGATCGCGCGAAGAGAACTGTGGGTGTAGATTTCCCGATAGGGAAATAGAAGAGCCTTGGAGCTCTTCGGGCTGAGAAGAAAGAAGGTCTTGCGAGAGCGGTCGTGCCAATGAAGGCACGCCCTGCGTCAAAATGTTACATTTGGAGAAGACTCATCTACTAAAATACTTAGAAAAGGAATTTTAAAGCTTGAAAGTAAAATTGTAAAAGCAGGAAAAGTCCTATTGGTTGAAGATCTGAAGCATAATCTCCTCAGTGTCAGCAAAATATGTGATCAAGGATACACTCTTACGTTTGACTCTCGAAAATGTAAAATCGGAGAAAATAACTCAGGAATATTGGTTGCAACTGCAACAAGAAGACCAAACAACATATACATCCTAGACATGGAGAAGAGAGAGAAGATAAAGCCACGGAAAAGGATTCCAAGGAAGAAAATGTCCCAAAGACCCAAAATAAGGATGAAGTATTATTGAGTGCCACATGTTCAGGGGGAGCAGCCCCAAAGAAGAGAGTTACATTTTTTCATTAAAATCAGGGGGAGAAGACCTAACCTTTGCCATTGATGCTAAAGGGGGAGAGAAATTGGGCATGAGTGTTGCCATCAATGACAAAGGGGGATATTTTTCAAAGATTGGTTGTTGTCATTGATGTCAACCCTAGTAATGGGTCTTGGACCGAAATATTGATGAAGGTATTTGGAAATGAAGGACAATGCACATGCAGATACAACACCCATGGATGGATATTATACATCATGTTGTTTCCAGTGCTATGTGGCACATCGCGTGGATCCTCATGGTTGAGGATAAATGAATTTTTGAAGATGACAAAGTGAATTGAAGAAGGAAGTACATGTAGGCCCTAGAGATAATTAAAGAACAAAATTACAAAATAAGAAAGTGTCAGGTCAGCCCTAATGTTAAAAGGAAGTGACATAAATGTTATAAATAAATATCATTATACATTCATTTTATACACAAGTCGAATTTTAGAGGAAATTAGAAGTAAAGAAGGCCGGATTTCAAGGGAGGATGAAGTCTTTTGGTGATGTGTTCTAAGGTATGGTATTTTCAGGTCATCTTACCATTTTCGCTATAAATGTTTTTCTAGAACAATTCAGATGGTGAAATTGCTATGTTATTGAGAATAAATATCATGGTACATGTGCTAATAGTTTAAACTCTTGATTCTCTGTAATTATGGAGATGCACTCTGTGGAAGATAGGGTTTTTAACTAGTCCTGAAGCTAGTCAATAAACAGGTGTTCCAGGTAAAAAAGTCGTAAACTATTCATAGAGAATCAAAATTAAGTGGGACAAATTGAATTGGAAATAGTAAGGACTATAGTTTCTTTTGTGCGAGTTTCAGAATCTGATGTTAAAAATTGAGTGTGGGGCATTCTATACAAGTTCAGTCTCCTGAATAAACCAGAATTGAAGAAAGTCTACCATTCTCTCTATAAATTGTTTTTGGGTGGAAGGAAGGGTCAAGGATGGAGAGTTAAATCCTCTATTGATATTGGAGTATTGTATATTCATCTTGTAGGTTTATCCCTCCCTTTACATTTGTTAGGATATTTAGACACTTAGGAGTTAGTTAAGATCTACTTGGTCTAATATGTCGTTAGGTAAAAGTGTGTTTCTTTAGTATGCATTAGTATGCATTTGTAGTTAGGAAATCCGACGGTCACGATATGTTCCCGAC
>ML785459.1:114623-155970 GCA_009831015.1 Picea engelmannii
TCCTCATTTCATTCGATAACATGGATGAAACCACATCATCAAATTTTAATGTGGTTTCATTTCTCCCATTAGCTACAACCAAACATTCCCATGAGTATGGAGAGAAACACAATAAAATAATGCACTTATATTCACCATAAATTATAATTTTAATAGACAAAAACTCAATTACCATAGTATTGAAGGCATTTATATGTTCTACAACCTAGTCTCCATCATTATTCCTCAAGAGGTACAACTTATTCCAAAGGAAAAGATTGTTTTCTAGGGACTTAGACTGATGCAAATCCCCTAACTTATCAGATAATTCCTTGACTAATTTGAAAATGGGCAATATAATATAGACTCATTTTTTCTCCTTTACCATATGCTTTATATATTTCACATGTTTTCTTCATTAACTCAAAAATTTGCATAATAATTAAAACTCATCATATAGCATTGAAATTAATTAGAAATCAAATGAGACAATATGGAAACCATATTGATAATGGATTTCACTAAATTCAGGCTACATCTCTAGGTTATCTCAATAAAAAAACTACTTCATTAATTCTCCTTTCAAATAGATTCTCATTTTACAAAAAAGGGATGAAAATATTCTCCCAATAAGGGGATAGTTCTCTCCTTTACAATGGAAAAATATTCTCACAACAAGTTTATCATTCTCCAAATAAACAACTTACAATGTTCTTCCATAAAGGGGTTTATTTATTATTTTAAAAAAATGGATAACAATTCAGAAACAAACCTACAACTTTCTTATTCTCATTCAAAGAGATTACAAATCCTTCTTCCTTTCCAATAGAAAAATTGACTTTAATAATTTTACATTGTTGAGAACTACCTCAACATTATGAGTGAATAAATCTCTAGATCCAATAAATTAGGATTTGGGAACAATTCAAGTAATAGGTTGAGAAAATATCTCAGCTATTCCCATGAATATATCAACATTCCCCTTAGAATAGGAAACTACAATGCTACATATCTCTCACATTCATATTAGTTTCCTATCACAATAAAAATGAAAAATACAAGAGCACATAATATGTACTAAGAATTTCATTTAAATTTTATGTTTTCACCTTTTTTCACAAAACTTCAATGAACCATATATTTTGCATATGAAGTTCATTTGACTTCACTCAAATTGCATCATAAATATCTATGTGAGCTCTTCATTGTGAGGAAAGTTTTGGTAGAACAAAAAACTCCCTTGAATTTTTCAAATGTGGAGATCCTCCTCGATCACATCTCCCCACAATAAAAGGGTCCACCAAAATTCTTGATCCATGGTCATCATGGCTGGATTTATTTTATCTCTCTTGGAGGTTAATTTATGTATTCTCCTTACTGCTCAATATTCTCAAAAAAGGTAGAAATTTATGATACATATTAAGTGATGTTTCATCACTTGTACAATGTTTTCTTCTTGGGGTATTACATGCAACATACATCCATAAGACAAGATTGATATTATTGATCTATACTCACCATCAAAGAACTTCTCATGTTGATGCCACTTCTTATCCCTCTTATAATAACATATCAGCTCATATGTATGATAATGAAGCCCATAAACCTGTCTATTGCTTCTATCATACTCCAAAAATTGATTTGGAGAGCCTTTCTCAATGGAGTACATCTTTACCCATATTGCCAAATGCTACAAGAAGTGGTAATCTAATTCTTTTTCTAAAAAAAAATCATCCAAGTTCATCATTGGAACACTTTCCCGAATGACATCAAAGAAATAATCTTCGATCTATTGAAACATGACGCCGATGCACGCTCCCTCCACAACCCGCAGGTCGAAAGTTCCACGTCATCACAGGATATTTCTTTCTCTATTGGCCCAAAGAACTCTAAATGGCTCTTCTATTTCCCTATCAGGAAATATTCACCCACAACAAACTCTCACGGGATCCCCTCTTTACACTTGGGAGATCGGACTTCGCAACTTTGTGAATCCGTAGGTCAAGCGTTAGTCTCTCGAATACCCGAAACCCAAAACAATCGGCACTGACCTTCGCTCTTTCCTTTTCGAGATTTTTACTATCGTGATTTCGGTGATCGCGAGGTTGAGAAACTTGTCTCCGCGATTCCTGAATCCTGATTTTCCGATACGCTCGTGCGGTTGACTTTTCAACGGTCCTTTCTCTCCATCGGCACTTCGGACTTTGCAATATCGTGAATCCTAATGTAATGAAGTCGGAAATTTACTCCATGAAATTTCGAAATAATGTGCCACCTGTCCACTTGCTGACTCTTCCGTGGCCCACACAAATACTTTGACTTTCGAGATTTCGCATTTCGCGACTTCGTGATTCCCGTTGCAAAGTTTACGAAACTTCCACCCCCAAAATTCTGAAATAGGTATTCACTTGCGAATCCAAAGGCCCTTGTGGCTTGGATCTATGGTCCTACTCCTCCTGAGCTTAGAAACCTTGGGAATACTCACCGTATCTCCCTTTCTCCTCCGTGAAATCTAATGGCTCACGGGATTTCACTAATCTTCCTCAGTGAATTACGACCGTTCGTTCCTCTTTGACGATTCCCACAAATGAACTAAGTGTTCCTTCACAAACTTGTCCACCTGCAGTGCAAACTTACGATGCCTCCTTATTACTTCCAGTCACAACTCCATCTAGTTGTGCTTCAATGGTTTTCGAAGGCCTTATCCTTCCTCAACTTACTCTCAGTTTTGAGTCTTAAAGAAGACTCTTGCACGCACTCCTTGTGACAACTCTCAAACACTTCCAAGTGTTGAGTTCCCTCGACCCTGCGCACTCCTGCAGCAGGAGTCTCTAAATTCTTCACTCAAGTTCGCAACCCTGAGACTTTACTCGGCCTGCGCACTCCTTGCATGGATCCTGTGCCAACTGCAATTTTGGAAATAAGAACAAAATATTTCTCTCCTGAGCTTTCAAAGACAACCCCTAAACACCTTGTCGACGCACTCCTTGTGGACACTTCACTGCACTCCTTGCAGGAACTCTTTCTCAGATAAAGAAACAATTGAAACTCATTCCTATTTCCTCTCATACTTCAAACTCAAAACATGAAATCATATACACAGCATATAAAGCTATTGTATAACAGGAAAAAAACATTCATGAGCATAATATTCAACATACATACAAAGAGAACAAACACGACAGCATGAATTTGAATCAAATCTTTTTCTATTAATTCAAATATCTGTACATGGGTGTTCTTACATAGCTCTTTGCATGCTCTTGCTCTTCCTTCTCTAACTTTTACAATGATACAAGTGAGGGTGTCTATATCCCATTTCCCTCTTGCGCTCTAAAAATGTCTAATCTAGAATTGAATTCTATCTACTTTACATTAACTATCATAAATGCCTCTATCTACTAAGGACGAGAGCGAATCACTCAAGGTCCGTTTACAATATACAAGTGTGCTTCTTCTTAATGACTTCATTTAAGATTGCGCATCAACTTCAAGGTAATTTCAAAATTTGCGTTGGGTGGTTGTCTAGCTGTCTTTTGCTTCCGCGCTGGATCGCTTGAGATGCTCCTGCATCATACTCCCTCGCTTGAGAATTTTCATGGGCTCCTGTCCATGAGCTCGTGCACGGTTTGTCCATGCCTCTGTATTTCTGCTTCTCTCTCCTAGCTGGCATATTCAACTGGATGGCCTTTCCACTTGACCAAATATTCAAAGTATTCTTTCCTCCTAGTCTTCTTGCCAATTCTTTTGTCCAGTATGTGCTCCATCTAAGGCTTATCTGCAACTGGCATCTTATTTGTCCACTGAATCACTGGTTGCTCATCTCATGTCCCTGTTTCCCCAGTTTTATATGGGTACAAATCCGAGATATTGAATATCGGAGAAATTCCGATCCCATCGGGTAATTCAATATCGTAAGCATTCGCCCCAAATTTTCTCACGACCCTACATGGACTGATTTTCTTCATCTTAAATTTATTGTATGTTTCTCTCGAGAACCTTTTCTTTCTCAAATGTGCTAGAATCAAATCACCAACATCGAACTGAAGTTGTCTTCTGCATTGATCTGCTCTACGCTTATATTCCTGTCTTGAACTTTGCAGTCGCTCCTTCACCTTGCTATGAAGTTCCTTCATCGCCTCTGTGAAATCTTCTGCACTAGTGCTCCTAGTTGAAATATGTTCTAAATCCCTCAGCTTAGAAATTCCTCTGGGCTACATGCCATAGACAACCTGAAATGGACTCTGCCCTGTGCTCCTATTAACTGAATCATTATAAGCAAACTCTACCTGTGGTAATATGTGGTCCCACTGGCTGTGGTGTTCTGTCACCAATATTCTCAGCAAGTCCCCCGGACTTCTGTTTACCACTTCTATCTGTCCATCCGTCTGAGGATGATACGCTAAACTAAACAACAAGTTAGTTCCCAGCTTCTTCCATAAGGTCCTCCAAAAGTTCCCTATGAACTTAGTGTCTCGATCCGAAACTATACTCTTTGGAAAATCATGAAGTCGAATGACTTCTCTGAAAAACAGATTCGCAATGTGAGTTGCGTCATTGGTTTTCTGACATGGAATGAAGTGTGCCATCTTGGAAAATCTATCCACCACCACAAAGATTGAATCAAAACCTCTTTGTGTCCTTGGCAACCCCAATATAAAATACATGCTGATTTCATCCCACAGCCTTTCAGGTATGGGCAATGGTTGATAAAAACCCACATTCTGTCTCCTTCCCTTTGAATGCTGGCAAATTCTGCATCTGTCCACGAATCTCTTGACATCTTCTTGCATTCCCGGCCAAAAATATGACTCATTCAACTTTACAAGTGTCTTGTCGTGACCAAAATGTCCTGCCAATCCTCCACTATGTTTCTCCTTTAACAGATTCTCCCTCATGGAGCATTTCAGAATACACAGCTAATTACCCCTAAACAGTAATCCTTCCTGGATCATGTATTCGTTCCATTGGCTTCTATCTCTGAGAACTGGATTCTCAGCGGCTTCATATGCCTCTTTAAAATCCTGATCATTTGCGTACATGTTCCTAAGATCATCAAAACCCAACGTTTTGACTCTGAACTCATGTAACAACAAACACTTCCTGCTCAAAGCATCAACAACTTTGTTAGAAGTACCATAAATATGTTTAATCACAAATGTGAAATTTTTCATATACTCAACCCATTTGACATGTCTCTGATTCAACTTTTCTTGTTGAGTCACAAACTGCAATGCATGATTGTCACTGTATAAGACAAACTCTTTCGGGATCAAGTAATGTCTCCATTTCTTTAATGCCTGTATGATAGCATAGAACTCCTTATCATAAGTGGAGTATTTCACGTTTTCTTCATTCATATTCTCACTGAAGTATGCTATCAGCCTGTCTTCTTGACTCAAGATTGCCCCTATTGCAAATCCACTTGCATCGCATTTCACTTGAAATGTCTTTCGGAAATCCGGCAACACCAAATCTGGTTGTTCCGTAATCTTCCTCTTCAACAGATTAAAAATTTTCTCAGCTTCTTCTATCCAGTGAAAATATTTGTGTCTTTTCTTCACTGTATCCATCATCGCTGCACTAATTCCACTGAAATTCCTAATGAATTTTCGGTAGAAACTAGCCGATCCGTGAAAACTTCTCACCTCAAAAATATTTTTCGGTGATGGCCAATTCTTGATTACCTCCACCTTGTCTGGATCCATCCTCAACTCATCTACAGAAATAACAAATCCCAAGTAAATGAGCTCTATCTTCATGAATGAGGACTTCTTCATGTTTATCAACAACTTCTCCTGCTGTAACCTCTGCGTCACTGTAGTCAAATGTTTCAAATGCTCTACCACTGTTTTACTGCAAAACAGTATGTCATCCAGATATACGATAACAAATTTTCCAATGAACTCCCTCAGGACTTTGTTCATCAACCTCATGAAGGTACTTGGCGCATTTGTTAAGCCAAATGGCATAACAATCCATTCATACAACCCTTCGTTGGTTTTGAATGCTGTCTTCCACTAATCACCTTCTCTCATGCGGATTTGATGATAACCTCTTTTCAAATAAATCTTTGAAAAGTATTTTTCTCCACTCAAGCAATCCATTAGATCATCCATCCTTGGAAATGGAAATCTATACCTGATGGTTATCTTTTTAATGGACCTCGATTCAGCACACATCCTCCAACCTCCATCTTTCTTTGAACTGAGTACTGTTGGAACATCACACGGATTCAAGCTTTCTCTGACTAAACCTTTGTCCAACAAATCCTGGACTTGTCTTTTTACCTCTGCATTCTCTTGCGGTGTCAATCTATACACGACTTTGTTTGGGAAACTGGTTCCTGGTATGAGATCAATATGATGACTCACACTTCTAATTGGTGGCAGCAAACGAGGTATTTCATCCACTACTATATCAGCGAACTCTTCTAGCAGTTCCTGAATCTCTTCTTGTAAATCATCCACTCTGGTGCTGGTCAAATCAATCTTCGGTTTCCTGACCAAAATAAACTGCGGTTCCTCCTTCTTCTTGACCTCTGTAAGAAGTTCCTTCCCACTCATGAGAAGTACTGTGTTTCTTACTTTTGTTTTCACCTCCTTATCCTTAAGTTGAAGCAACATGTGAGTTCTCCCATTCTTCTCTAGGGTGTATGTGTTCATTCTCCCATCATGAAACACATTTCTATCATATTGCCAAGGTCTACCCAGCAATAGATGACAAACATCCATAGGAATAACATCACATAATATTTTATCATTATATCCTCCTATCTTGAATTCAACTAAACATTGTTTAGTGACAGTTACCTGATGTCCTTTTTGTAGCCACGAAATTCTGTACGAGCTTGGATGATCAATCGTCTCCAGCTTCAGCTTCTCTACCATCTCCGTATAAATGAGGTTATCTGTGATACCACTGTCTATAATGACCTTGCATACCCTTTCTTTGGTCTTGCAAGCAGTCTAGAAAAGTCTGGTCCTTTGGACTGAACTCTCCACCTCCTTCTCTGGTGTCAAAAGAGCTTTTCGCATCATCAACAATCTTCTGCCTTCAGTGTCTTCTGCCTCAACATCCCACCTCTGTGCTTCAGCGATGTGAGTTTCTCCACTCTCTTTATTTTTATCTGGACACTCATAAGACTTGTGCCCATTCTTTCCACATGTGAAGTAGGTTATGACTCCACCTCTTCCTCTTCCTCTACCTCTAGTATGAGGAAAAGTATTGTTATCAGCATAATCTCCTCTCTGTTCAGCATATTTCCCTCTCTGTGAGGTTCCACCTCTCTCAGTTCGAGTCTGAGGTTTCTTCCAGTCCTCCTTGGGCTTCTCATATTTATCCTGGGCAACTGATTTGCCTCTGGGCTGACTTCTGCCTCGACCCCTCTGACCCTGCTTTCAGCTCAGCTTCTCTTCCACTTTCAGAGCCATCTGATAAGCATATTCCACCATTCAGATGGTTACCATGCTCATCTCATCCTGAATGTCATATCTCATACCATTCAGATATCTAGCAACTTTTCATCATCGCTCTCCTGATGACCTGCCCTGATGTTCAGTTTATAAAATTCTTCAGTGTGTTCTTTTACTGTCATCAGCTTCTGTCTCAGGTTCTGCATCCTCCTGAACAAAGTAATTTGATAATCTCTGGGGATGAATTTTTCTTTCATCTTTGCGATCATCCTGTCCCATCTTTTGATCTTCTACTTGCCTTTGCAGTGTCTGTCATCTTGTAGTTCATCCCACCACAATGCTGCATGCCCCTTCAATCTTGTGATAGCATGCTTGAATTTCTTGTCCTCTTCGACATCTTCGTAGTGAAAGTATGTGTCTAGAGATCTAATCCAGTCTAGAAGCTCCTCTACATCCAATTTTCCCTCATAAACTGGAATGTCCATATTCACTCTTGCACCCATCCTTGCAATAGCTTTGATCAAACATTCATTTGATGCATCTTCCGCTACAACTTCTTCTTCATGTTCAGCCTCAATCTTACTTTCAGAATCACTAAGATCCCCAGCACTGACTGTACGCCTCTGTGTTGTCTCCATGTCTTCGAGTCTAGCTCGTAAGTCACGCATCTCTCTCTCCATGGTTGGATCAATCATCTGCCTACCTCTTATTCGCGGCATTTCCCTATCCTCTGGTGGATCGGGTGTTTGCCTGTCCCTTCTCTTTGGCGGCATGGTGAATTCCTTTTCTTCTCTACTACAGAAAGAAAAGAACCTTTCTATGCTTTGATACCAAACTGACGCCGATGCATGCTCCCTCCACAACCCACAGGTCGAAAGGTCGACGTCAGCACAGGATCTTTCTTTCTCTACTGGCCCGAAGAACTCTAAACGGCTCTTTTATTTACCTATCGGGAAATCTTCACCCACAACAAACTCTCATGGGATCCCCTCTTTACACTTGGGAGATCGGACTTCGCAACTTCGTGAATCCGTAGGTTGAGCGTTGGTCTCTCGAATCCTCGAAACCCGAAACAATCGGCGCTGACCTTCCCTCTTTCCTTTTCAGGATTTTTCCTATTGCGATTTCGGCGATCGTGAGGTCGAGAAACTTGTCTCCGTGATTCTCGAATCCTAATTTTTCGATACACTTGCACGGTTGACTTTTCAACGATCCTTTCGCTCCGTCGGCACTTCCGACTTCACAATATCACGAATCCTAATGTAATGAAGTCAGAACTTTACTCCACGAAATTTCAAAATAATGTGCCACTTGTCCACTCGCTGACTCCTCCGTGGCCCACACAAATCCTTTGACTGTTGGGATTTCACGTTTCTCGATTTCACGATTCCCGTTGCAAATTTTACGGAACTTCCACCCCCGAAATTCCGAAATAGGGATTCACTTGCGAATCCAAAGGCCCTTGTGGCTTGGATCTACAGTCCTACTCCTCTTGAGCTTAGAAACCTTGGGAATACTCACCATATCTCTCCTACTCCTCCATGAGATCTAACAGCTCATGGTATTTCACTAATCTTCCTCAGGGAATTATGACCGTTCATTTCTCTTTGATGATTCCCTCAAATGAACTAAGTGTTCCTTCACAAACTTGTCCATTTGCAGCGCAAACTTACGACGCCTCCTTAATACTTCCAGTCACAACTCCATCTGGCTGTGCTTCAATGGTTTTCGAAGGCCTTATCCTTCCTGAGCTTACTCTCAATTTTGAGTCTTACAGAAGACTCTTGCACGCACTCCTTGCGGAAACTCTCAAACACTTCCAAGTTTTGAGTTCCCTCAACCCTGCGCACTCCTGCAACAACAGTCTCTAAATTATTCACTTAGGTTTGCAACCCTGAGACTTTACTCGGCCTGTGCACTCCTTGCACAGCTCCTGTACCAACTGCACTTATAGAAATAAGAACAAAAGCTTTCTCTCCTGATATTTCAGAGACAACCCCTTGAATACGTTGTCGACGCACTCCTTGCGGACACTTCACTGCACTCCTTGCAGGAACTCTTGCTCAGATAGAGAAACAATTGAAACTCATTCCTATTTCCTCTCATGCTTCAAACTCAAAACATGAAATCATATACACAACATATAAAGCTATTGTATATCAGGAAGTAAACATTCATGAGCATAACATTCAACATACATACACAGAGAACAAACACGACACCATGAATTTGAATCAAATCTTTTTCTATTAATTCAAATATCTGTACATGGGTGTTCTTACACAGCTCTCTGCATGCTCTTGCTCTTCCTTCTCTAACTGTTACAATGATACAAGTGAGGGTGTCTATATCCCGTTTCCCTCTTGCGCTCTAAAACTATCTAATCTAGAATTGAATTCTATCTACTTTACATTAACTATCATAAATGCCTCTATCTACTAAGGACAAGAGCGAATCGCTCAAGGTCCGTTTACAATATACAAGTGCGCTTCTTCTTAATGACTTCATTTAAGATTGCACATCAACTTCAAGGTAATTTCAAAATTTGCGCTGGGTGGTTGTCCAACTATCTTTTGCTTCCGTGCTGGCTTGCTTGAGATGCTCCTGCATCAAAACATCATCTCTTCAATGGGAAATTTCTTTGTCTCTAGCAGGAAAAAGTGAATTATGATTGTCATGATTAAGACCAAATCCTTGAACAATAGTTATATCATGTACTTCAAATCACAAATAAGTTCTAGGAAAGACTGGGAAATTACCACGATCAAGGACATGTTGATGCATACCATAAGGACCTTCCTAGAAAAACAAGTTTCCATCCATGAAATATCGTTGCACACTAGTCATGAGAGTGGAACCCAAAACCATCCATAGGAAGTATATTCCCAGTGGAACCCCCATAATAATGTCGCATATTCCCACAACATACAAAGAAGTAGCCCGTGGATTTGATAGCAATGTGGTGAACATGGAGGTGGATGGAACTAAACCAAGGCCCAACCTCAATCATCCTCTCTGGTGGGGATTCAACAAGTGTAATGGAGGGATCACTATTCAATCCATTGACATTGTTCTCACATGCAAAGTAAAATTTAAAGAAGGGCCAAGAAACAAGCTAGAGTGTTTCATCACTCATATGTCCCTTGATTCCTCTCCATCATTGTATTGAATTTGGTAGATGAACTAACTTAAGTTGTGATTAAAATACAATCCCTCTACCTAACCATCACATGCATTGAAAGTGAGGTTCTTGTAAGAAGAGGATCCACCTCTATAATTGCACCATAATTGTGAAACATCATTGGTGGTATAGAAATTAATCTTGATTTATTGTTTTGGAACTGTACGAAGATGAATACTCACAATAACATTAGTGTTCTATGGGTTCCCTGATACAATAGGAATGATGGGGCATGATTGTTGATTGGTGGAAACTATGGAATTTGAATGATACTTTTCTCCTTCCAAGATCTTTAACACCATGTTCTGTTGGATTACTGAGAGGGGGGGTGAATCAATAATAGAGCAATTTAATCCTTTCTAACCATATAATCCAAGTGTTATATCAATATAGCATTATCATACAATAACTTCAGAGTAAATAAGCAATGAAAAACTGAACAATCATACAGATACACAATACACCAGTGTTTTACGTGGAAACCCAAAGTGGGAGAAAACCACAGAATGATTTTACTTATATGTCTTGAAGAATTACATTCATTGGAAGAACCAACCTCCTTTTTTTTCTAGATGCAAATGGAAGGAGGCTCCAACCCCATTGTTTCTCAGGCTATAACCTGAAGGAAGATCCAACTCCCCTATTCTCTGGCTACAAACAGAAGCAGGATACAACCCCCTATGTTCTCCGGCTACAACCACATGTCCTTGCCCCATCCAACCGCCCTGAAGTAGAAGTAGAATGATGGAACCACTATCACACTATCACTATGATATATAACACTTTAAAACTGTACCAATAAACTTGAACCATGCATTAACCATGCATCAACTTGTACCTCAACCTGTAATCAACCTATACCATAAACAAGTGCATCAACCATGCACCAACCTGTACCAAAAAAACTGTAATCAACATGTACCATAAACAAGTGCATCCAACCATGTAAAAAGTATGTACCAATCATGTGTCAACTAATCATCAACTATGAATCATCAATATGTACCAATATCATCAACTATACACCTCATGTATGTGCCAACTCATCAACTACTTGTCTCAACCATGTACCCAACATGTACCTTAACCAAAAGACCTCATCAATTTCATCATCCAAATATGATTTGTAACTCTGTAATAGACTTGGTGTATATGATCACATACCTACAAAAATTCCTTAACTTTCACAACAAGAGACTAGCATTTTCATCAAACTTTTCTTTAGTCTCACATGACTAGTTTGGGATTAGTCAACAACCCTAAAATGAAATAATCATAACTATGTACCTATAATGAATAAAGATCTGATAGTAGTACACAACGTTATTCTATTTGTTTTATGCAATTTCTATAGGTGTCACTACTTAGAACCTCTCAAAAAATGAGTTATATAAAAAATGACATACATTGTAGAATTATGTCTTATTCTAGAGAGCGACCTTGTAGAGCATGCCCCACACGGAATATTTGTTGAATGGATCTAAAAATGTTACATAGCATAAAACAGACTGTACTCTAACAAAAACATTTGGTCTTACTGAATTTGTATCTGTTATGAATAACTTTTGAAGTTTTTACCCAAAACACCTATTTTAGACTAGTTTTAAGACTAACCACAAACCCTACTTTCCATGAAGTGTAAATCAAAAACTATAACGACCCACAAGCTGAATTTTTTAGCACAAATAATTGGATAGGTTTCTTCAATGGCCTATCAAGTGCACAGTTTGAATAATTCTAGAAAAAACATTATTGCAAAAATTGTGAGATGATCTGTAAATAACATACCGTAGAAAGCATCATCAAACTAATTTATCCTCCCTTGAATTCCGACCTTCTTTTCTTCAACTTCCCTTTGAAATTCGTCTTAGATATCCTATGGTTACCTCAGTCACCTATAGATATTCAATATTCTCAAGTGTGATGTAAAATGAGAGAGCCTTGCCTCTTATTTATACTCTCCATCTTCTAGGTCACTTAACCCATTTCTAGGTCACTTAACCTATTTCTAGGTCACTTAACCCATTTATATGTCACTTAAACTATTTTCCTCATTTTTAGGGTTAACTAGTTTCCATAATTAGAAAGTTCTCCATTAATTTATCATTTAAATATTCCTCCTTGACTTTGTCACCTCACCTTATCATTTAAATAATCTTTTTTGATTTTGTCACTTCACTTTATTATTTAAATAATCCTTCTTAACTTTGTCACTTTGATTTATCATTTAAATAATAATTTCTTCTTTGCAAGCTCTTCGACTTCGTAAGGCCATAACTCTCAAACCATGAGGAGTTATGTGACATTCCAAATACCACCAGAAATGGAATGACATGTACTATCCATATAGAATAGTATTACCTTCAAATATATTAAAACTCATACCATTATACATGAAACAACCTTGGGTCCATTACCTAAAACTTTGTGCTACTGGAATTAGCTACCAGACTTTCTTCAAGGGTTGACATCAATGACAACCAACCTTAATCAACAATATCCCCCTTTGGCATTGATGGAAACACTATGATGCAATACTGAAACCATATCACTCATGCTTCACCTGGAAACATGCCTCTGTCCTCCACATCTCTGTGACCATTTCTCCCCTTGGAACCATGCCTCTGTCCTCTAGATATGATGAATCTCTCCCCCTTTGTCATCAATGGCAAAGGTATCTTTCCATCCGAGGTTGTTGCCCCTAACTGAATTGTCCTGTTTATGGTGTTTCCTCGTGTATATCTAATACATATAATATAAGCATTCAAAATCATTCATTTTGGAGTAGAAATAACTCTGAGTCTCTGGAAAAGATACTCAAAGTCTTCCCGTGGAAGTGGTTTTGTAAATATGTTTTCCACTTCTTCTTTTGTGCCCACATACACAACTCTGATGTTCTTTTCTGCAACCTGTTCTCGTAGAAAGTGATACTTGATTGGAATGTGCTTCATCTTGGAGTACATCACTAGGTTCTTTGAGATACTAATGGAACTTGTATTTATCACAATAGACTGGAATGGGCTCATCATACTCAACCTATATATCTATCAAAGTTTGTTTCATCCAAAGAACCTGTGTACAACATGTTGTTGCTGCAATATACTCTACCTTGGCAGTAGATATAGATACTGATGATTGTTTCTTGCTTAGCCATGATACTAAACACTCACCCAAGTAGAACGATGTTCCACTGGAGCTTTTTTGGTCATCAATACAACCTGCCCAATCTATACCCATGAAGGAAATTAGAGATAGATCCTTTCCTTTTGGATATGATAATCCAAACTCTTTTTTTCCTTTGAGATATCTGAAAATTATCTTCACTACTAATACGTGTGATTCCTTTGGTGCTTCTTGAAATTGTGCCACCTTTCCAACTGCCTGCATTGCATCTGGTCTGGACGTTGTCACATATAGTAGGATTCCAATCATTGGCCTGTATTTCCTCTGATCTGTAGACTTTGAATCATCATATTTTCTTAACTTGCAACTGGTTTGCATGGGAGTGATAGATGGTTTTAAATATTCCATTTTGAACCTCTTTAGCATTTCTCATATATACTTGGTTTGAGAAATAAAAATTCCTTGGTTTCTTTGATGTATCTAAAGTCCTAGAAAGAAGGATAGTTCTCCAAGTAATGAAATTTCAAATTCATTCTGCATATCCTTTGAAAATTTCTGTCTTAACCTGTCATCATCACTACCAAAAATAATATTATCAACATAAACTTCAATTAATAAAATATTACCTTGACTTACCTTGATGTAGAGGTTGTTGTCCTCACTTCCTTATGAACCCTCCCTGCTGTAGATATTTATCTAGTCTAGAGTACCATGCTCTAGGAGCATTTTTTAGACCATACAAGGCCTTATTTAATTTGCACACATAGTTTTCATTCTCTGACAACTGAAATCCTTTTGGTTGTTCAATCTGGAACTCTTCTTCAAGTTACCCATTCAGAAAAGATGATTTTATGTCCATCTGATACACTTTAATATTTTTGGAGCATGCATAAGCTAAAAGCAATCATATTGCTTCCATTCTGGCAACTGGGAAAAATGTCTCTTCAAAGTCGATTCCTTCAACCTGTGCATATCCTTTACATACCAATATATCTTTGTTCCTTGTAACCTATCCATATTCGTTCAATTTATTCTTGTATACCCACTTTGTGCTGATCAAATTCGTATCCTTTGGTCTTGGAACCAATTCCCAAGTGTCATTTTTATCTATTTGATCCAATTCTTCATTCATGGCCTTGTTCCAAAATTAATCCTTGCTGGCCTCTTCAAAATGGGTTGGTTCAATTGTATATGTGAGTGCTAGGTTTGTTTGTTCTGGTGAATGGATTCTTCTTATAGTCTCAACTCCTGCGTCTTTTTTTTTTGATAATCTGATCTAAAGGATGATTCTTCTGTACTCGTCTTCTAGGTGTATTTGGAGGCACTTGTTGAACTTTCTCTTCTAATTCTGACAGATCCTATTCATCTTCCTCTTTTACTTCCTTTTCATCTTATGCTTCTTCTTCGAAAAGTTGTTCCATTTATTCATTTTCTTCTTCATTTGATTCTGGTCTACCTGTTTCATCAATTGTTATGTTGATTTATTCTAAAACTTTCTTCAATCTCATATTGTAACACTTATATGATTTCCTTGTAATTGAGTAACCAAAAGGTACTCCTTTGTCCACACAAGAGTCAAGCTTTCCCATTTTTCCATATTCTATTTTGATGTAGCATTTTCTTCCAAAAACTCTAAAGTGCTTCACATTTGTTGGTCTTCGTTTCCAAAGCTCATATTGAGTTGTGTAAGTGTTGTTTATCAGAATTACTTTGTTTTGAATGTGAACTGTGGTATGCACTTCCTGTGTCCAAAATATATCTGTTAATTTGGAATCCATTGGCATTGTTCAAGCCATTTCTTGTACTGTCATGTTCTTTCTTTCAACAACTCCATTTTTTTGAGGTGTCCTAGCAACGAAGAATTGTCTTTTTATTCCATTACTGCTACAGTAGTCCATAATATCCTTTGAAGTGAACTCTCCTCCATTATCAGACCTCAAGCATTTGATTTTTGAATCCATTTCATTTTCAAAACCTTCTGACTTGTTCTTGAGAAAGCAAACCGTAGTCATTCTTGTATAATAATCAACTAATAACATAAAGTATTTCTCACCTTTTAAACACTTTGTTGTAGTTGGTCCAAATAGATCTGTATGCACAATTTCCAGTGGTATTGTCATTGAATATTCCTTTGATTTGAACCTGGTCTTTGTTTGCTTTCCTTGTTGGCAATGCTTGAATAAGTGTTGGTTGGTTTCGTGATCCGGGGCATTTCTCTGACTGCTTGTCTTCCACTGAATTTGACAACGTTATAAAAATGTATGTGACCCATTCTTCTATGCCATAGCCAACATTCATATTCATTTCCTAGAAAACACTTTTCATTTCCAATTTCACTTAATACATATATGTTGCTTGAAGTTCTCATAGCTGTAGAAGTCAATTTTCCTAAACCTTATTTTTTTATCTCTCACTTTTGTGAATCGAAAGTAACTTTATGACCTTGGTCACACATTTCACTCACACTTATAATATTATGTTTCATATCTTCTACTAGTAGAACATTTTATGCCTTGGTATTCTTGTTCTCAATTCTGACTGTGCCTTTTCCAATGATTTTATCCGAATTATCATTTCCAAAGGAGACTGATCCATCTCTTACCTTTTGTAGTGTAAGAAACTTGTCTCTATCACCTGTCATGTGTTTTGAACAACCACTATCAACATACCAACCATATTTCTTTTGCTTATCTTGTAGAATGAGTGTGCATTCTTCATTGCTATACTGATCTTGTTTTCTTATCCATGTCCTTTTCTAAGATTCTTGTCTGTGACTGTTTTTATTCTATTGTGGTTCTCTAGAAGGGACTATCATTCTGCAATCTTTGTCCATGTGTCCAAAATTGTTACATTTGTAACATTCAACTTCAGTGCTCAAAGATTCAAACATGTTGTAACTTATTCTCTATGTTTCACTAGGCCTTCTTGGATAACCCCTTTGTGTATGAGTTTCAATGTTGTTTGTGTTCCTGTTGTTAGCTTTGTAATTCACAACTTTATGTCTAAAATTATTACATGCATAACGTAAACCAAAAAAGATAGTTTGATACCTGGGAGTTGAAAATCTTATGAAAGGAGGTACTCTTATAAATTATTCTTCTTCTTGTTGAGTCCTATTTGTTAGTTGTTGATTCTGAAATATGAATCTTCTTGGTGGAGGAGTGTCCCTGTAATCTTCCTTGTAGATCTTCATATCCCCCTTCATTGTTTCTGCATAGATTTTTGGATATGTTTCTTTCTCTGTTGTTTTGGAGATTGATCCCTTTTTTGTGTGATTGTATCCAAGTCGGGACTTGTCATGATGAGATTTTTGACTGTTGATAATGTCATCAAAAAATTTTAAGTTGTGCATATTTTTCTTTTGAAGATCCTTTCTTAATGTGACAATCTTTGCTTTCAAATTTCCAATAATCTTGTCTTTTTATTCTAGCTATTCTTTGAGTGCTTCTTCAATTATTTTATGTTCTTCTATTTGGACCTTCAAATTTGTGATCATTTGTTCTAGTTCTTGAGTGTCTTTTTTCTTTTCTATTTCTTCTTGTAGTTTCTTGTTTTTCTTGTTTTCTCTTCTAATAACTTTTATGGCACACATTAATTCCTCTCGGTAGTCAACTTCTATCTCTTCAATTTCTTCTTCAACTTCTTCATATTCTTCTTCAGAGTCTTTTTTATCAGAGTCTTCTACAGGCATGAATACAACTCTTTTTTTCTCATTTTCATTGACTTCAGCTTCATTAGATGATGAGATGTCTTCTTTGGTACATAAGTTTTTCTTGAAAACTTTAATTGTGTTCTTTTGCCTTCATATGTTTTTTTGCATTTTGAATAACCTTCATCATTTTTCTTTTTCTGATAAGGACAATTTTTAGAAAAATGACCAATACCATCACAATTAAAACAAATTAAAGGAAGCTTACCTCTATACCTACCATTGGCTCCCTTGATCAGTCTTTTGAAAAATTTGTCCACTTCTTCATCATCTTCCGATACGTCATTGTTGCTGCTATGTTGTTATTTTTGTCTTCCCTTTTTCTTTGACCTATTGGATGCTTTGAAGGATGCTTCTTTTATATATGAATTTTCTTGTTCAGTTCTCATTTCATATGCTATGAATATTACATGTAATTCGTCCATTCTTATTGAGTTTACATCTGATATTTCTTCTAGTGTTGAGATCTTAGGGTCAAATCTCATAGGAAGAGATATTAGTACTTTTTGAACAATTATAGATTCTTTGATTTCTTCTTCCAATACTATGATTTCATTTACTATTTCATCAACTCGTAAAAAGTAAGTTGCAATATTCTCGTCTCCCTTCATCTTAATTTGTTCTTTGTAGGTTTGAAGCTTTGCTTCTTTGACTTTTGAATCTCCTTCATAAATATTTTGAAGTTTGTCCCAAATCTCTTTAGCGTATTTACGATGTGCAACTTTGGTGAATATCGTTTCACTAAGACCATTCAGAAGTGCATTTTTGGCTTTGGAATTATTCCGACCAAGTTTCACTACTTTGTCATTTGTTGGCAGAACTGTTGGTGTTGTGTATCCATCTACAATTGATTGCCAAATTTCAAATCCATGTGCATGTATATATGTTTTAATCCTTATGCTCCAAAATGCATACTTTTGTCCATTGAACTGTGGTATTCCATTTTTATACAAGTTGTTGCTCTCCATGATCTACCTTTCAGTGGTTAAACTGATTTCTGAAGGAACCTTCTCTGATACCAATTGTTGGATTACTGAGAGGGGGGGTGAATCAGTAATAGAGGAATTTAATCATTTTTAACCATATAATCCAAGTGTTATATCAATGTAGAATTATAAGCCAATAAGTGCAGAGTAAATAAGCAATGAACAAATGAACACTCATACACATACACTATACACCAGTGTTTTATGTGGAAACCCAAAGAGGGAGAAAACCACATAATGATTTTTCTTATATATCTTGAATAATTACATTCACTGGAAGCACCAACTTCCTTTGTTTTCCAGCTGCAACTGGAAGGAGGCTCCAACCCCCTTTTTTCTCAGGATATAACCTAAATGAAGCTCCAACTCCCCTATTCTATGGCTACAACCAGAAGGAGGCTATAACCCCCTATGTTCTCTGTCAACCGGAAGGTGGCTACAACCACCTATCCTTTCCCCATCCAACCACCTTGAAGTAGAAGTAGAATGATGGAACACTATCAAACTATCATTGCGAGATATACCGATGTAAACCTGTACCAATAAACCCGAACCATGCATCAACCTGTACCTCAACCTGTAATCAACCTGTACCATAAATAAGTTAATCAACCATGCACCAACCTGTACCATAAACAAGTGCATCCAACCATGTAACAAGTATGTACCAATCATGTGTCAACTACTCATCAACTATGAATCATAAATATGTACCAACATCATCAAATATACACCTCATGTATGTGCCAACTCATCAACTACTTGTCTCAACCATGTACCCAACATGTACCTTAACCAAAAACCCTCATCAATTTCATCATCCAAATATGATTTGTAACTCTATAATACACCTGGTGTATATTATCACATACTTTCAAACCTTCCTTAACTTTCACAACAAGGGACTAGCATTTTCATCAAACTTTTCTTTAGTCTCACATGACTAGTTTGAGATTAGTCAACATCCCTAACTTGAAATAATCATAAATATGTACTTTTAATGAATAAAGATATGAAAGTAGTATACAATGTTCCTCAGTTTTTTTTATACAATTCCTCCAGTTTTCAATACTTGGAACCTCTTAGAAAAGGAGTTATAGCAAAAATAGCATACCTTGCCGAATTTTGGATTATTCTAGAGAGCGACCTTGTAGAGAGTTCCCCACACAGAATATTTGTTGAATGGATATGAAAATGTTACACAAGTACTACATACTATAATATAACCAACAAATTTGGTCTTACTAAAGTTTTATCTCTTATGAATAAGTTATGACGTTTTTACCTGAAACACTTGTTTTAGACTAGTTTCAGGACTAACCACAAACCCTATTTTCCACGGAGTGTAACTACAAAAATGAAATGACCCACGAGATGAATTTTTTACCATAGATACTTAGGTATGTTTCCTCAATTTACTATCAATTTCACATTCTGAATCATTATATAAAAAAAGTTATTTCAAAAATGGTGAGATTACCTGTAAATAACATACCTTAAAAAACATCATCAAAATAATTTATCCTCCCTTGAATTTCAACCTTATTTTCTTTACTTGTTGATACTGAGAGGGGGGTGAATCAATATCAAGTACAATTGAAAAAAAAATTCAACTTATACTTAAACCATTCAATTATATCTAATGAGAAATGAATAATAGTATAAGAGTTACACCAATACACCACAATACACCATGCACAATATATGAGAAATAATCAATAGTTATTGTTAAAGGGAAGTAATGAATTTCAAAGGTAGCTACAAATTCCAAATGTAAAGGGAGGGATAAATATCCAAGAGGAATATACAATCCTCCAATATCAAGAGAGGTTTGAACTCTCCATCCTTGTCCCTTCCTTCCACCCAAGAATATATGTGAGATAATAAAACTTTACATTAAATCATCACCATCAACCAACCATCACATAGAACCTGATAATGATTCTTGAGATTTCTTCAACTTCTGCAATTAATAAATTCTTGGAATACTCTAATATTTTATATAATATTACTCAATGTATTCTATGAAACTTCTCCAAGTTTCACTCCTTGAATCCTCCCCAAAAACAAGTTATAGAGAGAATGGTAGACCTTGTTCAATTCGGGTTTATTCATGAGAGTGAACTTGTACAGAATGCCCCATGCTCAATATTTAACATCCAATTTTGAAGCTCACACACAAGAAACTAAAGTCCTTAATATGTCCAATGAAATTGGTCTCACATAATTTTGATTCTTTGTGAAGAAGTTATGATTTTTTTACCCGGAACACTTGTTTATTGACTAGCTTCAAGACTAGTCAAAAACCTTATCTTCCACATAGTGTATCTCCACAATTATAGTGAATAAAAAGATGATTTTTTTACCATAGGTACCTTGATATGTATTCTCAATACCATATCAATTTCATCATATGAATCATTCTAGAAAAAAAAGTTATAGCGAAAATGGTAAGATGACCTATAAATAACATACCTTAGAACACATCACCAAAAGACTTCATCCTCCCTTGAAATCCAACCTTCTTTACTTCTGATTTCCTCTAAAATTAGACTTGTATTTAAAATGAATGTATAATGATATGTATTTGTACCATTTATGTCACTTTATTTTAACATTAGGCCCGACCTGACACTTTCTTATTTTGTAATTCTTTTCTTTAATTGTCTTCAGGGATGGCATGTATTTCCTTCTTCAATTCACTTTGTCATCTTCAAAAATTCATTTATTCTCAACCATGAGGATCCACATGATGTGCCCCATACCAACGGAAACAACATAATGTATACTATCCATCCATGGGTGTTGTATTTTCATGTGCATTGTCCTTCATGTCCAAATAGCATAGCAATATTGCGGTCCAAAACCAATGACTAGGGTTGACATCAATGACAACAACCAATATTCCAACAATCTCCCCCTTTGTAATTGATGGAAACACTCAAGATCTCCCTATCATCATTATCCCAATTTCTCTCCCCCTTTGACATCAATGGAAAAGGGTAGGGCTTCTCCCCCTGAGTTTAATGAGAAAAGGTAACTCTCTTCTTTGGCGCTGCTCCCCCTGAACACGTGGCACTCAATAATACTTCATCCTTATTTTTGGTCTTTGGGAATTTTACTTCCTTGGAATCCTTTTGTGTGGCTTATTTCTTCTCTCTCTTCTTTATGTCTAGGATGTATATGTTGTTCGGTCTTCTTGTTGCAGTTGCAACCAATCTTCTTGAGTTGTTTTCTATGATTTTACATTTTTGGGAGTCAAACCTAAGAGTGTATCCTTGATCACATATTTTGCTAACACTGAGGAGATTATGCTTCAAATCTTCAACCAATATGACTTTTCCTTCTTTTACATTTTCACTTCCAATATTTATAGTTCATTTTCGAAGTATTTTGGTAGATGAGTCATCTCCCAATGCAACATTTCCACCCTTTTTCTTCAAGTTGACAAATTTTCTTTGATCTCCGGTCATATGAGATGAGCACCCACTATTTATGAACTATTCATATTCTTCATTGCATTCTTTAGCGACCAATGTTATTTGACAATTTTCATTTTGTGGAATTTCTTTCCTTTTCCATGTTGTAGTCGGTATACATACATTTGGCATATGATTATCTTCCTTCATGTCTCTGCAATCTTGTGCTTTCTGACCAAGATTATTGCACTTGTAACATACAATATTTTGATCCATTAATGGGTCAAATGGATCATAATTTATGTTGATAGGTCTACGAACATTTCCATATCTACTATTTTCACCATTCATGTAGCTTGCATAGTTATTCCTTTCATTGATTCTATAATTGAATGCCTTGTGTCCAAAATTTCCACAAGTATAATAATGTCCAAGAACTAAATTTTGATACCTGGGAGTAAGTGATCTTCTCAGTGGTGTGGTCCATCTGGGTTCATGATCTATTCTTCTGTAGTTTCCTTCATAATGATTTTTTTCATACCTGATGGGTGAGGATCTTCTTGATGTCTCATTCCTTCTAAATTCTAGTCTTCTATCTTGTTGTTCAACTTGTTCTGGAGTCTTGGTTTCATCATTTTCATCTTCCTTCTCTTGTTTTGTTGTCTTCAAACTGTCATTGTATCCTAGTCCTGTCTTGTCGTTTGGAAATCTTTGACTTCTAAGGATCTCATCTATTTTTTCAATGTTTTTTTTGAACTTCTTCAACTTTTCTATTGCCAATAGTAGCTCCCCTTTTGTGTGATCCAATTCTTCTTTCAATTTCTCATAATATTCTAACTATTCCTTTAGGCTATCAATGGTCTTTTCAAGCTTGTAATTCTCTTCTTCACAACTACTTAATTCACCTTTTAGTATTATGCTTGTGTTTCTAAGATTGCTATTTTCAGTTTCAACATGCTTCAACTTTTCAAGATTCTCATCTTCTTCTTCACTCTCTGCATTTTTTTGTATCCCCAAAAGGAATCAAGTTTGGTTTCTTCATTTGAATCTTCTTCAAAAATGATTTCTTATTCTTTATAATTCTTGTGATCATCATCATGGGTTTCTTGGGTTATGAAGAGGACTTCTCCTCCATCATTATCTTCTTCATCACTCTCATTTGAGGAGATGTCATTAGCCTTGGAGTAGAAGATATTTTTATTGTTGAGACTTCTATTTTTATAGTAGAAGTTTTCAACAATATGTCTTTTTCTACCACAGTTAAAGCATTTGAGAGGAGACTTACCTTTGTATCTTCCACTTCCCTTCTGGAACCTTATTACAAAATTTGTTATTTCTTCATCAAGGTCGTTATCCTTGCTTTTTGTCATTTTTATGGATTTAAAGGCTACTTCATTGTTTGGCTGGTCACTTTCTGTACCTATTCTCATTTCATATGCTATAAGAGACCCATGTAATTCATCCATTGTCATTTTTGTCAAGTCCCTAGTTTCTTCAATGGCGGAGACCTTAGCATCATACTCTAAGAGAAGTGATCTCAACACTTTTTGTACAACCAAGGATTCGTCGAGCTCTTCACCTAATACTCTGATAGCATTAGCAACTTCAACAAATCTAAGAAAATAGGTTGCAATATCTTCCTTTTCATTCATCTTCAAATTTTCAAATTCTTCTCTATGTTGTTGAAGCTTGACCTGCTTAACTTTTCGATCACCTTTGTAGATACTCTTGAGTTTGTCCCATACCTCTTTAGCAGTGCTGCATCCCATCACTTTGCTAGCAGTGGTTGGTGCCAATGTTCATAGAATAACATGTCTGGATTTTGAAATACAATTCATAAGATTCTTCTCATTTGGGTCGATTGGAGCATTATTTGGGATTACATAGCCATTTACAACTGAGTACCAAATACCTACTCCCAAAGTTGTTAGGTAAGTTTTCACTCTATAACTCCAGTATGCATAATTTCTTCCACCAAATCTTTGAATCCCATTTGAAATGTGGTCATGGTAATCCATCTCTGCTTAGGATTTTCCTTCCAGTGGTTAAACTATTCTGACGACAACCTTCTCTGATACCAATTGTTGATACTGAGAGGGGGGTGAATCAGTATCAAGTACAATTTAAAACCTTTTTCAATTTATACTTAAAATATTCAGTTATATCCAATGAACAATGAACAATAGTATAATAGTTACACCAATACACCACAATACACCATGCACAATATATGAGAAATAATCAATAGTTATTGTTCAAGGGAAGTAATGACTTCCAAAGGTAGCTACAACATCCAAATGTAAAGGGAGGGATAAATATCCAAAAGGAAGATACAATCCTCCAATATCAAGAGAGGTTTGAACTCTCCATGTATATAATATTACTCAATGTATTCTTTGAAACTTCTCCAAGTTTCACTCCTTGAAACCTCCCCAAAAATAAGTTATAGAGAGAATGGTAGACCTTGTTCAATTCGGGTTTATTCAGAAGAGCGAACTTGTACAGAATGCCCCATGCTCAATATTTAACATATCTGATTCTGAAACTTGCACACAAGAAACTACAATCCGTACTATTTCCAACGAAATTCATATCACGTCATTTAGATTCTCTATGAATAAGTTATGAATTTTTTACCCGAAACACATGTTTATTGACTAGCTTAAGTACTAGTCAAAAACCATATATTCCACAGAGTGTATCTCCAAACTTATAGAGAATAAAGAGTTGAATGTTTTACCAAAGGTGCCTTGATATGTCTTCTCAATACCATATCAATTTCACCATCTGAATCATTCTAGAAAAACAGTTATAGAGAAAATGGTAAGATGACCTGTAAATAACATACCTTAGAACACATCACGAAAAGACTTCATCCTCCCTTGAAATATGGCCTCCTTTGCTTATGATTTCCTCTGAAATTCGACTTGTATTTAAAATGAATGTATAATGATATGTATTTATACATTTATGTCACTTTATTTTAACATTAGATCCAACTTGACACTTTCTTATTTTGTAATTCTTTTCTTTAATTGTCTTCAGGGCTAACCTATATTTCCTTCTTCAATTCACTTTGTCATCTTCAAAAATTCATTTCTCCTCAACCATGAGGATCCACATGAATTTCCACATACCACTGGAAACAACATGATGTATACTATCCATCCATGTGTGTTGTATCTACATGTGCATTGTACTTCATGTCCAAATACCATATCAATCTTGCGGTCCAAAACCAATGACTAGGGTTGACATCAATGACAACAACCAATCTTCCAAGATCACCTTCCCTGTGAAATTCGGATTAGATATCCTTTGGTTACCTCAATCACCTATAGATATTCAATATGCTCAAGTGTGATGTAAAATGAGAGATCCTTGTCTCTTAGTTATACTCTCCATCTTCTAGGTCACTTAACCTATTTCTAGGTCAATTAACCTATTTCTAGGTCACTTAACCTATTTTCCTCATTTTTAGGGTTAACCACTTTCCATAATTAGAAAGTTCTACATTAATTTATCATTTAAATATTCCTCCTTGACTTTTTCACCTCAATTTATCATTTAAATAATCTTCTTTGATTTTGTCACTTAATTTTATTATTTAAATAATCCTTCTTGACTTTGTCACTTTACTTTATCATTTAAATAATATTTTCTTCTTTGCAAGATATTTGACTTCTTTGACCTTTTGGGGCTTCAAGCCAACATATGAGGGTCCTCCAACTTCATAAGGCCATAACTCTCAAACCGTGAGGAGTTATGTGACGTTCCACATACGACCAGAAATGGCATGACATGTACTATCCATATAGAAAAGTATTACCTTCAAATATATTAAAACTCATACCATTATACATGAAACAACCTTGGGTCCATTACCCAAACCTTTGTGCTACCGAAATTCTCTAGTGGACTTTCTTCAAGGTTTGAAATCAATGAAAACCAACCTTAATCAACAATATCCCTTTTTGGAATTGATGGAAACACTCTGATGAAATACTTAAATCATATCACTCATGCTCCCCCTAGAAACATGCCTTTGTCCTCTGCATCTTTGTGACAATTTCTCTCTCTAGAACCATGCCTCTGTCCTCTTCATATTTATCACCATTTATCCCCCTAGAACCATGCCTCTGTCCTCTACATCTAATGAATCTCTCCCTCTTTGTCATCAATGGCAAAGGTATCTTTCCATCCGGGGTTGCTCCCCCTAACTAAACTATCCTTTTTATGGTGCTTCCTCATTTACATCTGAGACATATAAGATAAGGATTCAGTATCATTCATATTTTAGTAGAAATAACTCTGAGTATCTAGTGAATATACTCAAAGGATTACCGTGGAAGTGGTTTTGTAAAGATGTCTGCCAGTTTTTCTTTTTTTCCCACATACTAAACTCTGATGTTCTTTTCTGCAACCTGTTCCCATAGAAAGTGATACTTGATTGGAATGTTCTTCATCTTGGAGTGCATCAATGGGTTCTTTGAGATACTGATGGCACTTTTATTATCATAATAGATTGGAACGGTCTCATCATACTCAACCTATATATATGTCAAAGTTTGTTTCATCCAAAGAACTTGTGTACAACATGTTGTTGCTGCAATATACTCAGCCTCAGTTGTAGATAGATATATTGATGATTATTTCTTTCTTAGCTATGATACTAAACACTCACCCAAGTAGAATGTTGCTCCACTGGTGCTTCATCAGTCATCAATGCAACCTACCCAATATGCATCTATGTAGGCAATAAGAGATAGATCCTTTCCTTTTTGACGCAAGGCATGCCACCCGGGCACGTCCGCTCCTACAGGACCTTCTCTTTCTTAGGCCCGAAGAACTGAAAAATCTCTTCAACCCCCTATTGGGAGTTCTCAATACCCACAGAATGCTCCTTTGATCTCCCTACTCCAGATCGGGAAATCATACCTCGCGTGATCGCAAGTCTTGAACTCACGGGATCGGTCCTTACAAATCCCCGAACCCCGATGACTTGTCGGACAATGCTGGCCTTATCCCACCTTATCGAGACTCTCAACTATCGATAAATTGGCACCTACGGTGTTGCGGGAACCTGCCTCCTCGATTCTCCGATTCCCGATCTGCGATGGCGCTCTCTGCTAGGCCTCCCAGTTCATGTGACCACAATACTTGTCGTATCGGGGCTTCAGACTTCGCGGGAACGAAGTGTATCGACTTCGCGTCCTCAGAATCTCTGATCCTCCAATCCCCGATGCAACTTGATATTGACTCCTATGAGGGTTGACCCTTCCGACACCTGTCCTCCACTACGATCCTTAACCCCGTCGGGAAATCGCGTATCGGGATATCGCGATTCCCATTGTCAATGTGCATGGGACTTTCAAATGACCGAACTCCGATATGTTGACACCTATTCTCCACTCAATGCTGTGACTGCATGGTTATCGCGTTTCAGAGTTTCGCGACTCCTCCTGCAACAATTCTCACGACACTAGGAATCCCAATATGCTGAACCCCGATTCATGTGAGAACTAGTCCTTCCACGTCACTATCTCCCTCGTCACTCTATCGAGTATCGTGAAATCGTGATTTCTGGTGCAACAATTTCTTCGTCTTTGGAAACTCTGAAATGCCAAACCCCGACTCGCTTCGAATTTCTACCGCGTGTCCCTGCAGATGGACGGTTCAAATCTCCTGTCGGGATTTCACGGATCACGACTCCTGGTGTTGTGATTTCTCCGCTCCTGGAATTCCTGATGGTTCGAAACCCCGATGCCTCCCTGGATTTCTGACACGTGTCCTACCGAGATCAATGGCTAGGATCTTTTCCTAGAATTTCAGGACTTCCAAGGTCTTCAATCCTTACCCTTTGAAAACACGATGACTCCAATATCTCGATGACTTTGGTCGAGACTTCTCCTCTGTACCCCTGGGCTTAACCCCGACACAACTTCTTGAGATCTAACGGCTGACAAGATTTTCGTCGATCTTCTCTGTAAGATCCTGATCATCCAATTCCTTCTCAGCTATCTGCTACAAATGCTGGTCCTTCTACATGTAACTTGGAAGCAGTTATTCGATCATTTTATGCACAGATTCTCGGTTCTTCTCCTCGATGGATTTGGAAGCCTTATCCTTCCTGATCTTTCCTCGATTACTCACAACTTCAAATGGGTTCTCTGCATGCACTCCTTGCGGCAGTTTTCAACCACTTCTAAGTGTTGAGTTCTCTTGAACCTACTCACACCCGCAACAGTGGTCCTCGATCTCCTTTGCCTAGATTTACAACTGAGACTTCTTCTTCAGTCTGCGCTCTCCTTGCACGGCTTCAACAACCCAAATCCACTTCTGTATGAATGAGAACAAGAGTTAAACGCCCTAAGCCTTCTGTCAACGCACTCCTTGCAGACAACTTCAACTGCACTCCTTGCAGGAATCCTTGCTCAGAACGAGAAACAATTGTAACTCATTCCACTTCCTCTCAGACTTCAATCTCAACACATGAAATCATACACACAGCATAATAACAAATGCATAACAGGAAGTAATATTTCTAAGCAGAGCATTCAACACACATACACAGGGAATAACACAACAGCCATGAATTTGAATCAACTTCTTCTATTAATTCAGGATCTGTACATGGGTGTTCTTCTACAATTCTTTATTTCTCTCCTATGCTCTGGATTCTTCTAACTCTTCCTGAACTATCAACAACTACTACAATAATACAATGAGGGTGTCTATATTCGGTTTTCCCTCTTTTCTTCTAGAACTGTCTAATCTAAGAATTTAATTCTATCTACCTGCAACTACTACTCTAAATGCCTCTGTCTATCTCAGACGAGAGCGTATGGCTCGAGGTCTGATTACATTTTACCAAGGCGTATAAATTAAATGATCTCATTTACGTTCAGCGCATCAACTTCAAGGGAAAATTCAAAAATTCAAAAACTTGCACTAGACGTCTTTCAGCTGGCTCCCTGCTTCCACGTTGGCTTGCTTGTCGTGAGGGATGCTCCTGCATCATACTCCCTCGCTTGAAAATTTTCATGGGCTCCTGTCCATGAGATCCTATATGGTATGTCCATGCTTCTATATCTCTGCTTTAGTCTCCCAACTGGCATCTTCAACTGGATGACCCTTCCACTTGACCAAATATTCAAAATATTCTTTCCTCCTTGTTTTCTTACCCACTCTTCTATTTAGTATCTGCTCCATCTGTGGCTTTTCTGAAATCGGCATCTTCTTCTGCCACTGGACCTCTGGCTGTTCATCACTTCCAGCTCCTGCTTCATCAGCCTTATATGGATATAAGTCTGAGACATTGAATGTCGGGGATATTCCGATCTCATCCGACAACTCAATTTCATAAGCATTTTCTCCTAATTTCTTCAGGACTTTACATGGCCCAATTTTCTTCATTTTTAGCTTATTGTATGTTCCCCTTGGGAACCTTTCTTTCCTCAAATGTGCCAGAACTAGATCACCAACTTCGAATTGAAGTTGTCTCCTATGTTGATCTGCTCTGCGCTTGTACTCCTGATTTGATTTCAGTAGTCGCTCCTTCACCCTACTGTAAAGTTCTTTCATCGCTTCAGCGAATTCTCCTGCACTAGCACTGCTAGTATCAGTCTGTTCTGAATCCCTCAATTCAAAAACTCCTCTCAGCTATATTCCATAGAAAACCTGAAATGGACTTTTCCTTGTGCTTCGATTTACTGAATCGTTGTATGCAAAATCTGCTTGTGGTAATATATTATCCCAACTGCTATGGTGCTCCATCACCAAGCTTCTCAGCAAGTCTCCTAGACTCCTTTTGACCACTTCTGTTTGTTCGTCTGTCTGTGGATGGTAAGCAGAACTAAACGCTAGGTTAGTTCCGAGCTTCTTCCACGATGTCCTCCAGAAATGCCCTATGAATTTGGTATCCCTGTCTGAAACTATACTTTTCGGCAATCCATGAAGTCGAACGATTTCTTTGAAAAACAAATTTGCAATGTGGGTAGCATCGCTGGTCTTCTGGCATGGAATGAAGTGTGCCATCTTAGAAAACCTGTCCACTACCACAAATATTGAATCAACACCCCTTTGCATTCTTGGCAATCCCAATACGAAATCCATGCTGATTTCATCCCACGGCCTCTCGGGTATGGGTAATGGTTGATAGAATCCTGCATTCTGCTTCCTGCCCTTTGAATGTTGGCAAATCCTGCATCTGTCCACAAACTTCTTGACTTCTGACCGCATCCCTGGCCAAAAGTATGCTTCACTTAACTTTGCAAATGTCTTATCATGACCGAAGTGTCCTGCTAAGTCTCCGCTGTGTTTTTCTTTTAACAGATTCTCCCTCATGGAGCAATCTGGAATGCATAGTTGATTGCCTTTGAACAACAACCCGTCCTGGATCACATACTCTATCCACTGACTTCGATCTCTGAGAACTGGGTTCTCAGCTGCTCCATACGCTTCACTGAAATCCTGATTAGTTGCATACATGTCCTTAAGATCATCAAAGCCTAAAGTCTTGACTTTGAACTCCTGCAACAACAAACATTTTCTGCTCAAAGCATCAGCCACTTTGTTAGCAGTACTAGAAATATGCTTCATTACAAAAGTGAAATTTTCCATGTATTCAACCCACTTAGCATGCCTCTGATTCAACTTCTCCTATTGAGTTACATATTGCAATGCATGGTTATCACTATATAAAATAAATTCTCTCGGAATCAAATAGTGTCTCCATTTCTTCAATGCCTGTATGACGGCATAAAATTCTTTATCATACGTGGAGTAATTTTCTTTTTCCTCATTCAACTTTTTGCTGAAATATGCAATCAGTCTGTCCTTCTGACTCAAGACCGCTCCGATGGCAAGCCCGCTTGCATCGCATTTCACCTAAAATGTCTTTTGAAAATCTGGCAACACCAGAATTGGTTACTCTGTAATCTTTCGTTTCATCAAATTGAAACTCTTCTCAGCCTCTTCTGTCAAGTGAAAAGATTTATGTATTTTCTTGATTGTATCCATCATTGCTACACTAATCCCACTGAAATTCCTGATGAATTTCCTATAGAAAGTTGCCAATCCATGAAAACTTCTCACCTTGAAAATATTTCTCGGTGATGGCCAATTCTTAATTACCTCCACCTTTTTTGGATCCATCTTCAACTCATTAGCTGAAATAACAAAACCCAAATAAATGAGTTCTGTCTTCATAAATGAGGACTTTTTCATGTTAATCAATAGCTTCTCCTGTTGTAGCTTCTTCATCACAATAGACAAATGCTTCAAGTGTTCAGCCTTCGTCTTGTTGAAAACCAATATGTCATCCAGGTACACGATGACAAATTTCCCAATTAATTCCTTCAGCACTTCATTCATTAACCTCATGAAGGTACTCGGTGCGTTCGTCAAGCCAAATGGCATGACTAGCCATTCATACAACCCTTCGTTGGTTTTGAAGGCTGTCTTCCATTCATCGCCTTCCCTCATGCGAATCTGATGGTATCCTCTTTTCAAATCAACCTTTGAAAAAAGTCTGGCTCCACTTAAACAGTCCATCAAGTAGTCCATCTGTGGCAATGGAAACCTATACCTGATGGTTATCTTGTTAATGGCTCTGGAATCGGTGCACATTCTCCAACCTCCATCTTTCTTTGGACTCAATACCGTTGGAACGATGCATGGGCTTAAACTTTCCCTGATCAGTCCTTTATCCAACAGTTCCTGCACCTGCCTTTTAACTTCTTCATTCTCCTAAGGCATCAATCTGTATGCGGCTTTGTTTGGCAAACAAGCTCCTGGTATGAGGTCTATCTGATGACTCACACTCCTCATCGGTGGCAACAAACGAGGTAGTTCGTCCACTGCAATATCAGCAAACTCTTCCAGCAGTTCCTGAACTTTTTCTGCCAGATCGTCCACCTTTGTGCTAGTCAGAACAATTCTCGGCTTTCTGACCACAAAGAATTGTGGATCCTCCTTCTTCTTAACTTCTGTAAGAAGTTCCTTCCCACTCATGAGAAGTACCCTGTTTCTTATTTCCAATTTCACTTCTTTATCCTCAATCAGATACAATGTGTGGTTTCTCCGGTTCTTCTCTAGGGTATATGTGTTCATTCTCCCATCATGAATCACATTTCTATCATACTTCCATGGTCTTCCCAGCAATAAATGAAAAACATCCATAGGAATAACATCACATAAAACTTTATCATTATATCTTCCTATCTTGATGTCAACTAAGCACTGTTTAGTGACATTTACCTGATGTCCCTTCTGTAGCCATGAAACCTTGTATGGACTCGGGTGATCAGTTGTCTCCAGCTCTAGATTTTCTACCATCTCAGTTGAAACGAGATTATCTGTGCTTCCACTATCCACAATGACCTTGCACACTCTATCCTTGGTTTTGCAGACAGTCCTAAAAAGATTGTTCCTCTGTGCTAAACTTTCCACCTACTTCTCTGGCATCAAAAGGACTTTCTGCATCACCAACGACCTTTCACTTTCAGCGTATTCTGCCTCAGTATATCACCTCTGTGCCTCGACGATGTGAGTCTCCCCAGTTTCTTTCTTTTTCTCTGGACACTCAAACGACCTGTGCCCATTATTTCCACACGTGAAGCATGTAATTACTCCACCTCTTCCTCTTCCTCTACCTCTGGTATGAGGAAACCTATCATTATTAGCATATCCTCCTCTTTGTTCAATTTGTTGTCCTTGCTTCTCAACATATGGCCTTCTCTGTGAGGTTCCACCTCATTCAACCTTTCCCTAAGGTTTCTTCCATTCATCCTTGGGCTTCTAGATTCTTTCATGGGCAATTGCTTTGCCTCTAGGCTGACTTTTGCCTCGACCCCTTTGAATCTGTTTGCATCTCAGCTTCTCCTCAGCTTTCAGATCCATTTGGTAAGCATCCTCCACCATTCGGATGGTTGCCATACTTATTTCATCCTGAATTTCATACCTCAGGCCATTTAGGTACCTGGCCACCTTTTCGTCATTGCTTTCACAATGACCTGCCCTGATATTCAACCTGCAAAATTCCTCAGTATACTCCTTTACTGTCATTAGCTTCTGCCTCAGGTTCTGCATCCTCCTGAACAAAGAAATTTGATAATCCCTGGGAATGAATTTTTCCTTCATCTTGGCTATCATCCTGTCCCAACTTTTTATCTTCTGCTTACCTTGGCAATGCCTATCAGCTTGCAACTCATCCCGCCATAATGTTGCGTGTCCTTTTAATCTTGTGACAGCATGCCTAACCTTCTTATCTTCTTCAATATCCTCATAATTGAAATAATTATCAAGATCTCTAATCCAGTCTAGAAGCTCTTCTGCATCTAGATTCCCTTCATAAGCTGGAATGTCCATCTTTGTTTTCAAACTCATCTGAGCGATAGCCTTAATCAGTCGCTCATTGGCTGCATCTTCCACTGGGATTTCCTCTTCTTCATGTCCAGCATCATCTTCATTCTCAGATTCACTGATGTCTCCTGCATCAGCTGTGCGCCTTTGTCTTATCTCCATGTCCTCCATTCTGGCATGAAGATTTCACATTCCTCTCTCCACGTCTGGATTCTGTACTTGCCTACCTCTTTCTCTAGACAATTCCCTTTCTTCCTTTGGATCGGGTGATTGTCTACCTCTTCTCCTCGGTGGCATGGTGAATTCTCCCTGTCCTCTGCTATAGAAAGCAAAGAATCTTTTCCAGTGCTCTGATACCACTCTGACACAGGGCGCGCCACCCAGGCACGTCCGCTCCTACAGGACCTTCTCTTCCTTAGGCCTAAAGAACTTAAAAATATCTTCAACCCCCTATCGGGAGTTCTCAATACCCACAAATCACTCCTTTGATCCCCCTACTCCAGATCGAGAAATCGAACCTCGCGTGATCACGATTCTTGAACTCACGGGATCGGTCCTTACAAATCCCCAAACCCCGATGACCTGTCAGACAACACTGGCATTATCCCACCTTATCGGGACTCTCATCTATCGGGAAATCGGCACCTACGGTGTTGCGGGAACCTGCCTCCTCTATTCTCCAATTCTCGATCTGCGATGGCGCTCTCTGCTAGGCCTCTCGGTTCATGTGACCACAATACTTTTCGTATCGGGGCTTTGGACTTCGCAAGAACGAAGTGTATCGACTTTGCGTCCTCAGAATCTCCGATCCTTCGATCCCCGATGCCACTTGGCATTGGCTCCTGTGAGGGTTGACCCTTCCGACACCTGTCCTCCACTACGATCCTTAACCCCATCGGGAAATCGCGTATTGGGATATTGCGATTCCCATTGTCAATGTGCACAGGACTTTCAAATGCCCGAACTCCGATATGTTGACACCTGTTCTCCACTCAACGCTGTGACTGCGTGGTTATCACATTTTGGAGTTTCGCGACTCCTCCTGCAGCGATTCTCACGACACTAGGAATCCTGATATGCTGAAACTTGATTCACATGAGAACTAGTCCTTCCACCTCACTATCTCCCTCGTCTCTCTATCGGGTATCGCGAAACCGCAATTTCTGGTGCAACAATTTCTTCATCTTTGGAAACTCTGAAATGCCGAACCCCGACTCGCTTCGGATTTCTGCCACATGTCCCTGCATATGGATGGTTCAAATCTCCCGTCGAGATTTTGTGGATCACAACTCCTGGTGTTGTGATTTCTCCACTCCCGGAATTTTCGATGGGTCAAAACCCCGATGCCTCCCTGGATTTCTAACACGTGTCCTGTCGAGATCAACGGCTAGGATCTTTTCCCAGAATTTTGGGACTTCCAAGGTCTTCAATCCTTACCCTTTGAAAACCCGATGACTCTGATATCCCGATGACTTTGGTCAGGACTTCTCCTCTGTACCCTTGGGCTTAACCCCGGCACAACTTATTGAGATCTAATGGCTGACGGGATTTTCGTTGATCTTCTCTGTAAGATCCTAACCGTCCACTTCCTTCTCAGCTATCTGCTACGAATGCTGGTCCTTCTGGATGTAACTTGGCAGTAGTTATTCGATCATTTTATGCACAAATTCTCGGTTCTTCTCCTCGATGGATTTGGAAGCCTTATCCTTCCTGAGCTTTCCTCAATTGCTCACAACTTCAAATGGGTTCTCTGCATGCACTCCTTGCGACAGTTCTCAACCACTTCTAAGTGTTGAGTTCTCTTGACCCTGCTCACACCCACAGCAGTGGTCCTCGATCTCCTTTGCCCAGATTTACAACTGAGACTTCTTCTTCATCCTGTGCTCTCCTTGCACGGCTTCAACAACCCAAATCCACTTCTGTATGAATGAGAACAAGAGTTAAACGCCCTGAGCCTTCTGTCAACGCACTCCTTGCAGACAACTTCAACTGCACTCCTTGCAGGAATCCTTTCTTAGAACGAGAAACAATTGTAACTCATTCCACTTCCTCTCATGCTTCAATCTCAACACATGAAATCATACACACAGCATAACAACAAATGCATAACAGGAAGTAATATTTCTAAGAAGAGCATTCAACACACATACACAGGGAATAACACAACAACCATGAATCTGAATCAACTTCTTCTATTAATTCAGGATCTATACATGGGTGTTATTCTACAGTTCTCTACTTCTCTCCTATGCTCTGGATTCTTCTAACTCTTCCTGAACTATCAACAACTACTACAATAATACAATGAGGGTGTCTATATTCGATTTTCCCTCTTTTCTTCTAGAACTGTCTAATCTAAGAATTTAATTCTATCTACCTGCAACTACTACTATAAATGCCTCTGTCTATCTTAGACGAGAGCGTATGGCTCGAGGTCTGATTACATTTTTACCAAGGCATCTAAATTAAATGATCTCATTTACGTTCAGCGCATCAACTTCAAGGGAAAATTTAAAAATTCAAAAACTTGTGCTGGACGTCTTCCAGCTGGCTCCCTGCTTCCACGTTGGCTTGCTTGTCGTGAGGGATGCTTCTGCATCACTTTTGGATACCATAATCTAAACTCTTTTGTTCCTTTGAGATATCTAAAAATTCTCTTCACTGCTAATACATGTGATTCCTTTGGTGCTGCTTGAAATCATCACACCCATCCAACTGACTACATTAAATCTAGTCCGGATTCTTTCACATATAGTAGGTTGCCAATCATTGACCTACATTGCCTCTGATCTATAGACTTTAATCATCATCTTTTCTTAACTTGCAATTGGTTTGCATGGGAGTGATAGCTGGTTTGCAATATTCCATTTCGAACCTATTTAACATTTCTCTGATATACTTGGTTTGAGAAATAAAAATCCCTTGGTTTCTTTCATGTATCTGAAGTCCCAGAAAGAAGGATAGTTCTCCAAGTAATGACATTTCAAATTCATTCTGCATATCCTTTGCAAAATTTTGGTTTAACCTGTCATCATCCCTACCAAAAATAATATAATCAACATAAAATTCAATTAATAAAATATTGCCTTGACTTACCTTGATATAGAGGTTGTTGTTTGCACTTCCTTTTCTGAACTCTCCCTGTTGTAGATATTTTTTCAGTCTAGAGTACCATGCTCTAGGAGCCTTTTTTAGACTATACAAGGCCTTCTTTAATTTGCACACATATTCTGCATTCTATGACAACTGAAATCCTTCTAGTTGTTCAATGTAGACTTCTTCTTCAAGTTCCCCATTTAAAAAAATTGATTTTATGTCCATCTGATACACTTTAATATTTTTGGAGCATGCATGAACTAAAAGAAATAAGATTGCTTCCATTTTGAAAAATGGGGAAAAAGTCTCTTCAAAGTCGATTCCTTCAACCTATGCATATCCTTTACATACCAATATAGATTTGTTCCTTGTAACTTTTCCATCTTCGTTCAATTTATTCATGTATACCTACTTTGTGTCGATCACATTCTTATCCTTTGGTCTTGGAACCAATTCCCAAGTGTCATTTTTCTCTATTTGATCCAATTCTTCATTCATGGCCTTGTTCCAAAATTCATCCTTTCTAGCCTCTTCAAAATAGGTTGGTTCAATCATATATGTGAGTGCTAAGTGTGTTTGTTCTAGTGAATAGATTCTTCTTCTAGTCTCAACTCCTGCGTCTTTATTTCTGATAATTTGATCTAAAGGATGATTCTTCTGTACTCATCTTCTAGGTTTCTTTGGAGGCACTTGCTGAAATTGCTCTTATGATTCTGCCAAATTCTCTTCATCTTCCTCTTCTACTTCCTTTTCATCTTTTTCTTCTTCAAAAAGTTGTTCCATTGATTCATTTTCTTATTCCTTTGATTCTGGCTTGCATGTTTCATCAATTGTTACGTTGATGCTTTCTAAAACTTTGTTCAATCTCATATTGTAACACTTGTATGTTTTCCGTCCCTGAGGTGTAGGACAGTCGGTGACAGAGTGTGTTGTTAAGCCACTCTGTGATGTTAAAGTCACTGGTTCGAAACCTGTGGGGACAAAAAATCCAACCATGTTAAGGGTTGGTGTGGCTCAGGCCGGGTGCGATCCCCGGGTGATTTTGACGGCTTAGATGCCCCTGAGTCACGGTTTCTCAAGCCACCGGTTAATCACGTAGCCAACAGGTTCCGCACAAATTAACAAACAAAAAAAAAAAACACTTGTATGCTTTCCTTGTACTTGAATAACCAACAAGTACTCCTTTGTCCACACGAGAGTCAAACTTTCCCATTTTTCCATCTTCTCTTTGATGTAGAATTTGCTTCCAAAAACTCTAAAGTGCTTCACATTTGTTGGTCTTCCTTTCCATAGCTCGTAGGGAATTTTGTCAGTGTTGTTTTTAAGAATTAATCTATTTTGAATGTGAACTATTGTATGCACTGCCTGTGTCCAAAATATATCTATCAATTTGGAATCCATTAACATTGTTCAAGCCATTTCCTGTACTGTATGTTCTTTCTTTCAACAACTTCATTCTGTTGAGGTGTCCTAGCAACGAAGAATTGCCTTTTTATTCCATGATTGTTGCAGTAGTCCATAAATTATTTTGAAGTGAACTCTCCTCCATTAACATATCTCAATCATTTGATTTTTGAATCCATTTCATTTTCAACCATTTCCTTGTAGATCTTGAAGTTTTCAAAAGCTTCTGACTTATTCTTGAGAAAGAAAACTGCAATCATTCTTTTATAATCATCAACTAATAACATAAATTATTTCTCACCTTTTAAACCCTTTGTTGTAGTTGGTCCAACTAGATCTGTATGCACAATTTCCAGTGGTCTTGTCATTGAATATTCCTTTGATTTGAACCTGGTCTTTGTTTTCTTTCCTTGTTGAAAATGCTTGCATAAAGTGTTGGTTGGTTTCGCAATCTAGGGAATTTATATGAATGCTTCTCTTCTACTGACTTTGACAAGGTCATCAAAATGTTTGTGACCCATTCTTTTATGCCATAGCCAAATTTCATCTTCCTTTCCTAGACAACACATTTCATTTCCAATTTCACTTAATATATATATGTTGCTTGAAGTTCTCACATCTGTAGCAATCAATTTTCCCGAACCTTCTTTTCTTGCACTTTTTTGAATCAAAATAAATTTTATGACCTTGGTCACACATTTGAATCACACTTGGAAGATTATGTTTCATATCTTCTACTAGTAGAACATTTTCTTCCTTGGTATTCTTGTGCCCAATTCTGACTGTGCCTTTTCCAATGATTTTAGCTAAATCATCATTTTCAAAGGAGACCGATCCATATCTTTCCTTTCGTAATGTAAGAAACTTGTCTCTACCACCTGTCATGTGTTTTGAACAGCCGTTGTCAACATACCAACCACGTTTCTTCTTCTTATCTTGTAGAGCGAGTGTGCATTCTTCATTGCTATATTGATCATGCTTTCTTATCCATGCCCTTTTATGAGGTTCTTGTTTGTGACTAATGTTATTCTGGTGCAGTTCTCTAGGAGGGACTGTCATTCTGCAATCTTTGGACATGTGTCCAAAACTTTTATATTTGTAACATTCCACTTTAGTGCTCAAAGATTCAAACTTGTTGTAACTTCTTCTCTGTTTTTCACTAGGCCTTCTTGGATAATCCCTTTGTGTATGAATTTCAAAGTTGTTTGTGTTCCTGTTGTTAGCTCTACAATTCACAACTTTATGTCCAAAATTATTACATGCATAACATAAACCAAAAAAGATAGTTTGATACCTGGGAGTTGAAGATCTTTTGAAAGGAGGTACTCGTATAAATTATTCTTCTTCCTAAGGCATATCTATCAGTTTTTTATTCCAAAATCTGAATCTTCTCATTGGAGGAGTGTCCTTGTGATCTTCCTTGTTGAGCTTACTATCCCCCTTGATTGTTTCTGCATAGCTTTTTACATATGTTTATTGCTAATTTGTTTTGGATCTTGATCCTTTTTTTGTCTAATTGTATCCAAGTCCAGACTTGTTATGATGAGATTTTTGACTGTTGATAATGTTATCCAAAACTTTTGAGTTGTTCTACATATTTGTATTTTGAATATCCTTTCTTAATGTGACAATATCTGCTTCCAAATTTCCAATCATCTTATCTTTTTCTTCTAGTTGTTCTTTGAGTGATTATTCAATTCTTTTATCTTCTTCTATTTGAACCTTCAAATTTGTGATCATTTGTTCTAGTTCTTGAGTGTCTTCTTTCTTGTCTAGTTTTTCTTGTAGTTTCTTGTTTTTCTTCTTTTCTCTTATGATAACTTCTATGACACACATTAATTCCTCTCAGTAATCAACTTATGCCTCTTCAATTTCTTCTTTGAATTCTTGATATTCTTCTTCGTCTTCTTCATATTATTGTTCTTCGTCTTCTTTATCAGAGTCTTCTACTGCCATGAACATAACTATTTTCGTCTCATTATCACTAACTTCATCTTCATCTGATGATGAGATGTCTTCTTTGGTGCATAATCTTTTCTTGAAAACTTTCTTTGTGGTTCTTTTGCCTTTATATGTTTGCTTTCCTTTTGAGTAACCTTCATCATTTCTCTTTTTATTATAAGGACATTTATTAGCAAAATGACCAATACCATCACAATTAAAACAAATTAAAGGAATCTTACCTCTATACCTACCGTCGGTTACATTGTTTAGTCTTTTGACAAAGTTGGCCACTTCTTCATCATCTTTCAAGACGTCACTGTTGTTTCTATGTTCTTCTTTTTGCCTTCCCTTTTTCTTTGACCTTTTGGATGCTTTGAAGGATGCTTATTTTGTATATGGATTTTCCTGTTTATTTCTCATTTCATATGATGTGAAGATTTCATGTAATTCATCCATTCTTCATGATTGGTCGGAGAAGCCACAGTTAGGTCAATAGAGTGTCGACGTTTCGGATCCAAATCAGGATCCATCTTCAGGACAATGAGCCTGGGTTAAGATAATGAGAAGATAATGAGAAGATGGATCCTGATTTGGATCCGAAACGTCGACACTCTATTGACCTAACTGTGGCTTCTCCGACCAATCATGAAAACTCCAACCACAGAAATATTTTTAATCATCCATTCTTGTTAAGTTTATATCTGATCTTTCTTCTAGTGCTGAGATCTTAGGGTCAAATCTCATAGGAAGAGATCTTAGTACTTTTTGAACAATTACAGATTCTTTGATTTCTTCTCCCAATCCTATGATTGCATTTACTATTTCATCAACTCGTAAAACATAAGTTGCAATATTCTCATATTCATTCATATTAAGTTGTTTGAACTGGCCTCTATAAGTTTGAAGCTTTGCTTCTTTGACTTTTGAATCTCCTTCATAAATATTTTGAATTTTGTCCCAAATATGTTTAGCGGATTTACAATGTGCAACTTTGGTGAATACCGTTTCACTAAGACCATTCAGAAGTTCATTTTTGGCTTTGGAATTATTCTGACCAAGTTTCACTGCTTTGTCATTTGTAGGAGGAACTGCTAGTGCTGTATATCCATCTACAATTGATTGCCAAATTTCAAATCCATGTTCCTGTATATATGTTTTCATCCTTATGCTCCAAAATGCATACTTTTGTCCATTGAATTGTGGTATTCCATTTTTATACAAGTTGTTTCTCTCCATGATCTACCTTTCAGTGGTTAAACTGATTTCTGAAGGAACCTACTCTAATACCAATTGTTGGATTACTAAGAGGGGGGGTGAATCAGTAATAGAGACATTTAATCCTTTTTAACTATATAATCCAAGTGTTATATCAATGTAGCATTATCATCCAATAACTGCAAAGTAAATAAGAAATGAACAAATGAACAATCATACACATACAAAGTACACTAGTGTTTCATGTGGAAACCCAAAGCGGGAGAAAACCATGGAATTCTTTTTCTTATATGTCTTGAAGAATTACATTCATTGGAAGCACCAACTTCCTTTGTTTTCTGGCTGCAACTGGAAGGAGGCTCCAACCATGGATGATTTTGAGGATGGAAATTTATTTTAAAATGTAGAAACCTTGGCGAATCTTACTAATCCTTCATATGCCAACTATAAATGTTTGGCGATATTTTTGTAAAAATATTCAAATTTCTAAGGATTTTATATAGTTTTTATAA